>JASVEL010004165.1:0-97675 GCA_032618575.1 Nicotiana noctiflora | reverse complement strand
ACATTCGAGATCATACCAACAATGAGTATGCCTTTATTCTTCAGTTTGCCAAGCTAGAGAGGTTTCTCTAGGTCGCTCTCAAATTTAGGCATTTTAAACTTTTTATCTTCATTACCTTAGAAACACAAGGAAATACTAACTTGAGAAATATGATCGCAAGATGTAAATGCTAGTTAGATATACATAGATTCATTTTCATAGCACAGAATCTCATTGGATATTAAAAATGAAGATGTAGTCTCAAAGAAACATGAGAAAGAAGAAGTTCAAAGAGCACTAGGATCTTGAAAGCTACTTTGATTTAAAGCTTCCTACAAACTGAGTTGGCTTAAAGCTTCCTACTTTCTCTCTTAAGTTGGTTTTTTCTATGTTTCCATTTTCTTAGATTCATTAGCTTTTCTGAATTTCCAGATTATGGATCTTGTACTAGCAAAAATTTCATTTTTAGTGAAGTCAACGATACTGGTAAATTGATGAGTGTTTTTAGATTGCTGTATTTATTATAATAACCAAAAAAACATTGCCGTATTTATTCTGCTTGGTAGCTCTAGACGGCAATATAAATGAGGAAAGTTGATCATGATGCTTCTTGAATCATTAATATCAAAAATTGTGAAGTTTGTAGCAGTTCTGCTATGTAATACTTATTCATTAAAATTAGTTTAAAGTTATCATTGGTTTAAAGCAGTTGTGACCTCTGTTTAACTTTCCTCGTTTCTCATTTAACTTTTTGCAATTATTAGCCCTGAATATTTGCAGTGTCGAAAACTTCCATTTTCTGCCAACTTTTAGGTCACTGTTCTTTCACACATGAAAAATTAAGGTAGCAAAGGAGCTTGAACCAATCATAGATTACTGCTCACAATAGTGTGTTTATGAGTATCCAAAACAGACCACTTCTTCTCCAGTTCTTGTTGGGGTTAAAATGGTAGTGTGAATGGGAAATAAGGAAAGAAGGTGAAAAGGTAACTTTGGTTTTTGCACTTTGTCCCTCATTGGTTAAAGACAAGTATTTTGTTGGGTTTAAATATAGAAGCACTTCCTTAAGCTCTTAAAAGGAGCTAAAAGGAAGGGGCCTCGCGCCGCGTCGTCGCTCGGCTTCGGCTTTGGACAGTTGATATGATTGATTGACTTAATTTTTTGGACCAATAAAATAAAATTAATTAATTAAATATTAATATTTTAGCTTCGGGTTCGGACAATTGATTGACTTTATTTTTTGGACCAATAAAATAAAATTAATTAATTAAATATTAATATTTTGAATGACCATTATTAGTAAGGTTAAATTAATTAATTTCTATATTTAATTTTCCCGCGTTAATTAAACAGCCACCAAAGAGATGTTGTTTCACGAATAGCCACCAAAGAGAGATTGCATTTCATGAATAGCCATCTGATGTGTGAACAGCATTTTCACACCCTTTCAATCCAGAATTAGTTGGCTATAAATAAGCAGCCATTCCTTCAGAATTTTTCATCCTGAAATCTTCTGCTTCATCTCCTTCTTCTTTCTGCATCATTACTTTCAAAACAAAGTAAGTCAAAGCCGTGTGATTTCCACCATTATTTTGAGTTCGCTGATAACTTAGTGGTTTGAAGTGCCGCTACCACTTCTATCCTGGGAAGAATTTATCTGGTAACCTTGGGCAACAGTGAGGGGATAAAGATTCTTTAAGGACACACAAGGAATTTGCGGGCTCGGAACATAATTCTGCCATTTCTGTTCATTTATTTTTTCTGGTTTTAGTCACTTAAATTTCAGATTATCTAACAGTTCACTTCCAATTCCGAGCTCCACCTATTTCGAACCCTTTAAGCCCGTGTATTGTTCAACAATTAAAGGCAAGGCCCCAGAAAATAAACCCCAAAATCCTTTCAAAAAAGTTATCCAGAATCATTTACATTAATTTCACTAGATTATGTAGGCCTCCCTTTGCAGCCAGCAAAGTGGATCAGGCATGATAAACTAGGTTCTAGGAACAGCGGATGCATACAAATGATATACATAACAAGCGGGGGAAAACAGTTTAACAGTAAAAAGTGGTTAGCTCTGCAGGTACTTACTTGTGAAATAAAGGATCTGCATGATCACGTCCAGGATGAGCCGTAACTGCTAATTCCAACTTCTTAGCTTCCACGTCGATCTGAGCAGAATCCTCACCACTACCATATAAATCAATCTCAAATCCGGAAAGTTCCTTTTGATGATCACGTAAAAGATCAAGTAGCTCCTTGTACCCTTTGTTCCACAACTTCTTACCAATGTAATAGACACCTTTGCTGAAAGCTTGGTTGTCAGTTTGCTGCTTCTCTCTTGTTCTAAGCCCAATTTCAAGGAACTTTGGATTAACTCCATGCACATTGCAGACCACAGATCTTGGTAGATCCTGGGTTGCAGCGGATAGCCGAATGACCTGCCAATTCAAGCAAGTAACTTTTATAGATCAACGCATTATGCACAAAGTACCAAAAGTCAAGGTTAATAATTATACTACAGCCAATCGGTCCAACCAAGTGATCATCATTTCCTATATTACCACCACCCGGATGACCTGAGCGTGCCTAGCATGCAAAATAGACTGCTCGGCTTTCCAACTTTTGAGCATGATAGTTTTTGAAATGGAAATAAATGCAAGCATGTTTCTGCAACAGCTGTTCAAACTTAACAAAGAAACATCAGTACAATAAAGTTTCAAATGTCAAAGAGTTACATTCAACCTAGGTTAGCTATTAATTATTCATACCTGATACCACCCCCACCCCCACCCCAACCCCACCTCACAAAGTAGATCTTCATAAATAACAAAAAATTTACTGAATAGAAGTATTTTACCTTGTGGCAATAGATATCGACTACCCAACCATTGATGTACTTTATTAGAAGTGCTACCAATATGTTCCTCTCTCTCCTGACAATCTCCCAATAATTGGTGTGAACAATTCCTACAACCTTGCGAAATTTATCTTTCCATCTCTTCCCATGATGATACCATGTAAGATGCTCGGGCTCCTCAAGGACTGCGATATCTGCTTCATCATCTGGGATAACTACTGTAATATCCCCCAAAGCAAGAATGCTCCTTATATCTAGAGAAAACTGCAATTCGGAAGGCAACACGTTATTTCTGATGGAGTACCCCAGAAGCCTATCAATGGAGACAAAATTAAAGTACTAATAAACAAAAAGAAGCTGCCGACTACTTTTGCATCATGAGAGGAATGCCCCTCCAAGAGTTTATATCACAATCTTATCATTGATGAACTGGCAATAATTCTAGAAGAAGATCAAAAGGAGGAGCTGCAATTCCCTTGTCCTGGCAGTTATTGTTACTGCACTTTAGATGTGAATCATGTGATTATTAACAGATTTTACTTTTACCATTTCATGAAGAAAAGGGGAAAATGTATAATACGTAGTTGGAAGAGCTCGAGAACAATTTTTATAGGAGAGAAATTTCTATTTGTTTTCAACAACTAAGGAAATGAAGGAAAAATTGTTATTTTGAGGCATAGACAAAACTATATAAGGAAAAGATATGACATTCTAAATGCAACGAGAGCAGCTTCCCTCCCCACACTCTAGATCAACCTGGTAAAGGATTAAGGAGGGAAAGAAGATCAGTAACTCATAAATATAAAAAAAGAAAAAGCATTCGTGATTATTTGATTGACTTTCACAAACAAAGCAAAGCAAACATCAATAGAGTCTTTGATGAACAACTTTTAGCACAGAAATTTTCAATTTACATGGTTCAGAAGAAGATATTTTCATCAGTTGAAGTATGTAATTGGATATGCTCCCACAAATCTAATAGACTGGAGTTTTCAGTGTAATAAAATTACACAAATTTTCATTCATATTTCGGACTTTGAGTTACCTTTCCAGGATAAAAACGTATACTAAAATTCGATTCAAATCCAGTCCTCTCTTCCACCCAATGGCGGACATACTTTTCCTGCTCCAAGTGTGAATTAAACGTGATATTGTTGGGAAACAAGTGTTCCTGATCTATCAACGGCAGCCAGGGAACGACCAAAGTGACCTTCATCCTACCATCTTTTGCAAGATAGGCCGCACGAAACAGAGGATTAACAGCAGTTCCAGTAAGCCATGGGATGCTTGCAGTAGTGAATATGGCAATGTGCTGTTTCTTCTCCATTTTTCGATGTCAGGTCAATTTACTTGCAGCTGTTTCTACATAATAATCAGAGTCAGGAAAGGCCACCTTCGCACACTAAAATTGAAGCTATTTATAAATTCCATGAAATGCATATAGACTCATAAGGTATTTTCTCAAATAGAAGTTGTTGTTTGATGGATAAAAATACTAAGCTCTAGATCACTATCAGAAAACCAAAGACTGATAAATAAAGATTTAATTAAGCAAAGCAAGTTAAGAAAAAGGAAAATGGTGGTGCAAGAGACTAAAAAACTAACCATTAAACTTCTATTCCATTTTACCTTCCTGGTAAATATACAATCTACTGGAACATGCAGTTATATACTCCAGGAACAAACATCTTAGATCCTAACACTACTTTTCAAGCACAACTTGACATAGTTGGTAAAAACTAAATTCATAACAGAAACAAATTGAGTAAATTGAAGACTTTACATAACACGCGAACACCCATTTCCAGCAACTAAATTCACTCTTTTTGCAGGAAAAAAATGCACAAATTTCAACCAATCTGAATAAAGGGGGTTGAAAATAGCACTAATAACTGAATCTTGATAAGTAAAAATGGAAAGAAAAACAAAGAACTGAAGAAATAGACAAAAGTCATATCAGATTACAACCTTGTACGTTGTTGAGTACGCTAAAACACTGACAAAGATTTAGAGGCGGAGTTTAAGACAAGTTATCTTGAGTTGATTACCTGAATTTTCTCAAACGCCAAGTATGAAAATTCCACACGTTTAGGCAACTTTCTTGAAGAAGAAAAATTAGTGTTTTTAAGGCAAATGGAATAATTAATTAAAACTCATACAAGGGAATAATAATAAGATAATGATGGTAATAATATTGGATTAAAAAGCTAGAATGGGCTGGAAAATGGGTTGAAAAGCAAAGCTGCGTCATATAAGGAAACTACTTGAACAAGTACAAATTTGTGTTAGTTTTTTACTTACCGTTGAAAAAAAGAAGAGACAAACAAGTTTGCTCGCGTATAAACACTTGATTGGTTGGTTGGTTTGCTGACGAGGTTTTAGAACGCTTCATTGGCACAACCAAATACCAGCACTGTTTGTGGGCCCCAATGAGTTGCTGGATTCATCCCTGGCACGTGCTGGATTCTGTTTCTTAGTTGGCAAAAGTCCAAATTTGCCCCCAAGTTTGAAATATATAATCTTGTTATACATTATAGGCAAAATAGTCTGGTAGGCAATTGTACTTATTTGTGTTTGTTGACCCGATTCCTGTACTCAACAAAGTTTCATCCATACACTTATATATATATTATTAAAAGCCAAAGATAAAAGTTTTTCATGAAGCCAAGTGTCAAAGTAAGAAATTAACACATGGTCCATTAGGATATTGTTCCTAATTTATAGGAAGTACAAAAAAACCAATTATAAATTTATTTTAATTAGGATTCTCACAAAGTCCTGGAGTCGATTTTGATGAAACATATTCACCTGTTATGGATGCCATAATATTTCAATATCTCATCATTTTAGCACTACATAAAAAGCTTGAACTATATTTAATGGATGTAGTTACAGCTTATCTGTACGGTTTACTTGATAATGAAATTTATATGAAAATCCTTTGAGGACTTAAAATACCTGAAGAAAATTCAAAATCTCAGGAAATATATTCAGTCAGATTATGAAGATCTTTGTATGGTCTAAAGTAATCTGGGCACATGTAGTATAATTGCCTTAGTGAATGTTTGTTGAAAGAGGGTTACACAAATGATGTTATTTCTCCATTATTTTTACATAGAAAATGGCATCAGAATTTGTTATAATTGCAGTTTATGTTGATAACATAAATCTTGTTGGAACTCCAAAAGATCTCCAAAAAGCAATTGATTATCTTAAGAAAGAATTTTAGATGAAAGATATTAGAAAGATAAAATATTTTTTTGGTCTGTAAATTGAACATTTAGCAGATGGGTTCTTTATTCATCAATCTGCCTATACAGAAAGGGTCTTAAAACTCTTTACATGGACAAAGTGCACTCATTGAGTACACTAATGGTTGTTCAATCGCTAAGTGAATAAGAATTTGTTCCGACCTCCAAAAGAGGATGAAGAACTCATTGGTCACGAAATACCCTATCTTAGTGCAATTGGGACACTAATGTATCTTGCTAATGCTACAAGGACCAATATCGTATTTTTTGTTAATTTACTAGCAAGATATAGTTCTTCTCCTACACGAAGACATTTGAACGGGGTTAAGCATATATTGTAATATTTAAAGGGAACTCTTGATATAAGTTTATTTTATGCTAACAAAGATATTGCAGATCTTGTTGGTTACGCAAATTCAGGTTATTTAGCTGTTCCCCATAAAACTCGATCTTAAACCGGGTACATATTTACATATGGAGGTACTGTCATATCACGATGCTCCATAAAGTAATCTATTGTTTCTACTTCTTCAAATCATGCTGAGATAATAACTATTTATGTCATGCTAAGAATAGGGGGTTTAGGAAGAATACGGGCCGTTTTTTCGGTGTTCTCGTTGAAACACGCGGGCATACTCCTTGCTTTTGGGGACATTGATCCAAAGCTCGAGTACGGTCCGTGCGTCGTTTCTCTTCTCTACCATGACGAATCAATTGATTTAATGTAGGCATCGCTCTTTCCTTTGTCCTTCCCCCCAATTTTTGCCCTCTCGCTAGTGGTTACTCCCGATCCGAAGCACCCCTTTTCCATTCATAGAGAGATCCAATCGTCAAAATCAATAAAAAGGCCATCATGGACCAAGATTCCTATAAAAATGGGAAATGCCCTACATTTGAGTGCGGTTTGAACTATTGATTTACGTAATTGGAAATAATCAATTAGGTTTACCCGTATTCTTCCTAAACCCCCTATTCTTAACATGACGGATATTGAATAAAGGGACGACCGAGGGGGTACTGATTTGAGGGAAGCATAAAGGAAGACGCCGAAAGGTTATGTTAAAAGAGATGGCTATGAGACTAGTGCAAACAATATGTTGAAATAGTAGATTTAGTAGTCTGCTTTCTTTCTCCGGGTATGAACTCTGAAGCAAGTAGGGAATGTGTATTATTGATATCAATAATTTATTTTATTTGAGAAAAAAATGTTTTAGAATGTAAGAAAAGACCCATAATTTTATACGAAGACAATGTTGCATGCCTAACCCAATTGAATGGAGGATTTATAAAAGGATATAGAACAAAGCACATTTCACCAAAATTATTCTACAGACACGATCTTCAGAAAAATGGTGATATTGATGTGCAACAAATTCGTTCAAATGACAATTCGACAGATTTATTCACTAAATCTTTGCCAACTTCAACTTTCGAGAAGATATTATACAAGATTGGAATGCGGAGACTCAAATATTTGAAACAAGATTTTTATTATGGAGTGAAATACGCGATGCATTCTTTTTTCCTTACTAAAGATTTTTCCCGTGGGGTTTTCTTTATAAGGTTTTTAATATGGGTGTGCATTCGAATCGGTTTATCGATAAATCGAATCGATTATTTGTTATCAGTTTATCGATATCGGTTTATCGATTTATCGATTTTAATTTTGATTTCGAAATTTTCCTTATCAGTTTATCGATTTCGATTTCGATTTGTCCTCTTCGGTTTATCGATTTATTGATAAACCGATAAAATATACTAAAAAGAAAAAAAATTAATTTTTTTAAAATTTTTTTATCCTTATTCTATTACACCCTTTCATTTACCCTAAGTCCTAACCCTATTACTTTCTCTACCACATTTAAGGAATGATCATATTTAAAGCTCAAGGAAATGAAGTTCAAATTAATAGAAAATAAAATTAGTCGTGATGATGTATTTTTTTATACCGTTGGAGTGTTGGTGGCGTACATTTGATCCCTTAATTTAGTTTCGTTGCATATGCTTGTTGACACAATTTTTATGTTATAAACAATGTTCTTCTTATTTTAGCTTCTTTTTGTCCATATTAATTAGGTGTGTTTATAGCGTTATACTTTCCGTGGAATCTCACAAATTTTCTTATTGGTGTAATCGATAACCGAATGTATAAGCCCCAAAAATCGATAAATCGAAATCGAAAAAATCGAAAACTTATTGAAACGATAACGATAAGCATATGTACAAATCGATAATCGATAAGGGTCAAAATCGAATCGATAAATCGAATGCACACCCCTAGTTTTTAATGAGGCACCTAGCAATGTGTATTAATAAATATGTGTAATCTTTTTCTTTCACTAGGATTTTTTTCCACGAGGTTTTTCCTAATAAAGTTTTAACGAGGCACATTATCTTTTAATGAACATCCAACGGGCAATGTAATAAATATATTATATTATGGATGTTCATTTAGTACCCTATCATAAATAAGCTTCCCGGAGGAGCTTATCACTTCGGTACTCGGTTATGGATAAATATTAACTCCGGTAGAAGATTATGCATATCAGGTACAATAAGCATATCCTTTCGATACTCTATTATGGATAAATTTTACCTCCAGTAGAAGATTATCCATACCTCATACAATAAGTTTATTTTTTCGGTACTCCGTTATATATAAATATTATCACCGGTAGAAGATTATCTATACGTGGTACAATAAGCTTATCCTTTCGGTACTCTATTATGTATAAACATTACCTCCGATAGAAGATTATCCATACTTGGTACAGTAACAGCCTACACAGCAGCTTGCAGTAGCAACTTATACCACAACTTCCTTTCAGATTTTAATTCATTATGTACATCTGTTTGAAGTTGAATAATATATCAGTTTCTCTCTATACTTTTCTTTACTTTACAGTCTTTATTTATAACAAATCTAGATTTGTCTCCATTAATAAAAGATCCGACGAACCTCGGCTTATTTCATAATTTTTCACGTGGCGCCTAGTTTTGCGCCGCCTATTGAATTTATATCTAATTTTCTTATAAAAATAAAATACTCAATTTTTGTATAACTTCAAATACATACATTTTTCTTTTCTATTTTACCGATGTTTTCTTTTTCTTCTTTGTGCCGAGAGTTTCTTCTTCTTTGGGCTTAGAATTTCTTCTTCTTCTTAGTTGCGAATGGATTTGTTAAATTTATTGTTGTTGACAATTTGATGATTGAGATGTATTTTTTATAATATTTGAAAGTTATGTTTTAAATTTGAGCTTATTTAGAGTAGATTTGAACATTGAATCGTGTATTGGATTGTTGAAATTCGAAAAAAAAAAATTATACTTCAGAACTTAAGATTTGAAATCTGAAGTTGCATTCAATAGATTGAACTGCTTAAGATTTAAATTTTTGAAGTCGCATTTGAAAAATAGAAGAACTTCATATTTGATTTCTAAAGTTACATTGAAGAGATTGAACTACTTGAGATTCAGATTTCTGAAGTTGCATTTGAAAGATAGAAGAACGTCAAATTTGATTTATTAAGTTGCACTGAAGAGATTGATCTACTTTAGATCTGAGCCGGTATACTTTACAAAATTTTATGTGGTGTGGATATAAATTCCATAGTGTCCCCAAAAGTCGGTACATATAAAAATGTCTCTACTTATTTCTTGGTAAAACTAGATGAATTGGTCACTTTTGAGCTAACTATCAGAGCCATATTTTAAATTATAACGGCAAAGTAGTCACACATCAGATAAATTGATATTTTTGCCCCTATTAAAACATGAAACATAATTCCAACAATTGATGCTAGAGTTTGAAGTTTTGATAAGTGAAAACCCGGTAAGATTTTGCTAGTTTTCTAACCTAGGAACGATTCTTAATTTTTAATACTAACATTTACTAGTGCAAAATCCAAAAATGATTCTAGATTTTTGAAGCTTTATCATTGTAAAAATCAGAATTGATTCATGATTTTTGAATTCTCATGGTACTTCAACAGTTTTGAACTTTTACTAGTGCAACATTTAAATCTAGGACTTTTGAACCTTTACTGGTATAAAATTTATGAACGATTTTTGATTTTTGAATTCACATTTTATTTAAGTAATTTTGAACTTTTAATAGTGCAAAATCTAAAGTTGAGAATAAATTAATAATTTTATCCTTTACTAGTGCAAAATCAAGAAACAGTTTTTTTTAGTTCATATTATACTTCATCAATTTTTAACCTTTAAATACAAAAAAACGGGTAGATTACTAGTTTTTGAACCTTTACTAGTGCAAACTCAGGAAAATTCAGAACGATCAATGATTTTGAATTCACAAGTCACTTCAGTAGTTTTTAACTTTTAAATATAAAATCCAGGATAGTACTGATTTTTGAACTTTACTAATGCAAAATTCAAGAAAATCCAGGAATGATTCATGAATTTTTGATTCATAGTATACTTCAACAACTGAGAGCTACTAGTTCATATCACTCAAACTCCAGGAATAATTCCTGAATTTTAAACTTATAAATATTCACAATCTAGTAGTCGTCCTGGAGTTCTCCAAGTTTTAGATTGGAGTATTTTACGTCAAAAAATGTATTTCCGCATCATTAAGTGGTTAGTATGTCGATATAATTTAAAATATTGCTAAACTCTAATAGCCCCGCCTAAAAAAGTGGCTATTTAAAAAGAATTCATTATTTTTTGACTGTGCGTAATTGTCTGTGTCGCATAATGCTAATTAGAATATTGATCTAAATTGTCTCAATTGTTAGATATGATATTTATGCGTACAATAGACACTAATAGTATTAAATAAATTTAAGGGATAATTTCATATAAGTACAACTCACATGGGTGCTTTTCATCGCGTAGCCAACATTTTAAGTTTTCATCCGTATAGCCAATGAAGCCTTCTAATATTATTGCCTGACTGACATTATAGCCTCACATCAATCTCATAATGATCTCTTTTTTTCTTTCTATTTCTCCTATTTGTTTTTTTTCTATTTCTCCTATTTCTTTTATTTTCTTCTAGATTAATGTGACTATCTGACAAAAAGTCAAGTCATCACGTGGTTTCAAATTCTTACTTTTTTCTCTCTCTCTTTGCCTTATTTTTGTTCGAAATTTACCAAAAAGAATAAGTATAGTGTCATTTTATATAGTATGTATATATATTTCTACACAATTGTATATTGGAATGAAATGTAAATACATTATTATATGCTCGTATATATATATATATATATATATAATATATGCATAATATATATATATATATATATATATATATATATATATATATATATATATATATATATATATATATATATATAACATGCATATTTTGCACTAGAAAAAAAAAATTCAGCCATCATTAAACCTTTGTTTCAACATAAAATTTACCATATAAAAAAAAGTGTCAAACCTTCATGAAGACTTCTTATACAATAATAATGTATAAACACCCTTATACATTAAAAAAAAATATAATTATACATCATTATATACAAATTTACACACTTATACCTAGTTTATGCATAATTATACATTATTTATATAAGTGTGTATAAACATCAATTATACGGTATATGCACTGAAAAATACCTTATGTCCATCACTACACCTATGTTTAACACCAATATTATAAAAAAGAACAGAAAAAAAGAAGAAGAAGAAGAAGAACCAATAAGCTCAAGATAGGTCTAGATGAATCCAAAATTCATAAATTGTGTCTCACCCGATCAATAATACTATTATTAGTCAACACCTATATGGATTGAAGCACCAATTCACAATAAAAACTTTCAGATCTAAAAATTTTAGCTTCGTCAGTGGCGAAATTATAATTTTTGGGACTTATATTTCGATACCAAATGCTCACAGTTATATACACCCTTATACACTGAAAAAAATATAATTATACATCATTATAAATAAATCTACACACTTATACCTATATTATACATAGTTACACAATATTTGTATAAGTATGTATAAACACCAGTTATACAGTATATGCATTAAAAAATATCTTATATCCATTACTAAACTTCTGTTTAACACCAATATTATCAAGAAGAAGAAGAAGAAGAAAAATAAGAATCAATAATACTATTATTAGTCAATACCCATATGGATTGAAGCACCAATTCACAAAAAAAACTTCCAGATCTGAAAACTTTAGCTTCGTTAATGGCGGATTTATGATTTTTGGGACTTGTATTTCGATACCAAATGCTCACAGTAAGAGACTCAAAGATTTATCAACAAAAATTACTTAAATCATTTATGGGTCAAATGTTTTCTTCTTCAATCCTTTCAAACGAACAACTAACTTCATATTCTTCATTTTACTCTAGACTTTCATCTTTTTGCATCAAGAAAGTTTGAGAGAATTAAAAAAAATTAAGGAAAGTTAGATCTGGAAATTAGTGAAGAGAAAGGATAGGATGAATGATAGATTTAAAATTATAGAAGATAGAAGATGAATATAGGAGATAGATCAAAAAAATATGGAGGATAGAAGAAGATGGCTTGTAGAGAATGAAGAGGCACCAGGAGAGAGAGCATTTTGGGAATGTAGGGAAAAACAGAACTAGGTTAGTGATTGCAATTTTGTCCTTCAAATTTTATACAAAGTGGCTTATAGCGGGTAAATTTTAAAAATATGGGCCATTTTTTATTATGATGTAAAGTTATGTGTATTTTCTTGTAATTCTTTCTAAATTTAATTAGAAGACCCCTGAATGGAATTTTTAGTTCGTGCTACACTATTTATGGGAACAAAAATGAAGCATTTGATAATACTTGTTTATGGTTTTGGCAGCAAACGACATAGTTAAAAGCAATTAGTGAGTTTCTGTGTTTTCTAGTGAAAATCCTGTGACGACCCAAAGGGTCATCACTTATTTTATTAATAATTTCGAGCTTCTGAGGCCTTGAAAACCTCATTCTATGTTGCCTCGATTTGCGTGCACGATCCGAGCATGTAGCGGAAAGATTTTGTGATAGAAAATATGAATTCTATGAGAAATTTGGATAAAAATGATATTAATATTGATATGGTTGACTTCGGTCAACATTTTTGGTAAACGGATCCGGACCCGAGATTGGATGGTCCCGAGAGGTCCGTAGAAAAATATGGGACTTGGACATGCGTCCGGAGTCGAATTCCGAGGCCTAGAGCCCAAGTTATGAATTTTTATGTGAAATTGTTTTTGATGCAATTATTAAAGGAAATAAATTAATAGACCTTGGTATCGGGCTCGTATTTTGGTTCCGACGCCCGGTACAAGTCTTAAATATTATATATGTGATTTATGTAAAGTTTGATGACATTTGGATGTCGTTTGAGATGTTTTGGACCTTGAGTCCCAAGTTTGAAAGTTGTGAAAACTAAAGGAATGAAAATCATGCATTTGAGGCTTGAATTGATGAAAACGAGGTGATATTGGCGATGTGATCGCATGAACAAGTTCATAATGTGTTTTTGAGGTTATGTGCATATTTGGTTTGGAGCCCCGAGGGCTCGGGTGAACTTTGGATAGGCCACGAAGTCAATTTTTCATGTTAGAAGTTGTTGTCTGCAACTGGTCTGCAGAGTTCGCAAATGCGAACAATAGTTCGCAAATGCGAACTCCCCACTATTCTCTGCAGAGTTCGCAAATGCGAACAATAGTTCGCAAATGCGAACTCCCCCCCTATTGTGTCTTGTTCGCAAATGCGAACAGTAGTTCGCAAATGCGAACTTGACCCTTCTGTGCCTGTGCTCGCAAATGCGAGCTATAGTTCGCAAATGCGAACTGGCCACTATTCCGCCTGGGTTCGCAAATGCGAACAATAGTTCGCAAATGCGAACCTCCCCATATTTAGCCTGTGTTCGCAATTGCGAACAATAGTTCGCAAATGCGAACTTCCCAGCTTTGCCTTGGCTTCGCAAATGCGAAGAAATGTTCGCAAATGCGAACTTCCCACCCTTAGCTTATTTTTCAAACTCCGGAAATTGGTCGGGGTTCGCAATTGCGAACCCATGTTCGCAAATGCGAACACAGAGACCTGAAAAACACGAATTTCAGTCATTTCTTCATTTTTCACAAAACCAAAACACCCATTTGCGACTCTTCAAGGATTTCTTCTTCATCAAAACGATTGTAAATCACTTTTTACTTAATTCTTTCAATTCCTAACATCATTAAACATGTTTTTCATTAGAAATCAAATGTTTTCATGGTAAAATTCTTGTTTTTGTTAGAAAATAGGGTTTTTCATAAATTGGGGAATTGGACCTCGAATTGAGGTCCGATTTTGAAACAAATCATATATATGAACTCGTGGGGGAATGGGTAACCGGATTTTAGTCATAACCCCGAATTCCGACCATGTGGGCCGGGGGTTGAAATTCACTATTCCGGGCAGAATGTTGTAAAAGTTGTATTTGGTCTTAAGAACTAGTTTGTTGAGTAAAATTGATGATATTAAATCAATTGTGTATAGATACGGTTGAATTGGAGCCAAATTGAAAGAAAAGACATATCCACGGATTGAATTGTTCATAAGCACTCGAGGTAAGTGTTTGTTCTATCCTAGCTTGAGGGAATAGGATTATGTGCTATGTGTTATGTGATCGAGTGCGGTGTATGGGCTGTGGTGACGAGCATCCATACACTGGCGTCTAGTATGACCGTGAGTCGTTGGAAAATGATTATTTTGAGATATATTACAGATGAATTATTATTGTTCTCCCTGGTTGGGACTTATTGTGAAGATTATTATTGATTGCCCTTGATGGGACGATTTATGAATTGTTGTTTCTTTCTCTGCCCTTAACTGTGATTGTTATTTGGGTGAGGAAGAGTGATAATGCACGAAGGGGGTGATGCCGTGCCATGTTTTATTTATTTATGCACGAAGGTTAATGCCGTGCCATGTTTATTTATTGATTATGCACGAAGGATCATGCCGTGTCCTGTTATTGAACCATGTACGAAGGATCATGCCGTACTATGGGTTGTGAGGACGAGAGTAAAAGCACGAAGGGTGATGCCGTGTACTTTATTTGTTTATTTGGTGAGGATGAGAGTAAAAGCACGAAGGGTGATGCCGTGCAATTGTTTGCTATTCCTTGACTTGATATTACTTGTTTTTCCTTTATATTTTATTTGGGTGATGCCGTGAAATTGTTTGTCATTTCTTGACTTGATATTACTTGTGTTTCCATTATACCTTGTTTTTTTCCTGGTGAACTTATTTGATTGTTATTTGGGTGAGGAAGAGAGATAATGCACGAAGGGTGATGCCGTGCCATGTTTATTATTGATAATGCACGAAGGATCATGCCGTGCCATGTTTATTATTGATTATGCACGAAGGATCATGCCGTGCCATGTTTATTATTGATTATGCACGAAGGATCATGCCGTGCCATGTTTATTTATTGATTATGCGCGAAGGATCATGCCGTGCCCTATTATTGATTATGCACGAAGGATCATGCCGTGCTCTATTATTGAACCATGTACGAAGGATCATGCCGTACTATGGATGTGAGGATGAGAGTAAAAGCACGAAGGGTGATGCCGTGCAACCTGTTTGCTATTTCTTCAATCGATATTACTTGTGTTTACATTACACTTTGTTTTTCCTTGTGAAATTATTAACTGTGGTTAATTGTTGAATTCTTTAAGATATTCCTTATTGTGTTAATACTTGATTATTTCTTGTTATTTTGTGGTACACATATATATGTATTGAATTGCACAGGTTACGTGGGTGTCTGGTCCTAGGCTTGTCACTACTTCGCCGGGATAGGCCAGACACTTACCAGCACATGGGGTCGGTTGTGCTGATGCTACACTTCTGTGCGTTTTTGCACAGGTCCAGGTTACGATCAGGAGCAGCAGCAGCAGCAATAAATAGATTGCGTGGGAGTTGATCACATTTGAGACCGAGGTAGCTTGCAGACGTCCGCAGGCCCGGCGTCTCTTTCTTTATTTATGTTAATAGCTGTAGTCTCATTGTTCCGAGACAAACAGATTATGTTATATTTCCTTCAGACTTTTATGTGTAGTATTCCATAGTAGTTTGTGAGTTGGTGACACGTCTTGGGTAGAGGATTTCAATATGATTTTCATCTTGTAATTAGTTATTTCTATTTCGATAAAGTATTTCGCATTTATTTAATTGAAATTGTGTTAAAAACAGGATAGTATGAATACAGTGGCTTGCCTAGCTACCACGAGTAGGCGCCATCACGATCCCGATGTTGGGAGAAAATCCGGGTCGTGACAAGTTGGTATCAGAGCTCTAGGTTACATAGGTCTCACCACTCACGAACAAGCTTAGTAGAGTTTGAGAGGTAGGTACGGAGACGTCTGTACTTGTCCTCCAGAGTCTATTGAGTTAGGAAAGAGTCTCTCATTTGTTCTTTCTTATCGTACGAATTTGTTCTTCAAAGTGTTAAGTTAAATTTCCACTCTTGTCTTCCCACGAATGGCGTGATCACGTACCGCTTATCCAGCCGAACAATGGCACGGGCTGGTGATAGATCAACTATTCCTTCAAAAGTTTTACGGAGGACAGATAGGTTTCACCAAAGTCTTCGCTGCCACCTTCAGCGGTGCATCTTTTGAGAACCCACGAGATTGTGCTTGACAGTTCTTATGAGGAATTATAGAACGTGGGAATAGTCGAATGCGAGGAGTTCATTTTACTGTGCTACGGAAGGCACACAGAAGTAGTGGGAAGATAATGTATTTACCACACAAGTTATGGTCCCAACGGAAGACGCAATTATATCGGGAGATCACCTAATAAATCGTGTTGGGTTTCAACGGACCTTGACGTCCGGTCGATGTGTTGGAGTTGTGAAGGACAAATATGATGAGTTATTGGAATGTATATATATGGTATGGAAATGTCCTCCAAATAATTTATACATATTTAAGGTTGGTTCTTTTCATGGGGTAAGGATCGCCCCCAGAGAATGACGAAGAGTATATGAGTAAATGGGGTAGCTCAGCAGTGTTAAGAATTGGCCGTCAATGTTTGTGACAAGCCTACGAAGAGGGCAAGCCGGCCAACGCAACGCTATCTACTAAACTCTATTTTAAGAAAATGTTCCGAAGACGTCACCCCCGAGATTCTCTGCAATATGTAGTATGTGTGATCTGAACGGTTGTACCAGGTCACAATGACTGTGTCCGAATATATATTGCCATGAGCAATAAGTTAACCGATCCTTAAAGGAATTGCTGTGAATGTGGAATATTGGAGAAATACAATTTTAGGAAAGCACTCAGGCTACACGCTCCATTGCAGTTAATAATTATCCTACATGGCCAGCCAGGATGTAGAGGTTATGATGTTAGAGGTGGAGGTGAAAATCCTAGAGGTGGAGACCCGACCATTGATATAATTTTTATGATATGAGGGAGGTCACTACACCAAATGTGGTCATCACACGTATAATTCAGATTGTTATAGACAAAATAATTTTCCCTTAATTTGATTTGGTTTTTGAAAGAAAATTTAGGCGAGTCCGTTTAACATGCTCCATTCATGAGCGAGCATCGTAATCATACTACTTAGGGAAATACTCCCGTTGAGATATTACATGAGGATACACATCCCTATTATTAGGTGTTAGTCACTAAAATATCCATGAGGCTAAGAGTGACTTTATATTACTTATTACAGTGGGTTTTGATATAATTTTCGGGATAACTAATTTTAATCGTTAATTGTGCTCCCTATCAGTATGAGGGCTTATTTTATGTCGTGATTATCTTTGACGGACAATTATTGAAAGGAAGAAAGAAAGGAAATGAAAAATTTCGGATGATATGATGTGCAAGCACTGTGATTCAGAGTTGAGGATGAGATCCTCCAATTTTTGGCATAATGTGAAATATTTCTAAGCCGAGCTTCAAGTTGCGGTGGATATCATATGAGGACTGGGTCCTGGTAGTAAGAGTTTATGTGTTTAAAATTCTTCTTTTATGAAATTAATATTTTCGTATTGCATTCGTAAATAAGAGTCATGCCCGTTAGGACTATTTGACAATTCTTGTATAGTTTCTGTTCATATTTAGCCATTTCTATTTTGAAACCGTTGAGCTTAGCCCTTGAGACGAGCACCGGGTAAGGATAAATATGACGCATTAATTCGGGAAAATAATCACGAGGTCACGATACCTCATTTATCGCTTATGCTTCGAGGCAGTTAAAGATACATGAGAAGAATTATCCAGTTCATGATCTTGAATTAGCGGCAGTGGTTCATGCCTTAAAGATCTGGAGGCATTATCTATATGGTGTGACATGTGAGGTGTACACTGATCACAAAAGCCTACAGTACTTGTTCAAACAGAAGGAGTTGAATCTACGACAGCGGAGATGGTTAGAGTTGCTAAAAGACTATGATGTTACTATATTATATCACCCGGGTAAGGCCAATGTGGTGGCCGATGCATTGAGTAGAAAGTATGCCAGCATGGGTAGTCTTGCATATATTCCGGTCAATCAGAGACCATTAGCTCTAGATGTCCAGGGCCTTAGCCAACCGGTTCGTGAGATTAGACATTTCTGAGCCTAGCAGGGTGTTAGCCTGCACGGTCGCTCGTTCTTCATTATTAGAGCGTATCCGTGAGAAGCAATTTGATGATCCTCATTTGCGTGAGTTGAGAGATACAGTACAGCGGGGAGGTGCCACACAGGTAAACCTAGATGATGATGGCGTATTGAAATTGCAGGGTCGAGTTTGTGTGCCCAATGTTGAGGGGATTCGAGAGTTGATCTTAGCGAAGGCCCACAGTTCACGGTATTCTATTCACCCGGGCGCCGCGAAGATGTACCAGGACCTTCGGCAGCACTATTGGTGGCGTAGGATGAAGAAAGATATCGTTGCGTATGTCGCTCGATGTCTAAATTGTCAGCGGGTGAAATATGAGCACCAGAGACCTGGTGGTGTTTTCCAAAGGATTGAAATTCCCGAGTGAAAATGGGAGCGGATCACTATGGACTTCGTTACTGGACTTCCTTTGACTAGGAGGAAATTTGATGCTATTTGGGTCATTGTTGATAGGCTGACCAAGTCGGCACACTTTATTCCTGTATCTGTCTCCTACTCGTCGGAGAGGTTAGCGGAGGTTTACATTAGGGTGATTGTTCGTCTCCATGGAGTGCCAGTATCTATTATCTCTGATCGGGGTACGCAGTTTACGTCGCGGTTCTGGAGAGCGGTCCAGCAGGAGTTAGGCACCTAGGTTCAGTTGAGTACAGCATTTCATCCTCAGACGAATGGCCAGTCCGAGAGGACTATTCAGATTCTAGAGGACATGCTTCGAGCCTGTGTTATTGATTTCGGAGGCTCGTGGAACCAGTTTCTGCCATTAGCAGAGTTCGCCTACAATAACAGTTACCAGTCTAGCATCCAGAATGGCTCCGTATGAGGCGTTGTATGGTAGGCGATGTCGATCACCGGTTGGATGGTTTGAACCGGGAGAAGCTCGGTTGTTGGGTACAGACTTAGTTCAAGGAGGCCTTAGATAAGGTCAAGACTATTCAGGAGAGATTGCGTTCAGCTCAGTCTAGGCAAAAGACTTATGCGGATCGTAAGGTTCGAGATGTAGATTTCATGGTTGGTGAACGAGTATTGCTCCGGGTGTCGCCTATGAAGGGTGTGATGAGGTTTGGGAAGAAGGGCAAGCTCAGCCCTAGGTATATTGGCCCATTTGAGATTCTAGACAGAGTGGGAGGGGTGGCTTACAGATTAGCTTTGCCGCCTAGCTTATCAGCCGTGCATCCGGTTTTTCATGTATCTATGCTTCGGAGATACCACGGCGATCCCACACATGTGTTAGACTTCAGTACTGTCCAATTGGACAATGATATATCTTACGAGGAGGAGCCGGTGGCTATTCTAGACCGGCAGGTTCGACAGTTGAGGTCGAAGAGTTATCCTTCTGTGCGTGTTCAGTGGAGAGGTCAGCCTCCTGAGGCATCGACCTGGGAGTCCGAGTCTGATATGCGGAGCCGTTACCCACACTTGTTTCCTGACTCGGGTACTTCTTTCTTTTGTCCGTTCGAGGACGAACGGTTGTTTTAGAGGTGGAGATTGTGACGACCCAAAGGGTCATCACTTATTTTATTAATAATTTCGAGCTTCGAGGCCTTGAAAACCTCATTCTATGTTGCCTCGATTTACGTGCACAATCCGAGCATGTAGCCGGAAAGATTTTGTGATAGAAAATATGAATTCTATGAGAAATTTGGATAAAAATGATATTAATATTGATATGGTTGACTTCGGTCAACATTTTTGGTAAACGGATCCGGACCGAGATTGGATGGTCCCGAGAGGTCCGTAGAAAAATATGGGACTTGGACATGCGTCCAGAGTCGAATTCTGAGGCCTAGAGCCCAAGTTATGAATTTTTATGTGAAATTGTTTTTGATGCAATTATTAAAGGAAATAAATTAATAGACCTTGGTATCGGGCTCGTATTTTGGTTCCGACGCCCGGTACAAGTCTTAAATATTATATATGTGATTTATGTAAAGTTTGATGACATTTGGATGTCGTTTGAGATGTTTTGGACCTTGAGTCCCAAGTTTGAAAGTTGTGAAAACTAAAGGAATGAAAATCATGCATTTGAGGCTTGAATTGATGAAAACGAGGTGATATTGGCGATGTGATCGCATGAACAAGTTCATAATGTGTTTTTGAGGTTATGTGCATATTTGGTTTGGAGCCCCGAGGGCTCGGGTGAACTTTGGATAGGCCACGAAGTCAATTTTTCATGTTAGAAGTTGCTGTCTCCAACTGGTCTGCAGAGTTCGCAAATGCGAACAATAGTTCGCAAATGCGAACTCCCCACTATTCTGCAGAGTTCGCAAATGCGAACAATAGTTCGCAAATGCGAACAATAGTTCGCAAATGCGAACTCCCCCTATTGTGCCTGAGTTCGCAAATGCGAACAGTAGTTCGCAAATGCGAACTTGACCCTTCTGTACCTGTGCTCGCAAATGCGAGCCATAGTTCGCAAATGCGAACTGGCCACTATTCCGCCTTGGTTCGCAAATGCGAACAATAGTTCGCAAATGCGAACCTCCCCATATTTAGCCTGTGTTCGCAATTGCGAACAATAGTTCGCAAATGCGAACTTCCCAGTTTTGCCTTGGCTTCGCAAATGCGAAGAAATGTTCGCAAATGCGAACTTCCCACCCTTAGCTTATTTTTCAAACTCCGGAAATTGGTCGGGGTTCGCAATTGCGAACCCATGTTCGCAAATGCGAACACAGAGACCTGAAAAACACGGATTTCAGTCATTTCTTCACATTTTTACACAAAACCAAAACGCCCATTTGCGACTCTTCAAGGATTTCTTCTTCATCAAAACGATTGTAAGTCACTTTTTACTTAATTCTTTCAATTCCTAACATCATTAAACATGTTTTTCATTAGAAATCAAATGTTTTCATGGTAAAATTCTTGTTTTTGTTAGAAAATAGGGTTTTTCATAAATTGGGAATTGGACCTCGAATTGAGGTCCGATTTTGAAACAAATCATATATATGAACTCGTGGGGGAATGGGTAACCGGATTTTAGTCATAACCCCGAATTCCGACCATGTGGGCCCGGGGTTGAAATTCACTATTCCGGGCAGAATGTTGTAAAAGTTGTATTTGGTCTTAAGAACTAGTTTGTTGAGTAAAATTGATGATATTAAATCAATTGTGTATAGATACGGTTGAATTGGAGCCAAATTGAAAGAAAAGACATATCCACGGATTGAATTGTTCATAAGCACTCGAGGTAAGTGTTTGTTCTATCCTAGCTTGAGGGAATAGGATTATGTGCTATGTGTTATGTGATCGAGTGCGGTGTATGGGCTGTGGTGACGAGCATCCATACACTGGCGTCTAGTATGACCGTGAGTCGTTGGAAAATGATTATTTTGAGATATATTACAGATGAATTATTATTGTTCTCCCTGGTTGGGACTTGTTGTGAAGATTATTATTGATTGCCCTTGATGGGACGATTTATGAATTGTTGTTTCTTTCTCTGCCCTTAATTGTGATTGTTATTTGGGTGAGGAAGAGTGATAATGCACGAAGGGTGATGCAGTGCCATGTTTTATTTATTTATGCACGAAGGTTAATGCCGTGCCATGTTTATTTATTGATTATGCACGAAGGATCATGCCGTGCCCTGTTATTGAACCATGTACGAAGGATCATGCCGTACTATGGATGTGAGTATGAGAGTAAAAGCACGAAGGGTGATGCCGTGTACTTTATTTGTTTATTTGGTGAGGATGAGAGTAAAAGCACGAAGGGTGATGCCGTGCAATTGTTTGCTATTCCTTGACTTGATATTACTTGTTTTTCCTTTATATTTTATTTGGGTGATGCCGTGTGCAATTGTTTGTCATTTCTTGACTTGATATTACTTGTGTTTCCATTATACCTTGTTTTTTTCCTGGTGAACTTATTTGATTGTTATTTGGGTGAGGAAGAGAGATAATGCACGAAGGGTGATGCCGTGCCATGTTTATTATTGATAATGCACGAAGGATCATGCCGTGCCATGTTTATTATTGATTATGCACGAAGGATCATGCCGTGCCATGTTTATTATTGATTATGCACGAAGGATCATGCCGTGCCATGTTTATTTATTGATTATGCGCGAAGGATCATGCCGTGCCCTATTATTGATTATGCACGAAGGATCATGCCGTGTCCTATTATTGAACCATGTACGAAGGATCATGCCGTACTATGGATGTGAGGATGAGAGTAAAAGCACGAAGGGTGATGCCGTGCAACTCTGTTTGCTATTTCTTCAATCGATATTACTTGTGTTTACATTACACTTTGTTTTTCCTTGTGAAATTATTAACTGTGGTTAATTGTTGAATTCTTTAAGATATTTCTTATTGTGTTAATACTTGATTATTTCTTGTTATTTTGTGGTACACATATATATGTATTGAATTGCACAGGTTACGTGGGTGTCTGGTCCTAGGCTTGTCACTACTTCGCCGGGATAGGCCAGACACTTACCAGCACATGGGGTCGGTTGTGCTGATGCTGCACTTCTGTGCATTTTTGCACAGGTCCAGGTTTCGATCAGGAGCAGCAGCAGTAGATCTTTTGCGTGGAAGTTGCACACTTTGAGACCGAGGTAGCTTGTAGGCGTCCGCAGGCCCGACGTCTCTTTTTTTACTTATTTTATTAGCTGTAGTCTCTTTGTTCCGAGACAAACAGATTATGTTATATTTCTTTCAGCCTTTTATGTGTAGTATTCAGTAGTAGTTTGTGAGTTGGTGACTCCACGTCTTGGGTAGAGGATTTCGGTATGATTTTACCTTGAAACTGGTTATTTCTATTTCGATAAAGCCTTCCGCACTTATTTAATTAGAGTTATGGTTAAAAACAGGATAGTATGAATACAGTGGCTTGCCTAGCTACCACGAGTAGGCGCCATCACGATCCCGATGTTGGGAGAAAATCCGGGTCGTGACAAATCCATAACTTGAATTTGTGAAAAATTACTTGTACTCATTATCATTAAAAAAAATAGTAAATATTTGGTATCCCAAAACTCATTGTTTTCAAATAAGGAAGAGAAAATGCATAAAGACTCCGTTCAATTTGTCCTAAAAAATTATTTACACATCTAAACTTTACGGGTGTCCTAGTACCACCCTATTCTTATTCAAGATGAATTTATTTAACCCTTAAAATGTCATAACCATATTCTACTCAAGCAATGTTTACATGCGCTGACACATGGCACTTTCGCAAGTTTTTTCATTTTTTCCTTCTTTGACCGGAGTAATTAACACGTTGCATTTTCGCAGATTTTTTCATTTTTTTTTCTTTCTTTGACCTGAGTAATCGTCCCCCTCCCCCAACCGAACCTTTCTTTCTCTCCTTAAAAATGTTCTAAACATTTTATTAATTTTTTCAGCTTGCCTAAGAAGTTTCAGTCTCATTTGTCGGATCTCCATGGACCAAATTACAACTAAAGAAATGACTTTTTTAAAAAATAAATTTGATGGAACCTTTGCTGCAAGAGAAACTAGCTGACCTAGCAGCTTAGCTTGGGCTAATCCAGTAACACATAAAAATCGGTTTGCGGTTGGACTCCAGCTCAAACTACGAACTTGATGCCCTTCAGATGGGTCCAGCTGTCTAAACGACTGTAAACGAGCATTCATTCCTTGAAAGTCATACATATATTAACAAAAAAATGGTCACTCTTTTTGGGTTTTTTTTCGTCAATTTTCTTCTTTCATCTTGGTCAAAAGATAAATATATAAAGTAAATTTAATAATAAAGCACAATCGCAAAGCAAGAGAAAGCTAAGAAAAATTTAATAAAGTGTTGGGTTTTCGTTTTCACCTTGGTTGTTTGCTCCGGCCAAGCTGTGAAGAACAATTGGAGGGTGGTGGAGATTTTTTAATTTTACTTTATAATTATAATTGTATTGTGCTGCTCTCTTATGACAATGGAGGAAAGAGAAAGAAGAAAAGGAAAGAGGAAGGAGAAAAAAAGAAAACGGGAAAATAAAAGTAAAAAGGGTTAGTATTACATCAAATACACTGGGTTGTTGTTGTTGTATTACATCAAATACACCAATTAAGTATAATTAAATGTAACAACCAATAAAAATTCAACATCTGTATAAATTAAGTAGCTTTTTACATCTTCCCAACCTTCCACGCGCTTTGCGTAAGATGAAGTTAGTTTCTCTGCCACCTCACCTTTGAAGAAGGTATTAATTTTACTTTGCAAAAGAATGTCACACCTCCTTTTTTCGCAGGCCCCACCCCGCGAGGGACCAAAGGAGTTTTTTCCAATTAAAGGACAATCAAAATAGGATTCATTTATTAAGAGATTCAGAGTCGCCACTTGGGAGATTTATGGTGTCCCAAGTCACCGGTTTGAATCCCGAATTAAGGAAAAGTTTGACTCTATTTAACAGTCCGCAAACCATAAATCCGGATAAGGAATTCTGTTAACCCGGGAGAAGGTGTTAGGCATTTTCGAGTTCCGTGGTTCTAGCACGGTCGCTCAACTGTCATATTTGGCTTATTTATCTGATTTATACCTTACTTTAATTCATGTGAAAAAATTCAACTTTTAACCGCTTTTAATATTATTTTATAAGAATTACAACGTTGTGAAATTGTATTTCGGATCACACCATACCAGTACGCCTGTGACCTTTAATGCATTTCGACTTCGTTGAGATTTGGATTTGAGTCACATAAATGTGCACCCGAATTGAGAAGGTAATATTTATTAACAATTGCGCCTAACGCAACTACGCCTTATTATCTTTGGGGAGGGCCGTGAAATTCACTAAATGACTTATCCCAAATTCTAAGTATTTTAAAATTAATGAAATGAGGATCATGGGTTTTGGGGTTTTATTTGGCATGACGCGCCTCAAATTACTTTCTTCAAGATTTTCCTTCTCCGCTTTTAACATGGCTTATTGCCGAGCAATTTCTCACGATGAGAGAGCTCACCTGTTCAAACAGGTTCACACTTAGTAACTTCACGTTGACGCTCCTCATTGTAAGTCTACATCTCCATCTCTTTCAATTCTTGTACAAATTAATCAACCACTGCTTTAATCGAACTAATAGAGGGTCTAACCAATTAGGTGCTGAAGAAATTATCTTGATTTCTGATTATTAGCTAAATAGCTTGTAAGAAAGCATCTGAACAATTAACACTTTATGACCACGTCATTCATGGCTGAAATCATGGGCTAAACTTAAATGAACAAATCACTTTAACCTTAATATAATAGAATTCACATAGTTACTTACCCAACTTCTTATTAGTAAAGAAATCAACTTAATCAGATCCTTAGCAACTTTCGACCACTAAAATTCCAATCAAACTTGAAAACTAATGGGACAAATCAAACAAAACTGACCTTCAAACTTGCGAGGAAAATAAATGCAGACAAACAAAATAATTTAACATAGCTAAAAACACATATTTCAGTTTCATAGCCCATTTCAAACGAACACATTCAGATTCTTCAAGACGCTTAGGCAATAGATTTGTGATATGACAAATAAAATTCTAACATTGATCAATTATCAATAAGAAACATCGAACTACCCCTTAACATCTAACAACTCAAGTATCCAATTTCAATCATATTGAGAATATCAAAGCTGAGCACAGAAGGAAATCTTAAAACCAATATAGCAATTATGTATTTGACATTAGCCTTAATAAAATTGGTCTTTCCATCTAACAACTGAAGCATCATTAATTCAAGGAAATATAGATGAAATTTTATGAGGAATGGAACATAAGAATGAAATGTTAGCACTAGTGACTTCTCTGAAATTTATCAAAAAAAAATACTTAATCAATATGCACTAGTCACGTGAGATTCCTCGCGTGGTAACAACAATTAGATCATCAACAATGAGTCAACTCATTAACCCAAACACAAAGTAAATCATCACAGAGCTAACACAACGTTAGATCTGCTTAGAACAATCCTGAACAGGAGGGATTCTATTTTTGAATAGCAAAGCATGAATTTAAATCGCACAGCAAAATAGAAGAATCGACTCCATTTTACATTTTAGAAGAAAATGATCTTTGTATTACATTTGATCTTTGAGTTTTCACAACAGAAAAATTGCAAAGCCAAGCCAACATACCTGGAAGTTGGTAAACAAGCAGAAATGAGGAGATCAGTGGCAGTAGTTTAACAACAAAGCAACAGCATCAGTCGACAACAGTGATAACACCAGTTAAACGACGGACAATAATAGATTCCCAGGAATACCAATTTCACAAACCAGAAATACCAAATGCGGTTGCACGCAGAAAAGAAGAAACTAGCAGTAAAGAAACAACAATTTCTGGTTTTTAAACACTCTAAGAAAAAGAAGCTTGAAACTCAAAATGAAACAGCAGTTCTTTCACTCCAGGACCTCACTCTCAGTGTTGGCTTTTTCAACTCTTCTCCCTGTTTTTTAAAACTCTCTCCAAATCTATCTGTATATTTTAAAACTCTTCTATCCTCCTAAAACTCACAGCTCTCAAATCTATTTTTCCTCTCAGCAAACCCCCCCCCCCCCATCTAGTGTATTCAACCCCTTTTATAGACCAAGAAAAACCAACTCTACAGCCCATTTTTCATTATTTTAAACCAAACAGCCATGTTATTCCCTTCACTTTTCTTTACACCTCTGCATTTCAGCTTTTTGACTGTTCCAACATGTTATTTTTTGCTTTCCAGCTCCTAGGAGCATTATCACTAATTAAGCAACTGAATAAACCCATGTTCTTCTCTGAATTCCCCACTCAGAATTGTCTAATTAAACTAAGGACTGCAAGAGCTGGTGGTTTTAAAATTCTCAAATCCTAATCCTGATGGGGATACTAACAGCTATATCCAAATATCCCTCACTAACAATACAATATCACCCACAGCTTTTCAATCCGAGCAGTGGCTCGGATGTGTCTAGGCAATACTAATGACATTTTTGTCATACATGCTAACAGTAGATCTTACGACGACATTCGTTTAGTCGATTACAAATGCGCATAATCGATAAACAATAGTCGACGAATCAACGATTCAAGATTCTCGGTCAAACAAACAAAAAATGCAAAACCAACCAATCGACAATATTAAAATCGAAGTGAACTCAAGTTACAATGACACATTTACAACAACGAACAGAAAGTAAACAAATCGACCAAATAAAAGGTCCCAAAGAGATGAGAAAAAAAATAGAAAAATCGGAAATATCTGAAGAAAAACCAACAACAAACGAAAACTACTAAATCGACGAGTACAATTAAACAAGAACAGAAAAGAAAAAGAAACACCTCTAAACAGAGGAATTGGAAATCGACTGAGTTGGATTTTGGTATTCGAGGTCGAACGGACCTTAATTAAAATGTTTTCAAGTGAAAACAAATCAATAAAGGTCTATTAGACCTCAATTTCCATGAAATCCGACGAAAAAATCCCCAATTCGAATTTTAGGGTTCTTAGAGCTCGGTTTTTGGGGCTTAATGGTTTCCGGCCAGATTCGAAGGAAACAGGTTAGAGTTTATGGTAGAGGAAGGTGAGGGGATTATGTGGTATTAATTTGGGGGTCATCGGAGACGGATGGGTTTTTCGGCCAAACTTTGATTCAAGATTCGACGGGTTCGGGGAAGATTTGAGAATGAAGGATTGGAGGTTTGGAATGGGGAGATTGAGGCGAGTTTAGGGTTTAAAATTGGGTGGTTTGGATCACTGCCGCCGGCGGAGGCGATTTTCGGGCGGCGGAGTGCGGCGGCGGCGGCGTTACTTTCTCTGAAGAATGAGGGATGAAGATGAATTTAGGGTTTGGATTAATTTTTGCTATATTAAAATGGTGAACCAATCTGAGCCGTCAGATTAGAAGGGGTTAACGGCTAAGATGAAAGGCTGTAATGAAGTGGGAGATGGACTGCGTCGGGTGTTTTTGGCCGGGTTTGGGTAGATTGTTTGGGCCTGGTCTTGTTTCTCTCTCAATTGGCCTAATCCGGATCTTTAACTCTTTATTTGATTTTGTTTTCTTCATTTTATTTTTCTAAATTAATTAAAAATGTAAACCAAAATCCTAATGCAAAAAATTGTAAAAAATCCTAATTAATTCACAAATAACAAATTGATGCTTAATAAAATTATCACACGTTATAAAATAATAAATTAAAACAAAATTACACAATTGGACCTTAAATGGTAAAAAAATGCAAAAAATATATATTTTTTGTCATTTTTCATTTTCGTAAAATAACTTAATTACTCTCAATTACAAACATGAATTTATATGCAAAAATGCAAACATTTTTGTATTTTATATTAATTTAATTAATAGACATGCACACGCAAAAATGCAAATAATAAGAGAAAAATAACACAAAAATCACAAAAATCATGCACAATACAAAACTATTTTATTTTTGAATTTTTTGGGAGTAATTCTCATGTAGGGCAAAAATCACGTGCTCACAGCTGCCCCTCTTTGCGCGGAAACATGAAGAGTTTTCGTGCAAAGATAAGTGAGCGGATACGAGCGATTTTTGCCTGTTTGAGCACTCCATGTGAAGCATTTTTTAGAAAAGTTTGACCGAACCTTTGCCTCAAAAGGTTTCCTACATATCCCTGGCTAAAAGGGAATCATGTCAATGTAGTTCGGGAAGTTTTGATAGCTGGGACTACGATGACTGCTGTGATCTTGCTGTTACTGTTGTTGCTGCTGATGCTACTACTTAACTGATCTCCTTATTACACTGTGCTAAACGAAAAATAAGAAGCTAGACTAAGTTACAGTATTGCAAATTCTTATCTATCTTTTCAACTTGATCTTGTCATGTTCCTTGCCATCCTGCTGGCTTTGATTCTTCTTCACATGCTTCTTCTCTTCTGACAATTGTTATTTCGGCCTATCTTGATTGCCGAACTCCGACCATTGGTCCCTTCCTTGTGATCTTCGAACTATTCTCCTTCGAAGTCTGAATCTATCTTTTCTGATCCTTGTTGCCTTCCTTCTCGATTCTTGACCTTGGGTTTATGCTGGAGATTTAGAGTACACTCTGTCACTTTCCGATTGTTCACTATCCTTATCAAATCTTAGAAACCGAGATGCCGTTCTGTTCTTCCGGCGGGCTTCTGACTTCATCAACAAACTCTAATCATAAATCGTCATTCCATTCTTCAGACGGATACCTGACTTCAACTACAAACTTCGAAATAAATTGCCACTCCATTCTTCAGGCGGGCACCTGACTTCAACAACAGACTTTGAAAATAAATCGGCACTCCATTCTTCAGGCGGACACGTGACTTCAACAACAAACTTTGAAAATAAATCGCCACTCCATTCTTTAAGCGAGCACCTGACTTCAACAACAAACTTTGAAAATAAATTGCCACTCCATTCTTCAGGCGAGCACCTGACTTCAACAACAAACTTCAAAGTAAATCGCCACTCCATTCTTCAGGCGGGCACCTGACTTCAACAACAAACTTTGAACTTCATCCCATCCATATCGTCTTCCTTTGCTTCCTTCACCACTTTCTTCTTCCTGCATTGCCTCTTAAGCCATCCTTTCTCCTAAATTACCTTGTTCTGGAACTACTTTCCTCCTAGGTCGTGTTGTTTTCCCTCCTGACTGCTGGGGATATCTTTAGAATTGTTTACTTGCCTGCTGAGGATAATGATGCTGGGAAAATTTTCTTTCATTCCCTCCCTTCCTTTGACTTATGCGCTTGAATTTGCGCTGGGAACTCTTGTTGTAACCCGCTACTTTATGGTGGGCTACTGGTTTCAAGACCTGCAATGTAAGGACTGAAGACATGCCTCTTGTTATATAGGTAGGTGCCTATTTTTATTAGCAACTTTTGAATTTAAAATGCATTCTGGCAATAATTTACGAAATATTCATAGGACAATGTAAAATAAAACAAACTTAAAATATCCTATTCAAGGGCGGATAGTCCCATCGTATCCTATTCGAGGGCGGATACTCCCATCGTATCCTATTCGAGGGCGGATACTCCCGTCGTATCCTATTCGAGGGCGGATACTCCCATCGTATTCTATTCGAGGGCGAATACTCCCATCATATCCTATTCGAGGGCGGATACTCCCATCGTATTCTATTCGAGGGCGAATACTCCCATCGTATCCTATTCAAGGGCGGATACTCCCATCGTATTCTATTCAAGGGCGAATACTCCAATCGTATCCTATTCGAGGGCGGATACTCCCATCGTATCCTATTCGAGGGCGAATACTCCCATCATATTCTATTCGAGGGCGAATACTCCTATCGTATCCTATTCGAGGGCGGATACTCCCATCGTATCCTATTCGAGGGCGGATACTCCCACCGTATTCTATTCGAGGGAGAATACTCCCATCGTATCCTATTCGAGGGCGAATACTCCCACCGTATCCTATTCGAGGGTGAATACTCCCATCGTATTCAATTCGAGGGCGAATACTCCCATCGTATCCTATTCGAGGGCGGATACTCCCATCGTATTCTATTCGAGGGCGAATACTCCTATCGTATTCTATTCAAGGGTGAATATTCCCATCGTATCCTATTCGAGGGCGGATACTCCCATTGTATCCTATTCGAGGGCGGATACTCCCATCGTATTCTATTCGAGGGCGAATACTCCCATCGTATCCTATTCGAGGGCGAATACTCCTATCGTATTCTATTCGAGGGCGAATACTCCCATCGTATCCTATTCGAGGGCGGATACTCCCATCCTATTCTATTCGAGGGCGAATATTCCCATCGTATCCTATTAGAGGGCGAATACTCCGATCGTATTCAATTCGAGGGCGAATACTCCCATCGTATCCTATTCGAGGGCGGATACTCCCATCATATTCTATTCGAGGGCAAATACTCCCATCGTATTCTATTCGAGGGCGAATACTCCAATCGTATTCTATTCGAGGGCGAATACTCCCGTTGTATTCTATTCGAGGGCGAATACTCCCATCGTATCCTATTCGAGGGCGGATACTCCCATGATATCAATGTTTGATAGTGAACAAACCTGAGACGTCCTGTTCGAAGATGGACAAACCTGAAACAAACCTGGTATGTCATCTTGAATTGCTTTCTTCGTCTCTCCGAGAAAATTTTTAACAACGACAGAAAATTTTTCTGCCCCAGTATTGGTGTTCTTCCTTGTGACATGACTTTCTGCTATCAATAGCACTTTCTTTCCCTGTTTCAAATCAAAGAAGATTTGTTAGTTCAAAACATTGTGAGCGGTTGTGCCGCTCCTGTGGGGTGGTTTTTCCTTTTCCCCCTTTCCTCGCTCAGGGTTGCCAAAACTTGTTGGGGAATGATTTCATTTGCTGGAGATGATATTCTTGCTGGGGATGGGTTTTCCATTTATCCCTTCCCCGTTCTGTCTTTCTCAACTTGCTGGGGGTTATTTTGTTGAAGATGAGATTTACTTTCTTCCTTTACCACTATGTGTTGTCCGACCACCTCGGAACTTGCTGAAGATAACACTGCTGGTGGATTTTCATTTCCTCAAAATTGGTGTTTCATTTTTCTAAAGGCTGTTGGATATGACACTGGTTCGAAGACCATTTCCCTTAAGGCTTGTCTTATCTTCCTTCTTCCCCAAGTACGACTTGACTTCCTGAAAATTTTCAAAGTAAAAAGAAAATTTTCTACCCCAGTTTAATAATCTTCTTTGCACCACACTTCTCTGCCATCAATGACACTTCCTTGCTTTGCATAATAATTGGAAAGTTGGTGGCAAGTTTTGAAGTCATTCCTCACTTGTTCTGACTAGACAGACTTTGATGGGAAATTTTTGATAAAATGAGAAAGATAAAAAGAAACAAAATAGAAGACAAAGGAAAAAATGACTCTCTAACAAGAAATAACTATAAAAACTTATCAAACGCGAATACCAACTCTATTGGTCATGACATGCACATATGGCCTATCCTCCGTCGTTAATTGCCTTTCACGATTTCTGTTCTCGTGATTTCCATCTGATAATCACCTTTATTCGACATGTAGTGCCCGAAGGGTTTTCACTTTCAAACCTCTCTCATGTTGATTTTCTCTCAGCTTTCGTCGCCTTATGGTGCATGTGAAGGTTTTCACCAGTAAGACTCTCTCATTTGTATTACTTTTAACTGGGGATTGGGGTGTCACTGCTAAGACTCTCTCGTATATCCTTTCTGCTGGGAATTAGAGTCTTTTCTGCTGAGAATCAAAGTGTTATATTCTGATAGGACTCTCTCACTTGCCTGACGTGGCATCTTTTGAAGACTGGTCAGAAGGTCTTTCTTTGGACCGTAATGTGGGATTTGGATAGGGCTAGAAAGAAAGGGTATTGAAGGCTCAAAACAAAATCAATTTTGGGTTCAAAATTTACAACCTTCGGACCTAAATTTATTTATAATCAACACAATTTTTCTTTGCCCCAGTTTTTTTACTTGGGGATTTTATTTCTTTATTTACACTATGACCGAGATGTGAAGCGCATACGTATCCTCTTTAAGGAATCATGTCAAACGTAGTTCCCAATTCCCTTTTTTCATTTTTATTTTTCTTTTCTTTTCTTTAATCTCTTTTTGTTGTTTTCTTTTCTTTTCTTTTTTGCCTTTTTATGGTTTTTTTTTTCTTTTTGTAGTTTTTCATTTTTTTTTCCTTTTTGGTTATGGATATGGTCGAATCCTATGTGGATTGCCTAGGTATCATGACCCCGCATGAATCAGACCGAGCGTAGTTCTTGCAAATTAATGCAAGAAATAAAGAGATGTTTATTTGATTTTTTTGTTTTTTTTTGAAGAAAAATTGTAAAAGCCGACTCCAACTACAAAATCTGATGAAAAATTTTCACACCTTGTGCCCGAGATTTCTACAAGAATAAGAATATTTTTAGCATCAATTATGACTATTTCTACAAAATTAGCTATGTAATGGCTTATTTGGCAAATGGATATTTTTGCAAAATTTTATTTAAGAAACTACAAATTCAAAATTTTTCATCCTGGGGCCCATGGGGCATCATTCAGCATCGCCACAGGCCAACACAAGACTAAGGAAGTTTTAATGCCAAATGTGGCTATTTTAGCAAAACCGGCCACGTAATGGCTTGTTTGATAAAGTGGTAATTTTTTTTTTGTAAAGTTGAGTGATGATTCAAACTTGATTTTTCGGATATGGCCTTTCAACATTTCCGCTAGGGATTTTTTAAGGCTATGCCCGCAAATTATTTTAAAATGACTCAAAGTGGCTATTCTTGCAAAAACGGCCTTCCGGCGCCCTTTTGGGGGACATTCGGATTATTTTAAACAAGAATAGCATCACCCGACTTATTTATAACAAAATAAAAAATCTGACATTTTTTTGTTATTTTTGCAAAAGGAGAGTGAACCCGAACTTGATTTTGAGGCTACGACCTTTCAACATTTCCACATGGAGTATTTCAAGGCTGTGCTAGCAAATTATTAAAAATGATTCAAAGTGGCTATTTTTGCAAAAATAGCCTTCCGGCATCCTTTAGGGAACATTCGACTATTTTCAAAAATAGCGTCACTTTGATTTTATTGACAAAATTAAACACACATTTTTTTTTAATTTTTTGAAAATGGTGGGAACCCAAACTTGATTTTGAGGCTACGACCTTTCAACATTTCCACATGGAATATTTCAAGGCCATTATTCAAAAAGAAAAGAAAAGTCTTCAAAGTGGCCATTTTTGCAAAAACAGCCTTCCGGCGTCCTTTCGGAACATTCGGCTATTTTCAAAAACAGCGTCACTTTGATTTTATTAAAAACTAAAACTTCGACATTTTTTTTTTCATTTTTTTGAAGGGGTGGTTGGACCCGATGAGGGTTGCCTACGTATCCCACCTAATGGCGATAATCAAACCTGCGTAGTTCGGTCAGATTATTTGACCAATTATTTCAACAAAATTGTTCTACCTATTTTTTCAAACTTTCAAATTTTCGACAGCAAATCGTCAATATTTTTGATATTTTTCTATTCCAAAATTCTATTTCTTTTTTGTTTTTCAGGAATTTAGCAAGTCTATATAATAATTCAGGACAAATAAATGCAACATATAACATGCTCGGTCTTTAATTACCGGGTCACCTGTCCTAGACGGACCCAACCCATGTGTTGAGTCACCTAAGTCAGATATGATGCAAATAAACATCCTAGACCTAGGCTCAATATCCTAATGTTTTCAATAGTACTAGACCGTTTACCCGAGCGGACGACTCGGATCGAGGAGGGGCTCCTTTCCGGGAACCAAAAGGCCAGCCGGCTTAGAAACTTTCCGAGCCTCTTTCTTATTTTTGGGTAAGAGACTAATAGAATAGAGAGTCTCAACCAGTAAGCACATCCCCATAGGTGAGAAGAGAAGGGTTTCGGCACAGTTTATATAGATACAGTTCAAAAAATATCAAAGCGATAAAATATCATTTTGCACATTTAAACCCAAGATAATAATAAACCAAATACAAAAATTATTCAAAGCTCGAGTTTTAAAACCCTGATCCAGTGGTTATGGGTTTATCATCTTTTTGGAAAAGGTGTCTAGACTGGCTTTTACTCGAGCGGACAACTCGAGCCGAGGAGTGTGAGTGCAGCGGTAGCATAGCTTTCCGGCTTAATTGACAATGCTCCCCGCCTAAACATATGTGACTACAAATCCTTCACCGGGTGCCAAGCACCACAGCTATCTTGAGAAAAACGGGCTATGTCCAGCAAATGCCCGAGATTATATTTCAAAGAGACTCAGAAGAAGAAAAATGGGTATTGGCATAATTTATATACATTATATACAATTCACAAAATATCAAAGCAGTAAAAATAATATTTAGCACATTAATACAAACACATAATAAAATTAGATAATAAATAAGCCAAATACAACATTTATTCCAAGATCGAATTCTTAAACCCTGAACCAGTGGTTCTGGGTTTGTGTGTCCCCAGCAGAGTCGCCAGAGCTGTCACACCTCCTTTTTCCGCAGGCCCCACCCCGCGAGGGAGCAAAGGAGTTTTTTCCAATTAAAGGACAATCAAAACGGGATTCATTTATTAAGAGATTCAGAGTCGCCACTTGGGAGATTTATGGTGTCCCAAGTCACTAGTTTGAATCCCGAATTGAGGAAAAGTTTGACTCTATTTAACAGTCCGCAAACCATAAATCTGGATAAGGAATTCTGTTAACCCGGGAGAAGGTGTTAGGCATTCCCGAGTTCCGTGGTTCTAGCACGGTCGCTCAACTGTCGTATTTGGCTTATTTATCTGATTTATACCTTGCTTTAATTCATGTGAAAAAATTCAACTTTTAATCGCCTTTAATATTATTTTATAAGAATTGTAACGTTGTGAAATTGTATTTCGGATCACACCATACCAGTACGCCTGTGACCTTTAATGCATTTCGATTTCGTTGAGATTTGGATTTGAGTCACATAAATGTGCACCCGAATTGAGAAGGTAATATTTATTAACAATCGCGCCTAACGCAACTACGCCTTATTATCTTTGGGGAGGGCCGTGAAATTCACTAAATGGCTTATCCCGGATTCTAAGTATTTTAAAATTAATGAAATGAGGATCATGGGTTTTGGGGTTTTATTTGGCATGGCGCGCCTCAAATTACTTTCTTCAAGATTTTCCTTCTCCGCTTTTAACACGGCTTCTTGCCGAGCAATTTCTCACGATGAGAGAGCTCACCTGTTCAAACAGGTTCACACTTAGTAACTTCACGTTGACGCTCCTCATTGTAAGTCTACGTCTCCATCTCTTTCAATTCTTGTACAAATTAATCAACCACTGCTTTAATCGAACTAATAGAGGGTCTAACCAATTAGGTGCTGAAGAAATTATCTTGATTTCTGATTATTAGCTAAATGGCTTGTAAGAAAGCATCTGAACAATTAACACTTTATGACCACGTCATTCATGGCTGAAATCATGAGCTAAACTTAAATGAACAAATCACTTTAACCTTAATATAATAGAATTCACATAGTTACTTACCCAACTTCGTATTAGTAAATAAATCAACTTAATCAGATCCTTAGCAACTTTCGACCACTAAAATTCCAATCAAACTTGAAAACTAATGGGACAAATCAAACAAAACTGACCTTCAAACTTGCGAGGAAAATAAATGCAGACAAACAAAATAATTTAACATAGCTAAAAACACATATTTCAGTTTCATAGCCCATTTCAAACGAACACATTCAGATTCTTCAAGACGCTTAGGCAATAGATTTGTGATATGACAAATAAAATTCTAACATTGATCAATTATCAATAAGAAACATTGAACTACCCCTTAACATCTAACAACTCAAGTATCCAATTTCAATCATATTGAGAATATCAAAGCTCAGCACAGAAGGAAATCTTAAAACCAATATAGCAGTGACATTAGCCTTAATAAAATTGGTCTTGCCATCTAACAACTGAAGCATCATTAATTCAAGGAAATGATCTTCGCAGTCGGGTCGCTCCGATCGTCACAGATGGACACCTAGACAGGGTTATCAGGGTTCGCACCAGAGCCAGCCATCTCTCGGTGCCATGCCAGCTCAGAGTTCTTCACAGGCCCCATCCGCTCAGGGTTCATCTCGGCCTAGTTCATCAGCTGGCCACTCCAGCGCCAGAGGTCCTTATCAGTCTCAGTACCCAGCACCGGGGAGTTGCTACGAGTGCGGAGAGTTTGGGCACCACCGTAGGGAGTGTCCCCGTCTTGTTTCCAGATCTTATCAGCAGAGGGGGCAGCCCTCGTCATCTGGTCCTTCTACTTCAGCACCCGCCCCACCAGCTAGGGGTGAGGGTCAGGCAGCTAGGGGTCGCCCTCGAGGAGGAGGCCGATCGGGCGGACATGCTTGATGCTATGATTTTCAGGTCCGATCTAAGGCTGTTGCTTTTGATGTTGTCATTACAGGTATTATTTCAGTTTGCCACAGAGATGCCTCAGTATTGTTTGATCCCGGTTCTACTTATTCTTATGTGTCTACATATTTTGCTCCTCATTTGGGCACGACCCGAGGGAGTCTTGAGCTGCCAGATACTATTGTTGTGGACCACGTATACCGGTCCTGTTTGGTCACTATTGGGGGTCCGGAGACCCGAGTGGACCTGTTGCTTCTCAGCATGATCGATTTTAATGTTATATTGGGCATGGACTGGCTATCTCCATGTCATGCTATTCTGGACTATCATGCTAAGACAGTCACCTTGGCTATGCCGGGCACTCAGAGGATCGAGTGGCGAGGCACGACTGAGTATGTACCTAGCAGGGTAATATCCTTCTTCAAGGCCCAACGAATGGTTCGGAAGGGATGTCTCTCTTATTTAGCGTTTGTGCGGGAGGTCGAAGCCCAGACTCCCAGTATTGATTCAGTTCCCATTGTGCGAGACTTTCCTGATGTGTTTCCCTCAGACCTGCTGGGCATGCCGCCGGACAGGGATATTGATTTTGGGATCGATTTGGTGCCAGGCACTCAGCCTATTTCTATTCCTCCGTATCGGATGGCACCAGCTGAGCTGAAGGAATTGAAGGAGCAGCTCCAGGAACTCCTAGATAAGGGGTTCATTCGGCCGAGTGTGTCGCCGTGGGGTGCACCGGTCTTGTTTGTTAAGAAGAAGGATGGATCCATGAGGATGTGTATTGACTACAGGCAGCTAAACAAAGTAACAGTGAAGAATAAGTATCCTCTGCCTCGTATTGATGATTTATTTGATCGGCTCCAGGGAGCTAGGGTGTTCTCGAAGATGGATCTTCGTTCAGGCTATCAACAGCTGAAGATTAGAGAGCCCGACATTATGAAGACTGCATTCAGGACCAGATATGGTCACTATGAGTTCCTTGTGATGTCTTTTGGGCTGACCAACGCCCCAGCAACATTTATGCATCTGATGAACAGTGTGTTCAGGCCCTATCTTGATTCATTTGTGATCGTATTCATTGATGACATACTAGTCTACTCTCGTAGCCAGGAGGAGCATGCTCGACACTTGAGCATTGTATTGCAGAGATTAAGAGAGGAGAAGATGTATGCCAAGTTTTCCAAATGTTAGTTTTGGCTTGAGTCCGTGGCATTCTTAGGGCACGTAGTGTCCCGTGATGGTATTCAGGTAGATCCGAGGAAGATCGAGGCAGTGAAGAGTTGGCCCAGACCGACCTCAGTTACGGAGATCCGTAGCTTTCTAAGATTGGCAGGGTATTATCGCCGATTCGTTCAGGGATTCTCTTCTATTGCTTCACCCTTGACTAGATTGACTCAGAAGGGTGTTCCTTTCTTATGGTCCGAGGAGTGCGAGGAGAGCTTTCAGAAGCTCAAGACAGCACTGACCACATCACCAGTTTTCATTCTGCCGACAGCTTCAGATCCTTATACTGTATGTTGTGATGCCTCAGGAGTTGGCATTGATTGTGTGTTGATGCAAGAGAGTAGGGTCATTGCTTATGCTTCTCGTCAGTTGAAGCCCCACGAGAAGAACTATCCTGTTCATGATTTGGAGCTAGCAGCTATAGTTCATGCTTTGAAGATTTGGAGACATTACCTGTATGGTGTCTCATGTGAGGTGTTCACGGATCATCGCAGCCTTCAGCACTTATTCAGACAGAAGGACCTTAATTTGAGATAGCGGAGGTGGTTGGAGTTGCTTAAGGATTATGACATCACTATTTTGTATCATCCGGGAAAGGCCAATGTGGTGGCCGATGCCTTGAGTCGGAAGGCGGTTAGTATGGGCAGCCTAGCTTTCATCCCAGTTGGGGAGAGGTCATTTGCTCATGATGTTCAGGCCCTAGCTAATCGGCTAGTGAGATTAGATATTTCGGAGCCGAGTCGAGTGTTGGCTTGTGTTGTTTCACGATCTTCCTTATATGATCACATCAGGGAGCGACAGTATGATGACCCACATTTGCTTGTCCTTAAGGACAAAGTGCAGCAGAATGATGCTAGAGATGTGACTATCGACAGTGATGGTGTTATGAGGATGCAGGGTCGTATATGCGTCCTAATGTTGATGGTTTGCGGGAGTTGATACTTGAGGAGGCACACAGTTCGCGGTACTCTATTCACCCAAGTGCCGCGAAGATGTACCAAGACTTGAGACAGCACTACTGGTGGAGGAGAATGAAGATGGATATTGTTAGGCATGTAGCTAAGTGCCTCGATTGCTAGCAGGTCAAATATGAGCATCAGAGACCGGGCGGTGTTCTTCAGCGTATGGTTATTCCCGAGTGGAAATGGGAGAGGATCACCATGGATTTTGTTACTCGGCTTCCTCGGACAGCGAGGAAGTTTGATTCTGTATGGGTGATTGTTGATCGGCTGACTAAGTCCGCACATTTCATCCCGGTTAGTACTACTTACTCATCGGAGCGGTTGGCATCGATCTTTATTCGGGAGATTGTCAGGTTGCATGGGGTCCCAGTGTCTATTATATCTGACAGAGGCACTCAGTTCACTTCTCAGTTTTGGAGAGCATTTCAGCGAGAGATGGGTATGCGGGTTGAGTTGAGCACCACATTTCACCCCCAGACAGACGGGCAGTCGAAGCGAACTATTCAGATCGTGGAGGATATGTTGCGGGCGTGTGTGATTGACTTTGGTGGTTCATGGGATGAGTTCTTGCCACTTGTTGAGTTTGCCTACAACAACGGTTACCAGTCGAGTATTCAGATGGCCCCGTACGAGGCACTGTATGGCAGACGGTGTAGATCTCCCGTCGGATGGTGTGAGCCTGGTGAGGATAGATTGATAGGGACTGAGTTAGTTCAGGATGCTCTGGATAGAGCAAAGTTGATCCAGGAGAGGCTTCGCACATCACAGTCTCGCCAGAAGAGTTATGCGGACCGTAGAGTTCGAGAGTTGTCTTTCATGGTTGGTGACAGAGTATCGTTGAAGGTTTCACCTATGAAGGGTGTCATGAGGTTTGGGAAGAAAGGAAAGTTGAGTCCCAGGTACATTGGTCCTTTTGAGATACTTAGGAGAGTTGGAGAGGTGGCATATGAGTTAGCCTTGCCACCCAGCTTATCCAGCGTTCATCCAATATTCCATGTGTCCATGCTCCGAAAGTACATCGGGGATCCGTCTCATGTATTAGACTTCAGTACCATTCAGCTTGATGGTGATCTATCATATGATGTGGAGCCTATTGCTATTTTGGGTCGCCGGGTAAGAAAATTGAGGTCGAAGGAGATTGCAGTAGTTAAGGTGCAGTGGAGAGGTCGGCCCGTGGAGGAGGCTACTTGGGAGGTCGAGCAGGAGATGCGGAGCAGATACCCTCGGCTATTTGAGTCTCCAGGTATGTTTCTTGACCCGCTCGAGGACGAGCGTTTTCTTAAGTTGGGGAGAATGTGATGACCCATCCCGTCCCCGTTATTTCCACCCCGTTATGTTGTAATTGCATATTTCATGCTTTTATATCAGTGTTAGAGTCTATCGGGGGAGTTAGGAGTGAATTGGATTGAAAATGAGGCATATAGCCTATTTGAAGGAAACTTGAATAAGGAAAGTCAACCTGGAGTTGACTATTTAGTTAGAGAGCTCGGAATCAAATTCTGATGATTCGGTCAGCTCCGGGAGGTCATTTGTGAGCTAGAAGAGCGACCGGAATTGAATTTGGAGGTCCGGTGTAGAAATAGGCTTGAATTGGCTAAGGTTGAATTTTGGCGAAATCCGAATGGTAGGTGAGATTTTGATCCGGGAGTCGGAATGGAATTCCGACAGTTGCAGGTAGCTCCGTTAGGTAATTTTGGATGTGCCTACAAAATTTCAGGTCATTCGGATTTCGTTCGATCGGGTTTTTGATCGAATGTCGGTTTCGGAAGTTTTGAAGAAACTTAGGCTTGAATCCGTGTGTAATTAGTGATTTTGATGTTTAGGATGGTATTTTTATGATTGGAACAAGTTTAAATCATGTTATGGAGTATGTTGGTGGTTTTCGTTGGGGTCCCGAGGGCCTCGGGATGAATTCGGGGGTCCAAACGGACCATTTTTGGCCTAAGACAGCAGCTAAATTGCTGCTGTGTCTGTAGAAGGAAATCCTACATCGCGTTCGCGACGAAGGGCATGCGTCCACGAAGGTGATCAAGGGTATGCATCGCGTTCGCGATGGTCTGGACGCAAACGCGTAGGGTCAGGATCGGAGGCTTCGCGTTCGCGCGGAGTTGGAACGCGTTCGCGTAGGTTTGTCAGGGTGCTCATCGCGTCCGCGTGAGGGATATCGCGAATGCGTAGAAGGAAAAATAGGCGGCTGGGATCTAGTGCATCGCGAACGCGTTGGGGGAGGTCGCGTTCGCGAAGGTTAATCTGGGCTGGGCATCGCGAACGCGTGGCAGGGAACGCTAACGAGTAGAGCAATCGACCCAGGCAGTGAATTAAAACCAGAAACATTTCACATACGGGTTCATTTGCAAAACCCTCCATTGTTGAGCTCTAGAGTGAGAAAGTGATGGGAAATAGCTGGGAGATCATTGGGATATTGTTGGAGGTAAGTTTCGTGGTTTAATTACACATTTTTATCATGAAATCATGAATTATTTCTATGAAAATGGAGGATTTAAGGTGGGTTTAAGCCCTAGGCCTAAATTGTAGAAAAATACCGATTTGAGCGGGCAAATGGAGTCCAAATTTTGTAAATTTGATATGCCTAGACTCGTATTGAGACGAGGGTTCCGAATATGTAACTTTTATAATTTTTCGAGAAGTGCGCCAAAAGTCGGGTTTTGACAACTTGTGGGTTTTGGTATAATTTGGGTTATTTCGAATGAATTGCGTGAAATTACATATGTTGATGCATTCTCTATGATTTTGAGCAGATTTGGCATCCGAGGAGATTGATTTGCGAGGCAAGCGCAAGGCGGATTGAAGCTTCTACCGGTTCAAGGTGAGTGGTTGTAGTAAACAATGTACTGATGGTTTGAAACCCCGTACTTTCACTTTACAGTGCTATGTTGAGATGATACACGCCTCATGTGACGGGCGTGGTGACATTATGATTGGGGAGTTGGACTTGGTCCTTCCCGGCTAATAGAATAATGTGTTTTATTACTGTTAATGAAATTATAACTGTACAATTGGGGCTAATAGCCAAGTTTGGGGCCTTGTGCCGATCTGTAGAGCATTGGGGAACCTATATAGAGCTAGGTGACCCTTATATCGTGTTGGAAACATTCACTCAGCCGTAGCTCTAGCTGTATAGCATAATATGAGCCAGTACTAGATGTGTACATCGAGAGAGATTATCCAAGGTGGAATTCCCTGATATATTATATTGGGCCTGAGAGGCCAAGTATATACTGACTGGAATAGGGTCGAGGACCCATTATGAGGTATTATATATATATATATATACCTATATTGGATCGGGCTGCACGCCGCAGCAGTATATATATTGGATCGGACTGCACGCCGCAGTAATATACATGTAATATACGTGTAATATACATGTGGGACGGACTGCACGCCGCAGTATTATTGCGCTTGGGCTGTAGGAGCCCCTTCGGAGTCTGAGTCTGCACACATTCTCAGTGAGCATTGGTGTATGTTATGGGATCGAGCTGAGTGCCGCAGCAGTATAAATATATATACATATATATATTGGATTGAACTGTACGCCGCAGTGATACATGTGTGGATCGGGCTGCACGCCGCAGTATCATAGTGCTTGGGCCTAGGGAGCCCCTCCGAAGTATGTATACACCCCCAGTGAGCGCCATCGACGTTAAATGGAGTGGGCTGCCGCGCCGCAGCGGTATATGTATTGGAGCGGGCTGCACGCCGCAACATTAAACTTATTTATATCCTACTACCCACTTAAATACTTATACATTATAGACATAGGTATGTGTCTTTATATATTGAGATGGCCGTACACCGTAGGGGTACAAGTGAGGGTTGGATCAGTGTGGAATCTTGTAGAGATAAATGTGGATTGGAGATTAGAGTACCATCATAGTGATGACGTACCTGTGAGAGTTGCCTTAGAACTGCTAAGTGATAGCACAGGAGTTCTTACCTTCAGTTATTATTTATTATTGTTACTCACTGAGTTGAAATATACTCACTCCACTCCCCTGCACTTTTTGTGCAGATTCACAGGTACCCGAGAGCGGTTGAGTTGTTGTTGCTGCCTGCGCACATCTACTTCTTGCGGAGACTACGAGGTAGCTGCCAGCGTCCGCAGAGCCTGTTTTCTCCTTCTTTATCATCTTGTTAATTTCCTATTTGCCTAGACTTGTTTGTATTAGGATGCTATTCTGTAGAGGCTCAGTCTCGTGACACCACGATATGGTTGGGACCGTATTTTGTATGTTTCACTTTTCGTTTATCACCTGATATGATCATTTACTGTTTAAGTTTAATTTATTTAATAATCGGCTGGTTTAAGGGATAATATGGTCGGGCTTGCCTAGCATTGTGTTGGGCGCCATCACGACCGGGGTTTGGGTCGTGACAAGTTGGTATCGGAGCCTAGGTTAACATGTCTCGCGAGTCATGAGCCGGTTGGTAGAGTCTCGTGGATCGGTACGGGGACGCCCGTACTTATCCTCGGGAGGCTTCAAACCTTTTAGGAAAAGTTTCAAATTCTTGGAATTCTTGTCGTGCGATTACTTTTGACTTGAGCTGAACTTTGAAATTCTATTCTCTCGCAGATGGCGAGAACTCGATCATCCGAACGTGGAGGACGACCACCACTACCACCGCTAGAGGCCGAGGACGTGGCCGTGGTCGTGGCGGAGTTAGGGCGGTCGAGGCGGTGCCGGCCGACCCACGGCCCCCGATTGCGAGAGGTGCCGGCGGCACCGGATCGGGCATCGATTGTGCCCGTTGTCATACCGGGTCTACGGGAGACCCCGGCTCGGATACTAGCAGTCTGCACTGGCCTAGCACGGGCGGTTTCGGTTACTACCGCAGCAGCCGCATCGGGGATCGGGGGTGGTCATCAAACCCCGCGATGACGCACTCCGAGCCGGCGGTGCGGGGCATACGGACACGAGAGGCTCCTCCGAGTTCGGCTCGTGGTACCGGTTCGACCGGCGGATCGAGTTCGGGGGACGAGGGTCCCGGCTATGACGGACGATGAGTAGTGTCATCTCGAGAGGTTCACCGGGTTATCTCCTCCGGTGTTCATTGGTGCTCCGGCGAGGACGCCCAAGGTTTTCCGGATAAGTGCCGTCGGATTCTTCGTACGGTAGGGATCTTAGAGTCTAGTGGGGTATCTTTCACTACCTTTCAGTTTCAGGGGCCAGCGTTTACTTGGTGGGAGGCTTATGAGCGCTGTATACCAGCCGGAGCAGCACCATTATCATGGCCAGAGTTCTCCACTATGTTCTTGGAGAAATGGGTGCCTCGATCTCAGAGAGAGGAGATGTGTAGGCAGTTTGAGTGTCTCCGTTAGGGGGACATGTTAGTGTCGGAGTATGAGATCAGGTTTATATAGTTGTCTAGATATGCACCGTGGTTAGTTCATTCCGACAGAGAGAGGATTGGATGCTTCGTGGATGGCCTCATTTATCCCATTCGTATTCTGATGACTCGGGAGAGGGTTTTGAGTCGTACATTTGAGGATGATGTGGATATTGCTCGCGACATAGAGACAAATCGTCGCATGGAGTGGAATGAGAGGGAGGCCAAGAGGCCTCGAGGAGCAGCTAGTTCCAGTGGCACTCAGACCAGAGGTCAGAGTCAGCAGAGCCGAGGTCGCTCCTCAGATCTTCGCAGTCAAGATGCTCAGATCGTCGCAGATGGTCTTCTAGACAGGGTTATCAGGGTTCACACCAGAGCAGACCATCTCTCGGTGCCATGCCAGCTCAGAGTTCTTCACAGGTCCCATTTGCTCAGGGTTCATCTCGGCCTAGTTCATCAGCTGGTCACTCCAGCGCCAGGGGTCCTTATAAGTCTCAGTCCCTAGCACCGGGGAGTTTCTACGAGTGCGGAGAGTTTGTGAACCACCGTAGGGAGTGTCCCCATCTTGTTTCCAGATCTTATCAGCAGAGGGGGCAGCCCTCGTCATCTGGTCCTTCTACTTCAGCACCCGCCCCGCCAGCTAGGGGTGAGGGTCAGGCAGCTAGGGGTCGCCCTCGAGGGGGAGGCCGATCAGGCGGACATGCTAGATGCTATGCTTTTCAGGGCCGATCTGAGGCCGTTGCTTCTGATACTGTCATTACAGGTATTATTTCAGTTTGCCACAGAGATGCCTCAGTATTGTTTGAACCCGGTTCTACTTATTCTTATGTGCCTACATATTGTGCTCCTTATTTGGGCATGACCCGAGGGAGTCTTGAGCTTCCAGTGCATGTATCTACCCCGGTAGGGGATACTATTATTGTGGACCACGTATATCGGTCCTGTTTGGTCACTATTGGGGGTCTGGAGACCCGAGTGGACCTGTTGCTTCTCAGCATGATTGATTTTGATGTTATATTGGGCATGAACCGGCTATCTCCATGTCATGCTATTCTGGACTGTCATGCTAAGATAGTCACCTTGGCTATGCCGGGTATTCAGAGGATCGAGTGGCGAGGCATGACTCAGTATGTACCTAGCAAGGTAATATCTTTCCTCGAGGCCCAACGAATGGTTGGGAAGGGATGTCTCTCTTATTTAGCATTTGTGCGGGAGGTCGAGGCCTTGACTCCCAGTATTGATTCTGTTCCCATTGTGCGAGACTTTCCTGATGTGTTTCCCTCAGACCTGCCGGGCATGCCGACGGACAGGGATATTGATTTTGGTATCGATTTGGTGCCAGGCACTCAGCCTATTTCCATTCCTCCGTATCGGATGGCACCAGCTGAGTTGAAGGAATTGAAGGAGCAGCTCCGGGAACTCCTAGATAAGGGGTTCATTCGGCCGAGTGTGTCGCCGTGGGGTGCACCGGTCCTGTTTGTTAAGAAGAAGGACGGATCTATGAGGATGTGTATTGACTATAGGCAGCTAAACAAAGTAACAGTGAAGAATAAGTATCCTCTGCCTCGTATTGATGATTTATTTGATCAGCTCCAGGGGGCTAGGGTGTTCTCAAAGATTGATCTTCGTTCAGGCTACCATCAGCTGAAGATTAGAGAGTCTGACATTATGAAGACTGCATTCAGGACCAGATATGGTCACTATGACTTCCTTGTGATGTCTTTTGGGCTGATCAACGCCCCAGCAGCATTTATGCATCTGATGAACAGTGTGTTCAGGCCCTATCTTGATTCATTTGTGATCGTATTCATTGAGGACATACTAGTCTACTCTCGTAGCTAGGATGAGCATGCTCGACACTTGAGCATTGTATTGCAGAGATTGAGAGAGGAGAAGCTGTATGCCAAGTTTTCCAAATGTGAGTTCTGGCTTGAGTCCGTGGCATTCTTAGGGCACGTGGTGTCCCGTGATGGTATTCAGGTAGATCCGAGGAAGGTCGAGGCAGTGTAGAGTTGGCCCAGACCGACCTCAGTTACGGAGATCCGTAGCTTTTTGGGATTGGCATGGTATTATCGCCGATTCGTTCAGGGATTCTCTTCTATTGCTTCACCCTTGACTAGATTGACTCAGAAGGGTGTTCCTTTCTTATGGTCCGAGGAGTACGAGGAGAGCTTTCAGAAGCTCAAGACAGCACTGACCATAGCACTAGTCTTGATTTTGCCGTCAGCTTCAGATCCTTATACTGTGTATTGTGATGCCTCAGGAGTTGGCATTGGTTGTGTGTTGATGCAAGAGGGTAGGGTCATTGCTTATGCTTCTTGTCAGTTGAAGCCCCACGAGAAGAACTACCCTGTTCATAATTTGGAGCTAGCAGCTATAGTTCATGCTTTGAAGATTTGGAGGCATTACCTGTATGGTGTCTTATGTGAGGTGCTCATGGATCATCGCAACCTTGAGCACTTATTCAGACAGAAGGACCTTAATTTGAGACAGCGGAGGTGGTTGGAGTTGCTTAAGGATTATGATATCACTATTTTGTATCATCCGGGAAGGCCAATGTGGTGGCCGATGCCTTGAGTCGGAAGGCGGTTAGTATGGGCAGCCTAGCTTTCATCCCAGTTGGGGAGAGGTCATTTGCTCATGATGTTCAGGCCCTAGCCAATCGGCTAGTGAGATTAGATATTTTGGAGCCGAGTCGAGTGTTGGCTTGTGTTGTTTCACGATCTTCCTTATATGATCGCATCAGGGAGCGACAGTATGATGACCCACATTTGCTTGTCCTTAAGGACAAAGTGCAGCAGAATGATGCTAGAGATGTGACTATCGACAGTGATGGTGTTCTGAAGATGCAGGGCCGTATATGCGTGCCCAATGTTGATGGTTTGCGGGAGTTGATACTTGAGGAGGCACACAGTTCGAGGTACTCTATTCACCCAGGTGCCGCGAAGATGTACCAAGACTTGAGACAACACTACTAGTGGAGGAGAATGAAGATGGATATTGTTAGGCATGTAGCTAAGTACCTCAATTGCCAGCAGGTCAAGTATGAGCATCAGAGACCGGGCGGTGTTCTTCAGCGTATGGTCATTCCCGAGTGGAAATAGGAGAGGATCACCATGGATTTTGTTACTGGACTCTCTCGGACAGCGAGGAAGTTTGATTCTGTATGGGTGATTGTTGATCAGCTGACTAAGTCCGCACATTTCATCCCAGTTAGTACTACTTACTCATCGGAGCGGTTGGCAGCGATCTTTATTCGGGAGATTGTCAGGATGCATGGGGTCCCAGTGTCTATTATATCTGACCGAGGCACTCAGTTCACTTCTCAGTTTTGGAGAGCATTTCAGCGAGAGATGGATACGCAGGTTGAGTTGAGCACCGCATTTCACCCCCAGACAGACGGGCAGTCGGAGCGCACTATTTAGATCCTGGAGGATATGTTGCGGGCGTGTGTGATTGACTTTGGTGGTTCATAGGATGAGTTCTTGCCACTTGTTGAGTTTGCCTACAACAACAGTTACCAGTCGAGCTGGAAATTTGCCTACCAACATACTCTATAACATGATTCAAACTTGTTCCAATCATAAAAACACCATCCTCGTTCGCGTAGGTATATCGGAGGCTTGTTCCAATCATATAAACTTGTTCCAATCATAAAAACTTGTTCCAATCATAGGGTCAGGATCGGAGGCTTCGCGTTCGCGTGGAGCTAGAACGCGTTCGCGTAGGTTTGTCAGGGTGTGCATCGCGTCCGCGTGAGGGATATCGCGAATGCGTAGAAGGAAAAATAGGCGGCTGGGAGCTAGTGCATCGCGAACGCATTGGGGGAGGTCGCGTTCGTGAAGGTTAATCTGTGCTGGGCATCGCGAACGCGTGGCAGGGAACGTGAATGCGTAGAGCAATCGACCCAAGCAGTGAATTAAAACAAGAAACATTTCACATACGGGTTCATTTGCAAAACCCTCCATTGTTGAGCTCTAGAGTGAGAAAGTGACGGGAAATAGCTGGAAGATCATCGGGATATTGTCGGAGGTAAGTTTCGTGGTTTAATTACACACTTTTATCATGAAATCATGAATTATTTCTATGGAAATGGAGGATCTAAGGTGGGTTTAAGCCCTAGGCCTAAATTGTAGAAAAATACCGATTTGAGCGGGCAAATGGAGTCCGAATTTGGTAAATTTGATATGCCTAGACTCGTATTGAGACGAGGGTTTCGAATATGTAACTTTTATATTTTTTCGAGAAGCGCGCCAAAAGTCGGGTTTTGACAACTTGTGGGTTTTGGTATAATTTGGGTTATTTCGAATGAATTACGTGAAATTTGCATATGTTGATGCATTCTCTATGATTTTGAGCAGATTTGGCATCCGAGGAGATTGATTTGCGAGGCAAGCGCAAGGCGGATTGAAGCTTCTACCAGTTCAAGGTGAGTGGTAGTAGTAAACAATGTATTGAGGGTTTGAAACCCCGTACTTTCACTTTACAGTGCTATGTTGAGATGATACACGCGTCATGTGACGGGCGTGGTGACATTATGATTGGGGAGTTGGACTTGGTCCTTCCCGGCTAATAGAATACTGTGTTTTATGATTGTTAATGAAATTATAACTGTACAATTGGGGCTAATAGCCAAGTTTGGGGCCTTGTGCCGATATGTAGAGCATTGGGGAACCTATATAGAGCTAGGTGACCCTTATATCGTATTGGAAATATTCACTCAGCCGCAGCTCTAGCTGTATAGCATAATATGAGCCAGTACTAGATGTGTACATCGAGAAAGATTATCTAAGGTGGAATTCCCTGTTCTAGCTAAGTGGGCCTGAAAGGCCAAGTATATACTGACTGGAATAGGGTCGAGGACCCATTATGAGGTATTATATATATATATATATATATACCTATATCGGATCGGGCTGCACGCCGTAGCAGTATATATATCGGATCGGACTGCACGTCGTAGTAATATACATGTAATATACATGTAATATACATGTGGGACGGACTGCACGCCGCAATATTATTGCGCTTGGGCTGTAGGAGCCCCTTCGGAGTCTGAGTCTGCACACATTCTCAGTGAGCACTGGTGTATATTATGGGATCGGGCTGCGCGCCGCAGCAGTATAAATATATATACATATATATATTGGATCGGACTGTACATCGTAGTAATACATGTGTGGATAGGGCTGCACGCCGTAGTATCATAGTGCTTGGGCCTAGGGAGCCCCTCCGAAGTCTGTATACACCCCCAGCGAGCGTCGTCGACGTTAATGGAGCGGGTTGCGTGATACGCTCAAATTACACTTTTACAATTAGTGTAAGGCGGTCGGTATCAAATATAATAACCCAACTAGGTTGGGGTCGAATCCCACAGGGAATAGGCGTGAATGGATTACTTGAATTAGTGTATTTCCCGACTAAAATCTTGAATCTATTCTGTTAGAAGTAACATAGATATGGGTATAAGATTGGTAGTATAAGTGAAAGTTGATTTAGAGTATTTAACTAATGAAAATGCTTTATGTCAATAATTTAGAGAATTGATTAGACCAAGGTTGTGTTCCCATAAATGTAGTGTAATGCTATAGGTGTTAATATGATATATTACTAATGGTTGATTCTTGATATGCAATTGATTTCTAAGCAACTACCCAATATTTCCCAATAGTTGAGTAGTATTTCCTCTATTTCTTTTTCCCAAAAGTCTTAGAGTCACAAGATGTAGTAATCATTAATTGCCAAATAAAACCCACTTATCCCTAAGCGATTCTATTAAACGAAGTGTAAGGCTTCGAGTTTTTGTTCTTTACTTCTTCCAAGATCTAACCCACTTTCCCAAGTAAGGTAAGACTTTAATGGCATTAATTAGTGTTTGCAACCACCAATAATAAATGAAGAATGAGAAGTGAAGAAATATCAACCAACCATTATGCATATATTCAATGTTAAACACCCATTTACATAACACCCATTTAGGGTTCACAACCTTAGTATTTAAACTTAGCCACACATGCTAAAATATAAAATACAAGATGTAATAAATGTCATAGATGCTTACAAAGTGAAAGATTCTTCAACCAAAAGCTTCCAAAAAGATCAGTAATAAAGTTTGGAATGTAGTCTAACGTCTGTGTCAGATGTTCTTACACAAAGCTCTAAAAAGCTATTTATAGAGGGACCAAGATCTGACAAAAAACGGACAAGTTTACCCTTCCAGGTCACGTATGCGACCGCAGATCTGTCGCATAACAGGTCTGCGGTCTGCAATCTTGAGAGGCGACGTCGCATATAGGAACCCTAGCTTTTTATACGTTGGCCGCATTACAATTCTGCGGTATTCATGTTGAGTATGCGACCGCAAATAGCACCGCAAACTTGCCTCTTCGGTTTCTTCTCTGTTCATTATGCGGCAGGAATGCGGACCACATGTTAAATGTGCGATCGCAAAGTGCGTCGCATTCCTGTCGTGCATTGCAGCTCCATTCTCTGTTTAGCTATGCGATTTTGAGACAAATTATGCAGTCCGCATATCCAATCTGCGACCGTAGATTGGATCGCAGAACTGCTCTTGTTCCCAACTTGCCCTCATTCTTATCTTTTTGCGTCTATTTTTGAGCTCTTGGTCTTTTCTTCCTCTTTATCTGTAAAACCACAAAATCACATAAGTATGGACTACATTTTGTAGTGAAACAAGCTAATATAAGAGCAATCAGTATGTAAATGTGCCGAATCTCTCCGGCACATCAACACCCCCAACTTAAACTCTTGCTTGTCCTCAAGCAGAACACACCTACGTCACACTTATTTCCAACACTTAACACAATAATGACACAAGATTTGTGCTAATGTTCAGTTCTTCAAGCATGTATCAGAACAATCGCTCCATTCCTCCTTGACTAAGAGCAAAAATGTTAAGACAGACCCTTTATGCAAGCTTTGAGCCTCACATTGTGACTAAATGTTACCCTCAGCTGATTATATTTGCATTAGACTCTAAAGGCTCAACTTAAGTGAATTCTGCAGTTCAAACACTCTCACCAGAAATGATGTCCTATACTCACCATATTTACAATGCTCACGAGGACAAGTTAAAAAGATCACTCACTCTCAGAAAGAACTTCAAGTGCCACTACATGTCATACCATAGGCTTGCCCTTATTTTAATTCGCCACTTCTTCAAGAATGATCGGTTGGAGGTCCCATAAGGACTTTTTAGGCTCGTGATGTAGGTTTAGGGAAGGTTAGGTAAGCATTTGGGTACATATGACTTCATCCTCCTTGAACACTACTCACAAGTTTCATTCTTTTGTATTTTGACTCTCTTTAACTCACATAGCCTCATTGGCATCTAGTTCCCAATATAGAACCATTTGACATACCTCTCCCAAATTTTATTCAAAGCTTCACAATGTACATATTTACACGTATATGTGAAGACTAACTTCTCTTTTTTTTTATTTATGGAGCTTGAATACTTTAATAAAATTACTTTGAGGCATGTGGATACTCAATGCACAACCTTCCCAATTTCCATTCTGACACCACCCCCAACTTAGGCTTTTAGCCTCATTCTCAGTGTTCAAAGAGGGACGGGTTCAAGAGAGGGAATTATTAAAGAAGGGAAAGGTTTGTAATGAGTTGGCCAAAGAAGGTTTAAAGGCTCAAAATGGGTACTAGTGACATTATTTATGCAACGGTAGGCTTGAAAGGCTAAAGAGATTTTAAAATTAAAACAACGAATGCCTAAGATCATTCCTCCAACTGGGCATAATATCATTAGTGTTGAAAGACCAACTAGGCAAGTTCTAGATGACAGAAGTGGACACAAGAGATGTATACAATTAGCACTTACACACCTTGTACTTGAACTGCTTAATTCACATTGTTTAGCACTTTCGAGCAACTACTTTGCAATTTCAAGCTTTTATGGGTCGCTAGAGTTACAAAGTGAGCCTTAAATTCACAATATTGGTCCTAGAGACAAGCTCCCTTAAGACAAGTCGCCAATCTATCTATCATTGGGACGAGTCGAGAGAAATGACTATAGGAGGATATGTGCTATGTACACGGATGCATGATTGGCACTGAACAATTTCACTAAGCTGGTCACATTGATTTACACACGAGGTTCTGATTCTACTATTACACTCTTGGAAAAGAATCAGATAAAGAAAAACCAAGAGGAATTTATTAGCTAACTACGCATAAACAGATATTGACAAATCAAAACATTGTATATACACTGCTTTAGGCTCAAAGTTGTACAAGTTTACTACACAAAAGCACAAAAAATGGCAATCTCGAATTAAAACACCAAAAGTACTCCCACCCCCAACTGAGAACTATGCATTGTCCCCAATGCAGATAATAAAAGAACAAAATGTGAGGAGAGACTCCCTGAGGCACACTAAGTGCTATGGGAGTCGGCAGCTGGCTGTGTGCCCGGGTGATCACCCATTTGTGTATCTGGCATAGGCACAGTAGATGTGCAACCTCTGCTGCCGGTGGAAGCTCTGGTGTAGGAGGCAATGCTGGTACTGGAGCTGATGGTGGGGCTACTATGACCACAGCCGGCATCTGAGAGCTGCTAGATGCCTCAGCTGATGTACGAGCCGTGGTGCCTCCTTGGTCAATCAATGATCTCTGCAACGCCACCTCAAGCTGAGCGCGCTCATCCTCATCCACAGCATCATCCTCCCGAGGTGACGCTGGAGCTGCTGCCTTCCCCTTGTCTATAGGCTGCGGAGTATCATCACCGGAGAATCCCGAGTCATCCTCATCGTCATCACTGTCACTACCTCCCTCAGCTTCCTCATCAGAGGCAATATCAATACGGGTGGGAGGAGCTGGGACCTGTGAGCCTCCGGGAGTAGGAGCGACAGGGTCGGCCATTAAGTTGGTGAAATCAAGGCCTAAATCAGGCACCTCATCAGCATTCTTATCACCTACTCCCGGAAAGAAGGATGAAACGTCGAAGTCCAGGTTTTGCATTTTTTGAAATTCGACCTTCATCGATGCCACCTCTGTCTTGAGATCGTTCAGCCCAGGTATTGCTCCCCTTTCTAACTTCTCCACCCTCAACTCAAGCCCTTGTAGTCGCTCAGCATATGCTATCTGTTTTTGCTGAATCTCTGCTATGGCGGACTGCATGGAAGTGAGAGCTTGTTTGATTAAATTAGGCAATGTCTTAACAAGCTGGTCAACTTTTGAGTTTGCATGCTTGGCTAAAAGACCAAGCTGCGAGACTGCTGGAGTGGTTGGATGAGGCTGAGCAGTAGCAGTGGTAGTTTGAGCAGCGGTGGATGGAGTGGAGGATTGTGCCGCTTCATCATGAACAATAGGAGGTTGGGAGGAGAGTAGGTCTTCTTCAACAACTGGTGGGGGAGGAATCACTGCATCAGCTAGGCGGGTGATGTCTATAATACCTTGCTCCTGACCCGTAGCATCCCAGAGGTCAACAGGAACTAGGACCTCTTGGCACAAAGCAGTAATCAATGACGGGAACGGAAGAGACGTGGCCTCTTGCATTGCTCTTCTCCCCATTTCTTGGAAAATTATTTCCCCCACATTCAATTTAATGCCCTGCATGATACAAGCAATGAGGAGGGCCTTCTCAATGGCTATGTCTATCTCATGATTCGTTGGGATCAGTCTGGATGCGAGAAATGCAAGCCAGTATCTCCCTTCCCTTGAGAAGCTCTCCTTATAGATCTTTTACCCCGGTTGTACCCATGAAGGGGTTCCATTTGCGATGACGGATACAATCCAGCTCCTTTCATTCTCTCTGTTTGCAAATTTGGCTTTATATTCAGCTGTGGAGGTGTCCCCGTCCCAGTCTGGGATCAACAATTTGTTTATGGCTTTAGCACTGCACTTGACTGGGATCCCTCGAACTTCCACCTTGTCGAGGTACATTCTTTGCCTTTTATCCTGTTTGGTTATGGAGGCTCCATAGTTAGCATAGAATTCTCGAACAATGGCTTCATTGTATTTGGCCGGAGGGTCAGTGAATCTCATCCATTTCCTCCGTTTGATGTTGGTAAGGATGTGGGAATATTTTTCTTTAAGCCCATTTAGGCTCAATTGCTTCTCAGGAAGGAGCTTTCTCCGTTCGAGCCCGGCTTTATATCTATCCCTTGACCCCTCAATACCCCACGGAGATGATAGGAAAGTCCCTCCGCAGCTTGCTTTCTCCTTGCCTTAGCATGAATGTCCACTGGAGGCTGGGTGTTGACTTCCTCAGGTTGATCATTTCCCGTTCGTGGTTCTTCCACTCTTTGTCTTTTAGAAGCACGGGGTTTGTTTGCAATTCGTTTGTGCACCATGTCTGCAAAAAGGAGTGTTGTTAGTATAGCCAAGATGGTAGGGAATGGAAAAATATAACTGAGCAAGAATGCGACGCAATTCTGCGGTCGTAAAACAGGTATGCGGACCGCAAAGCGGTCGCAAAATTTTTCAGATGAAGAGCCATTCCATTCTGCGATGCAATATGCGATCGCATAATGGTTATGCGGACCGCATAGTCATCGCAGAATGGTTTCTTGCAAAGTGCAACTTTTCCCAGTTCATTGTTTAACTTTGCATTGAGTTTGCGGACCGCAAATCAATTATGCGTCCGCAAACTCAATCGTACATTTCATTGCGTAAGGAGGCCACATAGGTAACAGGTATGCGGTCACTTTGCGGACCGCAAAGTGATAATACGACCGCATAATGACCGCAGAAGCTGTCGTCTTCGTCTGACCTAGGGCTAGGTCTGCGACAAAAAATGTGGTTCGCAATGTAAACATGCGGACCGCAAAATTGAGCGACTAAACACAGTTAGTTCACTTGTTCAACCTATATTTCAGGCAACTCCATGGGTTCCTAAATCCTCAACCAATTCGTTCCCAAGGTCGAATTCAACACTACCCCATTCATGCTATTACGCCCACAACCATTTCCCAAAAAATTTAAACAATAGAGAGGGGGAAGAAAACGGACATACCAGATGTTTGAGAAAGATGATGCCTGTTGATGATCCGATTCGATTGTGTTTTGTGATTTGTTTTTCTTTTCTTTTTGGTTCTTTTTGCCTTTGTTCTTTTTGTCCTTTTCTTCTTGTTATAATTTTTTTTTTGTTTTTGTTTGTGTTCTATCGTGTAGGGCTTTTAAGAACATACCTGGGAGTTGCGATATCAGTTATGCGAACCATTATGCGATCGCAGATATGATTTACGGTCCGCATAATGGTCGCATGTTGATGTAAAGCACAGCCTTCGCAGATACATGTTTGCGATCCATTTTGCGGTCGCATAATGAATATGCGGACCGCAGAATGGACGCATTTCAGCTGCCAAATTGGAGGGTTCACTTTTTAAGTTTGCGGTAGGTTTGCGGTACGCAAGTTAGTTATGCGGTCGCATTCCTACCGCATTTTTACCCTCCATCTTCTGCATTTCCGTCCATTGGTGCATCCACCAAATATCATCACTGTTTAGGTCCCCTACACTTGGCAGATGTTAAGGAAATAAATAAACAAAGAAAATTTAAAATTCAAAGACGGTGTTACCACCCATGGGTTGCCTCCCATGCAGCGCTTGATTTAACGTCACGACACGACGGGACGGATTTCTCCAATTTCACCCTTTTGACAAGCAGGGTCCATCTTGTAGAGCCAGCTGCTCTATCACTTTCTTCTCACCATCAACACCCAAGTAGTGTTTGATGGGTTGGCCATTTACTCTGAATGTCCGAGATCCATCAGTAGATTCTAACTCTACAGCTCCGTATGGGGATACACTAACCACTTTAAAGGGGCCGGACCATTTGGATTTCAATTTGCCCGGGAACAATTTTAATCTTGAGTTGAAGAGTAGGACGAGGTCGCCCGTCTTGAAATCTCTTTTCAAGATCTTTTTGTCATGAACAAATTTCATCCGCTCCTTGTAGACTGATGCGCTCTCATATGCATGGAATCGAAATTCCTCTAGTTCATTTAGTTGCGTCAATCTCAAGTTTGCAGTTTCCGCCCATTCTAAATTCAGCTTCTTGAGTGCCCACATGGCCTTGTGCTCTAACTCAACCGGCAAATGGCATGCTTTCCCAAAAATGAGTCTGTAGGGAGAAGTACCAATGGGAGTCTTGAAGGTCGTGCGGTAGGCCCACAATACATTATCTAATCTTCTGGACCAGTCAGTTCTGTTGGCGTTCACAGTCTTGGTTAGGATACTCTTTATCTCCCGATTTGAGACCTCAACTTGACCACTCGACTGCGGATGGTATGGTGTAGCCACCTTGTGTTTCACCCCATATTTTTCAAGTAACCCTGTGAATGCTTTGCTGCGGAAATGTGATCCCCCATCACTAAGAATGGCTCTAGGAGTGCCAAACCGAGTGAATATATTCTTCTTTAAAAAGGCGGTTACACTCCTCGCCTCATTGTTTGGTAGGGCAACGGCTTCAACCCATTTTGAGACGTAGTCCACAGCCACCAAAATATTTTTCATCCCATAGGAACTCACAAAGGGCCCCATGAAATCAATCCCCATACATCAAAGATTTCTATCTCCAACACATATTGCATAGGCATTTCATGCCTTTTGGAGATTGAACCTTGCCGTTGGCATTGCTCACAAGCTTTTGCAAATTGGTTTGCATCATGATAGATGGAAGGCCAATAGTAGCCACATTCGAGAATCTTTGCGGCAGATCTATTCCCTCCATGATGGCCTCCAACTGGTGAGTCATGACATGCCTTTAGGATTGGCATGATTTCTTCCTCTGGTACACATCTTCGAATGATGTTGTCAGCACACACTCGAAACAAGTACGGCTCTTCCCAGTAGTATTGCCAACAATCCCTCAAGAATCTTTTCTTTTGATGAGATTCTAACCCTTCCAGAATGACCTCGCTTACCAAGTAATTTGCAATGTCGGCATACCAAGGAGCAAAGGTGTTGGAAAGTGCCAATATATGCTCATCGAGGAAAACATCATTTATGTCAAGCTCTTCTTTAGGTCTCCCTGCTTCCTCAAGCCTTGACAAGTGGTCCGCAACTTGATTTTGAGTAACTTTTCGATCTTTTACTTCAAAGTCAAATTCCTGCAACAAGAGAACCCACCGAATTAGTCTAGGCTTGGCATCTTTCTTTGCCATGAGATATCGAAGAGCCGCATGATCCGTGTAGACTACCACCTTGGACCCTAACAAGTAGGCCCGGAATTTTTCAAAGGCATACACAATGGCAAGAAGCTCTTGCTAAGTAACAGTGTAGTTCATTTGTGCCCCATTGAGAGTTTTACTTGCATAGTAGACCGGATGAAGTATCTTGTTGTGGCGTTGACCTAACATTGCTCCAATAGCTACACCACTGGCATCACACATGAGTTCAAAAGGAAGAGTCCAATCGGGAGTGACAATAATGGGTGCCGTGGTAAGCCTCAATTTCAATTCTTCAAACGCTTTGAGGCACTTGTCATCAAACATGAATTTTGCATCTTTTTCAAAAAGCTTGCACATTGGGTGTGCAATTTTGGAAAAATCCTTGATGAATCTCCGATAGAATCCGGCGTGGCCCAGAAAACTTCGAACACCTTTCACTGAATTTGGTGGAGGAAGCTTAGAAATGATTTCGATCTTTGGCCGATCAACTTCAATGCCATGCTTAGAAATCTTATGCCCTAATACAATACCTTCATCCACCATGAAGTGACATTTCTCCCAATTTAGCACAAGATTCGTTTCTTCGCATCTCTTGAGCACTTGTCTAAGATTTGCCAGACAATGCTCAAATGAATCACCAACCACCGAGAAGTCATCCATAAAAACTTCGAGAAAATCTTCCACCATATCATAAAATTCCGACATCATGCATCTTTGAAAGGTCGCCGGAGCATTGCACAACCCAAATGGCATCCGGCTAAAAGCAAATGTCCCATAAGGACAAGTGAAAGTTGTTTTCTCTTGATCTTCCAAAGCAATGTTGATTTGGTTGTAGCCAGAGTATCCGTCAAGAAAGCAATAAAAGGCTCTTCCCGCTAGTCGATCAAGCATTTGATCAATAAAAGGCATAGAAATGATCCTTGCAAGTTGCATTGTTGAGTTTCAGATAATCCATGCACACTCTCCACCCGGTCACCGTTCCAGTAGGGATGAGCTCATTTTTTTCATTTTTAATCACAGTCATGCCCCCCTTTTTTGGCACACATTGTACTGGGCTCACCCAAGAACTATCGGCGATTGGGTATACAACTCCGGCGTCTAGCCATTTGATAATTTCCTTTTCACCACCTCCTGCATTGATGGATTTAGTCGCCTTTGATGCTCCACACTTGGCTTGGTATCATTTTACAATTGGATTTTGTGATCACAAATTCCTGTGGGAATGCCGCAAATGTCGGAAATTGTCCACCCAATTGCTTGCCTGTGCTCCCTTAGGACTTCCAACAATTTATCTACCTGCACATCATTCAACAAAGAAGACACAATTACGGGTAAAGTATCATTAGAGCCAAGAAATTTATACCTCAAATGCGAAGGGAGTGTTTTGAGCTCTAGTTGAGGTGGCTCAATGATTGATGGCTTGGCGGGGGGTGTAGCTCTATTCTCTAAGTCAAGAGAGAGCTTTGACGGCTTGTACGTATAGGATCCAAGACCCTCCAATGCATTCACCGACTCTAGGTAACCATCCATGTTTTCCCCATCAAAATTTACTAGGATTGCTGCTAATGCCTCACCAAGGCATTGTTCTTCCATTTTCATTTCAACGGCATCCTCCGCCTCATCTACCGCTTCTATCATTGAGATGCTCTCATATTCGTGGGGTAGTTTCATGCCCTTACTAGCTTGAAAAGTGACTTCTTCATTATTCACCCAAAACTTTATCTCATTTCTTTTAGAATCCATGAGTGCTCGGCCCGTAGCCAAGAATGGTCTTCCCAAAATGATAGGAATCTCTTTATCCACGGCACAATCAAGAATCACAAAGTCCGCGGGTAAATGAAACTTCCCTACTTTTACCAGAACATCATCCACAATACCTACCGGTCGCTTGATGGAACGATCGGCCATTTGCAATCTCATACTTGTTGGTCTAGGCATACCCAACCCCGCTTGATTATAGATGGCTAGTGGCATTAAGTTGATGCTAGCTCCGTTGTCACATAAGGCTCTTGCAAATTCCCGCTCCCCAATAGTGCAAGGCATAGTAAAAGCTCCCAGATCCTCCTTCTTTTGAACCGGGGTTGTAGCAATGATAGATCTTACCCTGTGAGTCATGCTTACCACCTCATGCTTTGAGGCCTTCTTTTTAGTGATTAGATCTTTCAAGTACTTGGCAAACCCTGGCATTTCTTGAAAAGCTTCTACAAAAGGTATATTCACTGTCAATTGTTTTAGAATATCGTAGAATTTTTCAAGCTTGCTATCATCTTTCTTCCTTGCTAGGCTTTGAGGGAAAGGAGGGGGAGGTCTAGGAATAAGTGGAAGAGGTTGTGATGGCTCGTTCCCTTTTTCCTTTTCCTCTTCTCGATTTTCTTGTGCTCTCGCCTTTTCAGGAATTCTTTCAATTTCAACAACCTTGGGTTTATCACCCGCAATAACTTTTTGCTTTTCAATTATCTCTTGTTCTTCACCCTCAACCGTTTGGTTGATCTCCACCTCTTCAACTATATGTTCATTCTCATCACGTAGCACTTTTCCACTCCTAGTGGTAATTGCCATGACATGAGAGGTTGGACCACTTCCACTACCTCTTGGGTTTGCAATAGTGTCACTAGGTAGTGTTCCCTTTTGCTTGGGGTTTTGTTCCTTGGAGAGATCTCTCATTTGCATTTCCAACTTTTGGATGGAAGCGGTATGAGAGCCAACCACTTCGGTCATGTTCCTCAATGAAGCATCAGACTTTTCTGGATTTTGTAGCACTCTCTCTAGCATAGCTTCCAATTTTGACTCGCTTGAGGACCCTTGGTTCGAATGTTGTCCTTTTGGAGGAACATAAAGATTTTCACTCCGGTTAGCAAAATTGTTGTTGTTGTTGCCCCAATTTCTTTGTTGTGAACTACCTTGGTCATACCTCCACTGTTGGTTTCCTTGCCCTTGCGGGTTTGGCCTCCATTGGTTTTGTGCTCCTTGACCTTGATAGTATTGCCTTTGATACCCTCCTCCTTGTGGGTTGTTGATATAATTTGCCTCTTCAAAATCTTCATTAGAATTGGATGGCATGTCCTCGACAACGTTGACTTTCTTTGTTTGATTTTCTGTAAACATCTTGGTCAACACATTGACATTAGTGGCCAACCCAGCAATGATTTGGTCTCTCTCTTGGTTTTCCTTAAGCAAATTTGTCAAAGAAGGAGACCCATAAGATATTCCACCGGATGCATCCTCAGAATGCCATGCTTGATTATGTTTAGCCATTTTGTCGAGGATTTGAGTCACTCTTGCAAAAGACTTATCCATAAAAGATCCATCCGCCGCATTCTTTGCAATGGCTTGATTCATGGGATCAAGACCCATGTAGAATTTCTCAAGCAAAATTGAGTCAGGGAATCCATGATTTGGTGACCTTACCAAATATAGTTTAAAGCGATCCCACGCCTCGTGTAAGTGCTCCCCTTGTTGTTGCTTAAAGAAAAAGATTTTATCTCTAAGCTCCGATTTCTTGCTTTGTGGGAACCACTTTGCTAGGAATGTTCGGACAAGTTCCGGCCATGATCGGATTGAGTTTGGTGGCAAGTTTTGAAGCCACTTTCTAGCCTCACCGCCCAAGGAATACTTGAAGACTCTCAACCTTAAGGCATCTTCTGAGACATTGGTTTGTTTATGCACAGCACACACTCCCAGAAAATTTCTTAAGTGTTGAGTGGGGTCGTCATTGGTGGAATTTTTGAAAAACCCTTCCGCTTTGAGCATGAGGATTAGACCGTGATGCACCTTAAATGTTGAGGCACCAATAGCAGGGGGTACAATAGCATTTGTGTCATCGATATATTCATCGATATCTGCAAAAGGATTCTCTTCCCCTTCGTCCTCATAATCAGACATTGTAACCTATCACACCAAGCAAAACAGGCAAAGTGTAATGGAATAGAATTAGATATCAAGTAGAGTACACACTAATAAGTAATTTCAAGACCGTATTCCCCGACAACAGCGCCAAAATTTGATACGCTTAAATTACACTTTTACAATTAGTGTAAGGCAGTCGGTGTCAAATATAACAACCCAACTAGGTTGGGGTCAAATCCCACAGGGAATAGGCGTGAATGGATTACTTGAATTAGTGTATTTCCCGACTAAAATCTTGAATCTATTCTGTTAGAAGTAAGAGAGATATGGGTATAAGATTGGTAGTATAAGTGAAAGTTGATTTAGAGTATTTAACTAATGAAAATGCTTTATGTCAATAATTTAGAGAATTGATTAGACCAAGGTTGTGTTCCCATAAATGTAGTGTAATGCTATAGGTGTTAATATGATATATTACTAATGGTTGATTCTTGATATGCAATTGATTTCTAAGCAACTACCCAATATTTCCCAATAGTTGAGTAGTATTTCCTCTATTTCTTTTTCCCAAAAGTCTTAGAGTCACAAGATGTAGTAATCAATAATTGCCAAATAAAACCCACTTATCCCTATGCGATTATATTAAACGAAGTGTAAGGCTTCGAGTTTTTGTTCTTTACTTCTTCCAAGATCTAACCCACTTTCCCAAGCAAGGTAAGACTTTAATGGCATTAATTAGTGTTTGCAACCACCAATAATAAATGAAGAATGAGAAGTGAAGAAATATCAACCAACCATTATGCATATATTCAATGTTAAACACCCATTTACATAACACCCATTTAGGGTTCACAACCTTAGTATTTAAACTTAGCCACACATGCTAAAATATAAAATACAAGATGTAATAAATGTCATAGATGCTTACAAAGTGAAAGATTCTTCAACCAAAAGCTTCCAAAAAGATCAGTAATAAAGTTTGGAATGTAGTCTAACGTCTGTGTCAGATGTTCTTACACAAAGCTCTAAAAAGCTATTTATAGAGAGACCAAGATCTGACAAAAAAACGGACAAGTTTACCCTTCCAGGTCACGTATGCGACCGCAGATCTATCGCATAACAGGTCTGCGGTCCGCAATCTTGAGAGGCGGTGTTGCATATAGGAACCCTAGCTTTTTATACGTTGGCCGCATTACAATTCTGTGGTCCGCATATTGAGTATGCGATCGCAGATAGCACCGCAAACTTGCCTCTTTGGTTTCTTCTCTGTTCATTATGCGGCAGGAATGCAGACCGCATGTTAAATGTGCGATCGCAAAGTGCGTCGCACTCCTGTCGTGCATTGCAGCTCCATTCTCTGTTTAGTTATGCGATTTGGAGACAAATTATGCGGTTCGCATATCCAATCTGCGACCGCAGATTGGATCGCAGAACTGCTCTTGTGCCCAACTTGCCCTCATTCTTATATTTTTGCGTCTATTTTTGAGTACTTGGTCTTTTCTTCCTCTTTATCTATAAAACCACAAAATCACATAAGTATGGACTACATTTTGTAGTGAAACAAGCTAATATAAGAGCAATTAGTATGTAAATGTGCCGAATCTCTCCGGCACATCACTGCGCGCCGCAGCGGTATATGTATTGGAGCGGGCTGCACGCCGCAACATTAAACTTATTCATATCCTACTACCCACTTAAATACTTATACATTATAGACATAGGTATGTGTCTTTATATATTGAGATGGTCGTACACCGTAGGGGTACGAGTGAGGGTTGGATCAGTGTGGAATCTTGTAGAGATAAATGTGGATTGGCGATTAGAGTACCATCATAGTGATGACGTACCTGTGAGGGTTGCCTTAGAACTGCTAAGTGATAGCACAGGAGTTCTTACCTTTAGTTATTATTTATTATTGTTACTCACTTGAGTTGAAATATACTCACCCCACTCCCCTGCACTTTTTGTGCAGATTCACAGGTACCCGAGAGCGGTTGAGTTGTTGTTGCTGCCCGCACACATCTACTTCTTGCGGAGACTACGAGGTAGCTGCCAGCGTCTGCAGAGCCTGTTTTCTCCTTCTTTATCATCTTGTTGATTTCCTATTTTCCTAGACTTATTTGTATTAGGATGCTATTCTGTAGAGGCTCAGTCTCGTGACACCACGATATGGTTGGGATCGTATTTTATATGTTTCACTTTTCGCTTATCACCTGATACGATCATTTACTGTTTAAGTTTAATTTGATTAATAACTGGCTAGTTTAAGGGATAATATGGTCGAACTTGCCTAGCATTGTGTTGGGCGCCATCACGACCAAGGTTTGGGTCGTGACAAGTTGGTATCAGAGCCTAGGTTAACAGGTCTCGCGAGTCATGAGCCGGTAGGTAGAGTCTCGTGGATCGGTACGGGGACGCCTGTACTTATCCTCGGGAGGCTGCAAACCTTTTAGGAAAAGTTTCAAATTCTTGGAATTCTTATCGTGCGATTACTTTTGACTTGAACTGAACTTTGACATTCTATTCTCTCGCAGATGGCGAGAACTCAATCATCCGGACGTGGAGGACGACCACCACTACCACCTGCTAGAGGCCGAGGACGTGGCCGTGGTCGTGGCGGAGTTAGGGCAGCTGAGGCAGTGCCAGCTGACCTACAGCCCCCAGTTGCAGAGGTGCCAGCGGCACCAGATCAGGCACCAGCTGTGCCCATTGTCATACCGGGTCTACAGGAGACCCTGGTTCAGATACTAGCAGTCTACACTGGCCTAGCACAGGCGGTTTCAGTTACTACTGCAGCAGGTGCATCGGGGATCGGGGGTGGTCATCAGACCCCCGCAGTACGCACTCCAGAGCCAGCAGTGCAGGGCATACAGACACCAGAGGCTCCTCTAGTTCAGCCTATGGTACCGGTTCAGCCAGCAGATCAGGTTCAGGGGGACAGGGTCCCAGCTATGACAGACGATGAGCAGCGTCGTCTCGAGAGGTTCACCAGGTTATCTCCTCCAGTGTTCACTGGTGCTCCGGGTGAGGACGCCCAAGGTTTTCTGGATAAGTGCCGTCGGATGCTTCGTACGGCAGGGATATTGGAGTCCAGTGGGGTATCTTTCACTACCTTTCAGTTTCAGGGACCAGCCTTCGCTTGGTGGGAGGCTTATGAGTGTCGCAGGGAGGTGTGACACCACTATCATGGCCGGAGTTCTCCACTATGTTCTTGGAGAAATGGGTGCCTCGATCTCGGAGAGAGGAGATGCGTAGGCAGTTTGAGGGTCTCCGTCGGGGGACATGTCGGTGTCGGAGTATGAGATCGAGGTTTATAGAGTTGTCTAGATATGCACCGTGGTTAGTTCATTCCGACGAGAGAGAGGATTGGACGCTTCGTGGACGGCCTCATTTATCCCATTCGTATTCTGATGACTCGGGAGAGGGTTTTGAGCCGTACATTTGAGGATGCTGTGGATATTGCTCGCGACATAGAGATAGATCGTCGCAGAGAGTGGGATGAGAGGGAGGCCAAGAGGCCTCGAGGGACAGCTAGTTCCAGTGGCACTCAAGCCAGAGGCCAGAGTCAGTAGAGCCGAGGTCGCTCTTTCAGATCTTCGCAGTCAAGATGCTCAGATCGTCGCAGATGGTCTTCTAGACAGGGTTATCAGGGTTCACACCAGAGCAGACCATCTCTCGGTGCCATGCCAGCTCAGAGTTCTTCACAGGTCCCATTTGCTCAGGGTTCATCTCGGCCTAGTTCATCAGCTGGTCACTCCAGCGCCAGGGGTCCATATCAGTCTCAGTCCCCAGCACCGGGGAGTTGCTACGAGTGCGGAGAGTTTGGGCACCACCGTAGGGAGTGTCCTCGTCTTGTTTCCAGATCTTATCAGTAGAGGGGGCAGCCCTCGTCATCTGGTCCTTCTACTTCAGCACCCGCCCCACTAGCTAGGGGTGGAGGTCAGGAAGCCAGGGGTCGCCCCAAAGGTGGAGTCCGATTAGGCAGTGGCCAAGCTCATTTTTATGCTATTCTAGGCAAGGCAGATGTTATTGCTTCAGATTGTGTCATTATAGGCATTGTTTCGGTTTGCCACGGAGATGCCTCTGTATTATTTGATCACGGTTCCACTTATTTCTTATGTGTCTACATATTTTGCTCCTCATTTGGGCACGACCCGAGGGAGTCTTGAGCTGCGAGTGCATGTATCTACCCCGGTAGGGGATACTATTGTTGTGGACCACGTATACCGGTCCTGTTTGGTCACTATTGGAGGTCTGGAGACCCGAGTGGACCTATTGCTTCTCAGCATGATTGATTTTTATGTTATATTGGGCATGGACTGGCTATCTCCATGTCATGCTATTCTAGACTGTCATGCTAAGACAGTCACCTTGGCTATGCCGGGCATTCAGAGGATCGAGTGGCGAGGCACGACTGAGTATGTACCTAGCAGGGTAATATCCTTCCTCAAGGCCCAACAAATGGTTGGGAAGGGATGTCTCTCTTATTTAGCATTTGTGCGGGAGGTTGAAGCCCAGACTCCTAGTATTGATTCAGTTCCCATTGTGCGAGACTTTCCTGATGTGTTTCCCTCAGACCTGCCGGGCATGCCGCCGGACAGGGATATTGATTTTGGGATCGATTTGGTGCCAGGCACTCAGCCTATTTCTATTCCTCCGTATCGGATGGCACCAGCTGAGCTGAAGGAATTGAAGGAGCAGCTCCAGGAACTCCTAGATAAGGTGTTCATTCAGCCGAGTGTGTCGCCGTGGGGTGCACCGATCCTGTTCGTTAAGAAGAAGGATGGATCCATGAGGATGTGTATTGATTACAAGCAGCTGAACAAAGTAACAGTGAAGAATAAGTATCCTCTGCCTCGTATTGATGATTTATTTGATCAGCTCTAGGGAGCTAGGGTGTTCTCGAAGATTGATCTTCGTTCAGGCTATCATCAGCTGAAGATTAGAGAGTCCGACATTATGAAGACTGCATTCAGGACCAGATATGGTCACTATGAGTTCCTTGTGATGTCTTTTGGGCTAACCAACGCCCCAGCAGCATTTATGCATCTGATGAACAGTGTATTCAGGCCGTATCTTGATTCATTTGTGATCGTATTCATTGATGACATACTAGTCTACTCTCGTAGCCGGGAGGAGCATGCTCGACACTTGAGTATTGTATTGCAGAGATTGAGAGAGGAGAAGCTGTATGCCAAGTTCTCCAAATGTGAGTTCTGGCTTGAGTCCGTGGCATTCTTAGGGCACGTGGTGTCCTGTGATGGTATTCAGGTAGATCCGAGGAAGGTCGAGGCAGTGCAGAGTTGGCCCGGACCGACCTCAGTTACTGAGATCCGTAGCTTTCTAGGATTGGCGGGGTATTATCGCCGATTCGTTCGGGGATTCTCTTCTATTGCTTCACCCTTGACTAGATTGACTCGGAAGGGAGTTCCTTTCTTATGGTCCGAGGAGTGCGAGGAGAGATTTCGAAGCTCGAGACGACGACCGACCACAACACCGGTTTTACTCGCCGACAACTTCGGATCCTTATAATGTATATTGTGATGCCTCGGGAGTTGGCATTGGTTGTGTGTTGATGCAGGAGAGTAGGGTCATTGCTTATGCTTCTCGTCAGTTGAAGCCCCACGAGAAGAACTACCCTGTTCATGATTTGGAGATAGCATCAATAGTTCATGCTTTGAAGATTTGGAGACATTACCTGTATGGTGTCTCATGTGAGGTGTTCACGGATCATCACAGCCTTCAGCACTTATTCAGACAGAAGGACCTTAATTAGAAACAGCGGAGGTGGTTGGAGTTGTTTAAGGATTATGACATCACTATTTTGTATCATCCGGGGAAGGCCAATGTGGTGGCCGATGCCTTGAGTCGGAAGGCGGTTAGTATGGGCAGCCTAGCTTTCATCCCAGTTGGGGAGAGGTCATTTGCTCATGATGTTCAGGTCCTAGCCAATCGGCTAGTGAGATTAGATATTTCGGAGCCGAGTCGAGTGTTGGCTTGTGTTGTTTCACGATCTTCCTTATATGATCGCATCAGGGAGCGACAGTATAATGACCCACATTTGCTTGTCCTTAAGGACAAAGTGCGGCATAATGATGTTAGAGATGTGACTATCGACAGTGATGGTGTTCTGAGGATGCAGGGCCGTATATGCGTGCCCAATGTTGATGGTTTGCGGGAGTTGATACTTGAGGAGGCACACAGTTCGAGGTACTCTATTCACCCAGGTGCCGCGAAGATGTACCAAGACTTGAGACAGCACTACTGGTGGAGGAGAATGAAGATGTATATTGTTAGGCATGTATCTAAGTGCCTCAATTGCTAGCAGGTCAAGTATGAGGATCAGAGACCGGGCGGTGTTCTTCAGCGTATGGTCATTCCCGAGTGGAAATAGGAGAGGATCACCATGGATTTTGTTACTGGACTCCCTCGGACAGCGAGGAAGTTTGATTATGTATGGGTGATTGTTGATCGGCTGACTAAGTCCGCACATTTCATCCCAGTTAGTACTACTTACTCATCGGAGCGGTTGGCGGCGATCTTTATTCGGGAGATTGTCAGGTTGCATGGGGTCCCAGTGTCTATTATATCTGACAGAGGCACTCAGTTCACTTCTCAGTTTTGGAGAGCATTTCAGCGAGAGATGGGTACGCGGGTTGAGTTAAGCACCACAAGACGGACAGTCAGACGGGCAGTCGGAGTGTACTATTCAGATCTTGGAGGATATGGTGCGGACGTGTGTGATTGACTTTGGTGGTTCATGGGATAAGTTCTTGCCACTTGTTGAGTTTTCCTACAACAACAGTTACCAGTCGAGTATTCAGATGGCCCCGTACGAGGCATTGTATGGCGGACGGTGTAGATCTCCCGTCGGATGGTTTGAGCCCTGGTAAGGATAGATTGATAGGGACCGAGTTAGTTCGGGACGCTCTGGATAGAGCAAAGTTGATCCGGGAGAGGCTTCGTACGGCACAGTCTCGCCGGAAGAGTTATGCGGACCGTAGAGTTCGAGAGTTGTCTTTCATGGTTGGTGATAGGGTGTTGCTTGAAGGTTTCACCTATGAAGGGTGTCATGAGGTTTGGGAAGAAAGGGAAGTTGAGTCCCGGGTATATTGGTCCTTTTGAGATACTCGGGAGAGTTGGAGAGGTGGCATATGAGTTGGCCTTGCCACCCAGCTTATCCAGGCGTTCATCCAGTATTCCATGTGTCTATGCTCCGAAAGTACATCGGGGATCCGTCTCATGTATTAGACTTCGGTACCATTCAGAGCTTGATGGTGATCTATCATATGATGTGGAGCCTATTGCTATTTTGGGTCGCCGGGTAAGAAAATTGAGGTCGAAGGAGATTGCATCAGTTAAGGTTCGGTGGAGAGGTCGACCCGTAGAGGAGGCTACTTGGGAGGTTGAGCAGGAGATGCGGAGCAGATATACCCTCAGCTATTTGAGTCTCCAGGTATGTTTCTTAACCCGCTCGAGGACGAGCGTTTGCTTAAGAGAGGGAGAATATGACGACCCGGCCAGTCGTCACGGTAATTTCCACCCCGTTATGTTTTAATTACATATTTCATGCTTTTATATCGGTGTTAGAGTCTATCGGGGGAGTTAGGAGTGAATTGGATTGAAAATGAGGCATATAGCCTTTTTGAAGGAAACTTGAATAAGGAAAGTCAACCTGGAGTTGACTATTTAGTTAGAGAGCTCGGAATCAAATTCTGATGATTCGGTCATCTTCGGGAGGTCATTTATGAGCTAGGAGAGCGACCGGAATTGAATTTGGAGGTCCGGTGTAGAAATAGGCTTGAATTGGCTAAGGTTGAATTTTGGCGAAATCCAAACGGTAGGTGAGATTTTGATCCGGGAGTCGGAATTGAATTCCGACAGTTGCAGTAGCTCTGTTAGGTGATTTTGGATGTGCCTGCAAAATTTCATGTCATTCGGAGGTCGTTTGGTGGGGTTTTTGATCGAATGTCGGTTTCGGAAGTTTTGAAGAAACTTAGGCTTGAATCCGTGTGTAATTAGTGATTTTGATGTTTAGGATGGTGTTTTTATGATTGGAACAAGTTTAAATCATGTTATGGAGTATGTTGGTGGTTTGCGTTGGTGTCCCGGGGGCCTCGGGATGAATTCGGGGGTCCAAACGGACCATTTTTGGCCTAAGACAGCACCTAAATTGCTGCTGTGTCTGCAGAAGGAAATCCTTCATCGCGTTCGCGATGAAGGGCACGCGTCCGCGAAGGTCAGCAAGGGTATGCATCGCGTTCGCGATGGTCTGGACGCGAACGCGTAGGGTCAGGATCGGAGGCTTCGCGTTCGCGTGGAGCTGGAACGCGTTCGCGTAGGTTTGTCAGGGGTGTGCATCGCGTCCGCGTGAGGGATATCGCGAATGCATAGAAGGAAAAATAGGCGGCTGGGAGCTAGTGCATCGCGAACGCGTTGGGGAAAGGTCGCGTTCGCGAAGGTTAATCCGGGCCGGGCATCGCGAACGCGTGGCAGGGAACGCGAACGCGTAGAGCAATCGACCCAGGCAGTGAATTAAAACCAGAAACATTTCACATACGGGTTCATTTGCAAAACCCTCCATTGTTGAGCTCTAGAGTGAGAAAGTGACGGGAAATAGCTGGGAGATCATCGGGATATTGTGGGAGGTAAGTTTCGTGGTTTAATTACACACTTTTATCATGAAATCATGAATTATTTCTATGGAAATGGAGGATTTAAGGTGGGTTTAAGCCCTAGGCCTAAATTGTAGAAAAATACCGATTTGAGCAGGCAAATGGAGTCCGAATTTGGTAAATTTGATATGCCTAGACTCGTATTGAGACGAGGGTTCCAAATATGTAACTTTATAATTTTTCGAGAAGCGCGCCAAAAGTCGGGTTTTGACAACTTGTGGGTTTTGGTATAATTTGGGTTATTTCGAATGAATTGCGTGAAATTAGCATATGTTGATGCATTCTCTATGATTTTGAGCAGATTTGGCATCCGAGGAGATTGATTTGCGAGGCAAGCGCAAGGCGGATTGAAGCTTCTACCTGTTCAAGGTGAGTGGTAGTAGTAAACAATGTACTGAGGGTTTGAAACCCCGTACTAGCACTTCACAGTGCTATATTGAGATGATACACGCGTCATGTGACGGTCGTGGTGACATTATGATTGGGGAGTTGGACTTGATCCTTCCCGGCTAATAGAATACTGTGTTTTATGACTGTTAATGAAATTATAACTGTACAATTGGGGCTAATAGCCAAGTTTGGGGCCTTGTGCCAATCTGTAGAGCATTGGGGAACATATATAGAGCTAGGTGACCCTTATATCGTGTTGGAAATATTCACTCAGCCGTAGCTCTAGCTGTATAGCATAATATGAGCCAGTACTAGATGTGTACATCGAGAGAGATTTTCTAAGGTGGAATTCCCTGTTCTAGCTGAGTGGGCCTGAAAGGCCAAGTATATACTGACTGGAATAGGGTCGAGGACCCATTATGAGGTATTATATATATATATATATATATATACCTATATCGGATCGGGCTGCACGCCGCAGCAGTATATATATCGGATCGGACTGCACGCCGCAGTAATGTACATGTAATATACGTGTAATATACATGTGGGACGGACTGCACGCCGCAGTATTATTGCACTTGGGCTGTAGGAGCCCCTTCGAGTCTGAGTCTGCACACATTCTCAGTGAGCGCTGGTGTATATTATGGGATCGGGCTGCACGCCGCAGCAGTGTAGTTATATATGTATATATATATATTGTGGATCGGACTGCACGCCGCAGTAATACATGTGTGGATCGGGCTGCACGCCGCAGTATGATAGTGCTTGGGCCTAGGGAGCCCCTCCGAAGTCCGTATACACCCCCAGTGAGCGCCGTCGACGTTAAATGGAGCGGGCTGCGCGCCGCAGCGGTATATGTATTGGAGCGGGCTGCACGCCGCAGCATTAAACTTATTCATATCCTACTACCCACTTAAATACTTATACATTATAGACATAGGTATGTGTCTTTATATATTGAGATAGCCGTACACCGTAGGGGTACAAGTGAGGGTTGGATCAGTGTGGAATCTTGTAGAGATAAATGTGAATTGGAGATTAGAGTACTATCATAGTGATGACGTACCTGTGAGGGTTGCCTTAGAACTGCTAAGTGATAGCACAGGAGTTCTTACCTTTAGTTATTATTTATTATTGTTACTCACTGAGTTGAAATATACTCACCCCACTCCCCTGCACCTTTTGTGTAGATTCACAGGTACCCGAGAGCGGTTGAGTTGTTGTTGCTGCTTGCACACATCTACTTCTTGCGGAGACTACGAGGTAGCTGCCAGTGTCCGCAGAGCCTGTTTTCTCCTTCTTTATCATCTTGTTGATTTCCTATTTGCCTAGACTTGTTTGTATTAGGATGCTATTCTGTAGAGGCTCAGTCTCGTGACACCACGATATGGTTGGGACCGTATTTTGTATGTTTTACATTTCGTTTATCACCTGATATGATCATTTACTTGTTTAAGTTTAATTTGATTAATAACTGGCTGGTTTAAGGGATAATATGGTCGGGCTTGCCTAGCATTGTGTTGGGCACCATCACGACCAGGGTTTGGGTCGTGACAAGTCCGGTCGCTCTCCTAGCTCACAAATGACCTCCCGGAGCTGACCGAATCATCAGAATTTGATTCCGAGCTCTCTAACTAAATAGTCAACTCCAGGTTGACTTTGCTTATTCAAGTTTCCTTCAAAAAGGCTATATGCCTCATTTTCAATCCAATTCACTCCTAACTCCCCCGATAGACTCTAACACTGATATATAAAAGCATGAAATATGTAATTACAACATAACGGGGTGGAAATTCCCGTGACATAATGGGATAACACTGATATAAAAGCATGAAATATGTAATTATAATTGATTGGAACAAGTTTGAATCATGTTGTGGAGTATGTTGGTGGTTTTCGTTGGGGTCCCGGGGGCCTCGGGATGAATTCGGGGGTCCAAACGGACCATTTTTGGCCTAAGACAGCAGCTAAATTGCTGCTGTGTCTGCAGAAGGAAATCCTTCATCGCGTTCGCGATGAAGGGCACGCGTCCGTGAAGGTCAGCAAGGGTATGCATCGCGTTCGCGATGGTCTGGACGCGAACGCGTAGGGTCAGGATCGGAGGCTTCGCATTCGCGTGGAGCTAGAACGCGTTCGCGTAGCTTTGTCACGGTGTGCATCGCATCCGCGTGAGGGATATCGCGGACGCGTAGAAGGAAAAATAGGCGGCTGGGAGCTAGTGCATCGCGAACGCGTTGGGGGAGGTCGCATTCGCGAAGGTTAATCCGGGCTGGGCATCGCGAATGCGTGGCAAGGAATGCGAACGCGTAGAGCAATCGACCCAGGCAGTGAATTAAAACCAGAAACATTTCACATACGGGTTCATTTGCAAAACCCTCCATTGTTGAGCTCTAGAGTGAGAAAGTGACGGGAAATAGTTGGAAGATCATCGGGATATTGTCGGAGGTAAGTTTCGTGGTTTAATTACACACTTTTATCATCAAATCATGAATTATTTCTATGGAAATGGAGGATTTAAGGTGGGTTTAAGCCCTAGGCCTAAATTATAGAAAAATACTGATTTGAGCGGGCAAATGGAGTCCAAATTTGGTAAATTTGATATGCCTAGACTCGTATTGAGACATGGGTTCCGAATATGTCACTTTTATAATTTTTCGAGAAGCGCGCCAAAAGTCGGGTTTTGACAACTTGTGGGTTTTGGTATAATTTGGGTTATTTCGAATGAATTGCGTGAAATTAGCATATGTTGATGCATTCTCTATGATTTTGAGCAGATTTGGCATCCGAGGAGATTGATTTGCGAGGCAAGCGCAAGGCGGATTGAAGCTTCTACCGGTTCGAGGTGAGTGGTAGTAGTAAACAATGTACTGATGGTTTGAAACCCCGTACTTTCACTTTACAGTGCTATGTTGAGATGATACACGCGTCATGTGACGGGCGTGGTGACATTATGATTGGGGAGTTGGACTTGGTTCTTCCCAGCTAATAGAATACTGTGTTTTATGACTGTTAATGAAATTATAACTGTACAATTGGGGCTAATGGCCAAGTTTGGGGCCTTGTGCCGATCTGTAGAGCATTGGGGAACCTATATAGAGCTAGGTGACCCTTATATCGTGTTGGAAACATTCACTCAGCCGTAGCTCTAGCTGTATAGCATAATATGAGCCAGTACTAGATGTGTACATCGAGAGAGATTATCTAAGGTGGAATTCCCTGTTCTAGCTGAGTGGGCCTGAAAGGCCAAGTATATACTGACTGGAATAGGGTCGAGGACCCATTATGAGGTATTATATATATATATATATACCTATATCGGATCGGGCTGCACGCCGCAGCAGTATATATATCGGATCGGACTGCACGCCGCAGTAATGTACATGTAATATACGTGTAATATACATGTGGGACGGATTGCACGCCGCAATATTATTGCGCTTGGGCTGTAGGAGCCCCTTCGGAGTCTGAGTCTGCACACATTCTCAGTGAGCACTGGTGTATGTTATGGGATCGGGCTGCGCGCCGCAGCAGTATAAATATGTATACATATATATATTGGATCGGACTGTACGCCGCAGTAATACATGTGTGGATCGGGCTGTACGCTGCAGTATCATAGTGCTTGGGCTTAGGGAGCCCCTCCGAAGTCTGTATACACCCCCAGTGAGCGCCGTTGACGTTAAATGGAGCGGGCTGCACGCCGCAACATTAAACTTATTCATATCCTACTACCCACTTAAATACTTATACATTATAGACATAGGTATGTATCTTTATATATTGAGATGGCCGTACACCGTAGGGGTACGAGTGAGGGTTGGATCAGTGTGGAATTTTGTAGAGATAAATGTGGATTGGAGATTAGAGTACCATCATAGTGATGACGTACCTGTGAGGGTTGCCTTAGAACTGCTAAGTGATAGCACAAGAGTTCTTACCTTTAGTTATTATTTATTATTGTTACTCACTGAGTTGAAATATACTCACCCCACTCCCCTGCACTTTTTGTGCAGATTCACAGGTACCCGAGAGCGGTTGAGTTGTTGTTATTGCCTGCACACATCTACTTCTTGCGGAGACTACGAGGTAGCTGCCAGCATCCGCAGAGCCTGTTTTCTCCTTCTTTATCATCTTGTTGATTTCCTATTTGCCTAGACTTGTTTGTATTAGGATGCTATTCCGTAGAGGCTTAGTCTCGTGACACCACGATATGGTTGGGACCGTATTTTGTATGTTTTACATTTCGCTTATCACCTGATATGATTATTTACTGTTTAAGTTTAATTTGATTAATAACTGGCTGGTTTAAGGGATAATATGGTCGGGCTTGCCTAGCATTGTGTTGGGCGCCATCACGACCAGGGTTTGGGTCGTGACAGTAATGCAAGATACCCAAATCTTTAATACGAAACTGCTGATCCAAAAATTATTTTAGAGAAGTTATCTCGGTAGTGTCTGTTTGCAACAAATTATTTGTGATACAAAAATAAATTATAACCATAATATAAATATGAAGAAATATAGTTTTATTCATAAAAAGACGCAAGTACAATTCTGTTTACCCCCTTTGATTCTTCTCTCTTGGTTATCTCTATGATTCGAGGGCTAGAACAGCGTGTTTCTCAAATGTAGGATGGTGCTGGCTTTCATGGATTTATTTGATATCCATGAAGTATGCTGGCGTTCTTCAACTATCTTATTATCAAGAATTATCTGATCAGGTTTTGATCTATTTGTGAATATCTCGTGAGTTTATGGGATTTTCGAGATTATCTCCTTTTTTGGGATTATTTTTAAAGGATTATGAAACCTTTTTTATAAGAGTGACCTAAGATTTTGGTAGAGTAGACTCCAAGCAATACTGTCAGACTCCTAGAGTTTCAGGAGGTCTTGTAGTATCTTGAATTTAGAATTTATCTTGATCCATTAAAATTTTGATGTCTACAAATGCCCCCTACTTCAAGGTTTGTCGGGGTGTAGACTTGGCGAAACTTGAAGACAAGATTTGAAGTACCCGATCGCAACGGAAATTTTTGAAGTAGTTTCGATTTACATGAGGATGAGATGAAGGGCATAACTGGTCCCACTGGTCGTGCCAATTTGTTTGCAACAAATTATATGTGATATAAAAATAAATTGCAATCACAAAAGAAATATGAAAAAATATAATTTTATTGATAAAATGATGCAGGTACAATCCACTTTCTTCCTTAATTCTTCTCTCCTGATAAGCTCCGTGATTCGGGGGCTGAAGCAGCGTATTTCTCAAATGTAAGGATGATATAGACCCCCTTGATGTATTTGATCTCCGGCTTCTTGAACTATTTTATTGTCAAGAAGTATCCGGCCATATTTTGGTCTCTTTGTGAGTATCCCATGAGTTTATGGGATTTTTGTGACACCTCTTCAAGGGAATATGTATCCCTTTATATAGGTGTGAGTTAGGGTTTAGGGTAGAGTAGCCTCCAAAAAACCCTAATAGACTCCTAGGATTTCTAGAGTCCTATAGTATCTTTAATTTAGGATTTGGCTTTATCCCTTGAAATTTTGATGTCTACAAATGCCCTCTACTTCAAGGTTTGTCGGGATGCAAGCTTGGCAAAACTTGAAGACAAGACTTGAAGTATCCGAAAACAATGGAAATTTTGGAAGTAGTTTCGATTTGTAGGAGGAAGAGAAGAAGGGCAAAATATGTCCCACTAGACGTGCCAATTTGTTTGCAACAAATTATTTGTGATACAAAAATAAATCGTAACCACAATATAAATATGAAGATACACAATTTTATTCATAAAAAGACGTGAGTAAAATTCTGTTTATCCCCTTAATTCTTCTCTCCTAATTATCTCCGTGATTCGAGGGCTAGAACAGTGTGTTTCTCGAACGTAGGATGGTGCGGGCTTTCATGGATTTATTTGATATCCATGAAGTATGTTAGCGTTCTTGAAGTGTTTGATTATCAAGAATTATCCGGTCACGTCTTGTTCTCTTTATGAATATCTCGTGAGTTATGAGATTTTCAAGATGATCTCCTTTTTTGAGATATTTTTTAAAGGATTATGAAACCCTTTTTCTAGGAGTGACCTAAGGTTTTGGTATAGTAGCCTCCAAGCAATACTGACGGACTCCTAGAGTTTCAAGAGGTCTTGTAGTATCTTGATTTTAGGATTTAGCTTGATCCATTAAAATTTTGATGTCTACAGTATCATTTCCAGTTACCAAAACATCATCAACATAAATCGCTACAATAACAATAGAAGAAGAAGAATGCTTCAGAAAGAGAGAATAGTCATTCCTGGAGACAATGTAACCCCTAGAACACAAAGCATTCAACAACTTGGAATACCATTGTCTAGATGCTTGTTTGAGGCCATACAAGGATTTTCCAAGTTTACAAACCATAGAAGAACCATGTACAGTCATGCCTTGGGGTATTTTCATATAGACCTCCTCCTCAAGATCCCCGTGTAAAAAGGCATTATTAACGTCGAGTTGGAACATACCCAACCCTTTTTAACAGATACAATAATAATACTCCTAATGGTGGTCATATTGACCATATGGGGAAAAGTATCAGTATAATCAATACCTTCTTGTTGGGTGTCTCCACTTACCACTAGCCTTGCTTTAAATTTTTCAATTGTACTATCCACCCTGTGCTTGATTTTATAGACCCACTTATTACCAATCGGCTTCTTTCCAGGAGTTAAAAGCACAATGGTCTAGGTTTGATTAGCTTTGAGAGCTTCAAATTCTTTAAGCATAGCTTCTCGCCATGCTGGATGTAAAACAACCTAGTGAAAACTAGTGGGTTTCTGAACAATGTCTAGATTCTTTACTAAAGACTGATTCTGTGAAGACTAAGAACTGAGGCAAAGATGATTAGGAAAGGAGGAGGTATTAGTTAATGTAGAAATTAGAGAATAAGAACCAGCAGTACATACATAATCTTGCAAGTGAGTAGGAGGATTATGTGGTCTACTTGATCTTCTTAAAGGAATTGCAGAGGAGGAAGAAGTGGCAGGAGAGGAAGTAGAAATGACATGACATGAGGAAGTAGAAGTGACATGACATGAGGAAGTAGGAGTAGAAGAAAAAATGGGAGGAGAGGAAGAGCTAGAGTCAGAAGTACCTTCAGAAACATGTACATTACCAACATTAACATTAGAACTTCACCTACATCAATATCGATATGCATTGAGTTAGGGAGAGAAGGAAAATATGATGGAGAAGAATAAGAATGAGATGAAGTATAAGGAATAATTGTTTCATGAACACAATATCTCCGAAAATAAAAACTTTCTTAGTGTAAAGGTCAAGCACCTTATAACCTTTCTTGCCAAATGGGTAGCCAAGAAAGACACAAGTTATTGACGAGGCTGAAATTTATCCCTTAGTGGCTTAGGAGTTGTGACATAGCACAAACTCCCAAAAGCTTTGAGGTGAGAATAAAAGGGAGAAGATCCAAATAAAAGCTCATGAGGGGATGTACCATGCAAAATAGAAAGAGGGAACTTGTTCACTAAGTAAGTGGCACAAAGCAAACAGTCACCCCAAAAAGAAGTTGGCAAACCAGATTGGAACAAAGGTGCCCTAGCTGTCTCTAAAAGGTGCTTGTGTTTTCTTTCGACGACTCCATTTTGTTGTGGACTGTGAGGACAAGAAGTTTGGTGGATAATTCCCTTTGAAGCCAGAAAGCAGAATTTTCATGATTGGAACCTAACTCAAATGCATTGTCAGACCTCAGAATCTTAACCGTAGCACCAAATTGCGTTTCCACCATAGAAAAAAAAAGCTTTCAAAATGGTGAAAGCATTACTTTTGCAACTCAATAGACAAGTCCAAGTAACTTTGTTGTAATCATCAACCACTGTGAAAAAGTACTTATGAATAGAATATGTAGGGGTATGATAAGGACTCCGAGTACTAATATGAACTAGATCAAAAACAGCTTTGGAAGAAATAAAGCTGTGAGAAAACGATAGTCGTTGTTGTCTAGCCATTGGACAAATATTACAAATAAAAGGTTGTTTAGTGTAGCCGGAGAAAGATATATTGGGAATCTTATGCAACTTAGAAAATGGAATATGACCAAGTCTATGATGCCAAAGTTGAACATCTTTATTTATTGAACCAACAACATTACAAGCAGAATTATTGATGGTATTTACAGGTGCAGACACATGAAACAGAATCACTCATGTTTTTTTTACAATTGTAGGAATATGAGTAAAAGTACAAGTATGTTGATGGCTGGTAGAATTTTCAAGCATAGAGTTATCCACTATGTCGAGACCTTCAAATAGTATACCAAGAGCCAGTGGCCTCTTCAGAGAAAGGCCCTGCAGCAGAAGACATGAATCGGGTGTAAAAAGAACATTAGCTTGTGAGAGCACAACTTATGCACTGAAAGTAAGTTGTATTTAAACCTGGGTACAAAAGGACATTTGTTAAAGTGATAGATGAGGTTAAAGCTAGTGATCCTGTACAGGTAACCTTAACCTTATACCCATTAGGAAGAGTAATAAGATATGAAACTAATAAAACATGTAGATTAGAAAGGAAGGACTTGTTTGAAGTCATGTGATCTGTTGCCCAAGAATCTATAATCCAATAATCAATATAAAGTTTAGAATTAAGACAAATACAAGAACCATAACTAGCATGGAAAACAGAAGGTATTTTTACCAGCAAAATGTGCAGAAGCAATCAAAGGCTCAGGAGACACAGGTTGTTTTTTAGGATTAACATGAGTATGATGCAGCAGTGAGACCAAATTTTGCAATTGTTGAAAGTATTATGGTGTGAAAGTACCACTGATAGAATATGAACTTTGTTGGGGATCAACACTATACTGGTCAGCATTACCAACGCTAGGTGAACTCCTAGTCTGAATAGAAGCAGCCATTATATGCTTGTTCTTGGTGAACTTAAAATCTGAAGGGAAGCCATTAAACCTATAACATTTGTCGATAGTATGACCAATTTTTTTTACAATATTTACATGACACATTAGAGTTCTTCTGGCCAGACAAGCTGAGTTTAGGGGGAAACTTTTGTCCACCAAAAGAAGCAAACAGAGAAGTGGACTCAGGAACAATATGATAGATAGATTGTACTTCAGATTGTGTCTCATCTTGGAGAAGCATAGAATATGCTTGGCTGATGCTAGGAACATGTTTCATTATGGAGATATTTCTCCTTGTTCCACTATAACTATCATTAAGTCCCATTATGAATTGGTTAAGCCTCTGAGTTTCTTTCTCCTTCAGTAGTTTTGCCTTTCCTCCACATTGACACTCACAAGTGCATCATGAATCGTTGTTTAGTAAATCTAATTCAACTAATTTCTTCTTAATTTTTGTATAATAAGTCTGAATATCAAGAGATCCCTGAGTTAAAGCACTGAGCTCTTTCTGTACTTGATAAATTTGTGCTCCATTCGACTGACCGTGTCGCTCATTTAGTTCATCCTAAATCTGATAGGCGTACTTACTATATATGAAACTGTCATAAATGTCCTAAACTAAATAGTTAAGCATCCAACTAGGTACCAATAGGTTACATTGTTCCCATTGCTTGAGGAGAGGCGAACCTGTGGGTGGTTTGACACAAGAACCATTGATAAAATCAAATTTATTCTTTGCCCCCAAAGCAATATACGCACCACGGCTCCATGCCCCAAAACCAGTACCATTGAAATGCACAGGGACAATCATAGTAGCAGGATTGTCAGAAGGACTGAGATAGAGCTCATAAGTTGGATTATTGAAATTTGACAGGTCACATGAAGAAGATACTGAATTATCACCCATCGCTACCACAAACAAGATGAGTAATGGAAAGAATTTACCGGAATTCGAGGTAGAAAGACAGCGAAGTTATCGTCAAAACCACGAAAATAGCAATCGTAACTTTAAACTTGTTGAAGAAGTGAAAATTACAGCTCAATGCTTGAGTGACACAGCTAAAATCCTCAAATGTGAAGAAAATCTCCAAAAAAACGGAAATCAGAAAAACTCCGACGAAAATTAGGGTTTCTGAAAAATCTCAAAGAACACCTTGATGCAAAACTGAAAAACAAGACGAGATGCGAAATTAAAGGATCTGCTTTGATGCCATGTTAGAAATCAAAAATCCGAGCCGGAATCTATGGTGAATTTCGGTGATCGAAACAAATGCCAAACAGAGAGAAGAATAGCGTGAGAGATGCAACATATGGAATGGAAAATATCTAGTCTTTCTCGTTAGTCTAAAAATGTATGACTGTACAAGTATTTATAGAATGGGCCTAACGATGTCTAACTAAGATTTGGGCTAACTAATTACATATCTAATAAAAGAAACACGTAAAAATAGCACCGTATAGCTAGTTTTCAGGTTGGTCAATCAAAAATAGCAAGCGTTTACAAAGTTAATGAAAAATAGCTACTATTTTGCTGCAATAGAGACCGGTCCAGCATAATATACTGGAGTTCGGTGCATTTGTGTATGAACTCCAGCATATTATGCTGGACCAGTATACTTTGCTGGCTCCAGAATAATATATTGGAGTATTGGTACTCCAAACTCCAGTATATTATACTGGACCAATATACTTGCTGGAACTCCAGTATATTATGCTGGAGTTTTAGTGTACTTATGTTGTAACTCCATCATATTATGCTGGAGTTCCAGCATACTATCCTGGAACTCCAATATAATATGTTGGAGTTCAAGTATACTTATGCTGGAACTCCAACATAATATACTGGAGTATTTTTCGAGTTTTAAACAGTATTTTCTCTCAAATTTATCTTTACATAAAAAGTAGCTAGAATTCGATTACTTTTAAAATTGGACTATCTTTAAACGACCAGTTATAAATCTATCTATTTTTAAAAATAAAATGGCCCAAATACAAGTAACATTGACTATACTTCCGTTCTTCTCAATCTTCTCAATTTTGGTAAAGTAACCCGAATAGCAAAAGGATCCGGTTGGATTATCCAAATAGCTCAACTTTTTTCTCTGCGGGTGATTTGAATGTTTGGTCAGTTGCATGCAGCATTTGGGTACACTGCCAATTTCATCGAAACAATGCCCAGCATCCCCAAATTCAAACCCTAACAAGTTGGAGTCGAACTTTTAGCTTGAATCACTTTCCCTAAAAAAAAATTATAGTTTTGCTGTTTCCCGTTTTTCTTATAAATCCGAAGCTGCGAAAAAAGAAATAACTTTCCGATTGTTGTGTTTTACCCAGGTACCCAAAATTATAATTATTCTTTTTTTTTTACGTTATGATTATGCTGATTCAGTTTCTGGGTTTTCAAATTCTTGATTCTCTGTCACAAGTAACTTACTGGGATGTCCTAAAGTTTTGTTCTTTACTTTCTTTTTTTGGGTGCATTTCTTGTATGTATTTTGACTCTTAGCCAGAGGAAGGCAATAGAAAATTTAGGCTTATTGTGTGGTCATTTTCTACCGGTCTTAGAATGTTTTTGTTTATACTGTTACGAAAGCTGAAATTCCAAGGAAGAAAAGCTAGCTACGGCTAACTAAGCTAAGAAAAGAAAGAAAAACTAGGGCAAAAAGTAAAGGATAATTCGTACTTTTCTATGCTGATTTACAAGTTAAATAGCGTATAGGTAGTGGAGGGACTAAAACTAATTAAAAAGAACTTACAAGCTAAAATGTATACAATATAACTGTCAAAAGTAAGCCCTAGGTCAGCCATTGTTGATCTCTTCATAAGCATCATATTTCAGAGAAGAATAAAGAAGAGGGAGAGAGCAGGAATAGAGAGAACTAATCTCATTTCTCAACTAACTGAAAAAGAAGTGTATTGTACACATATATATATAACCACTGACTTTACTAACTAACTAACTCTAAGTTCACTAATACACCTTCTAGAATAGTATAACATAAATAGCCTTAGGTACAATTGCATTAAGCTACTAATTTCCACCCTCCCTCTCAAATTGAGAATGGAAAATGTTTTTCATTCCCAACTTGGATACCAAAACTGCATGTTGTTGGTGTCCCAACTCCCAAGGCCTTTGTCAAGACGTCACCTGGTTGCTCATTACTTCCTATGTGTCCAGTTGATCAATCCTTCTTGAATTTTCTCCCTTATGAAGTGACAATTAATTTCTATGTGTGTAGTTCTTTCGTGGTAGATGTGATTCACAGCAATCTGTAAGGCAACTTTGTTATCGCAGAACAACTCCATAGGCTCTTTAATGTCAATTGTTAGTTCCTTTAGTAAGCCATTTAACCATGTCAAGTTGATCAATCCTTCTTGAATCTTCTCCCTTATGAAGTGACAATTAATTTCTATGTGTGTAGTTCTTTCGTGGTAGATGTGATTCACAGCAATCTGTAAGGCAACTTTGTTATCGCAAAACAACTCCATAGGCTCTTTAATGTCAATTGTTAGTTCCTTTAGTAAGCCATTTAACCATGTCAACTCTGCCACTATAGATGCCATACTTCTGTACTCAGCTTCAACTGAGCTCCTCGAGATGATGGTCTGCTTCTTTACCTTCCATGAAATGAGAGAATCCCCCATTTTGATATAGAATCCCGTGATTGACTTCCTGGACATGGGCATGATCCCCATTGTGAGTACAGAACCCCTGAATTCTGTCTGCACTATTGCTGGACATGAGAAGTCCAAGTCCAGGTTGATCTTTAATATATCTCACAACATGTAATGCAACCTTCATAATGAGACTTCTTTGGAGTATGCATAAATTGGCTTAGACTTTGCACAATATATGCCATGTCAGGTCTTGTGATTGTCAAATACAAAAGCTTTCCAACTAATCTTTGGAAGAGACTTCTGTCTTCCAGGATGCTGTCATCAGTGTTCTCTTTCACAATCTCATCAAATTCTATGCTTGTAAGCTTCAAATTTAGAACTAGGGGAGCTGGGGCATTCGGAGCGTCATAGAGACTTCGGGTACTGCAGGCGCATTAGGGTGGAAGAGGTCGTGGGGGCTTTGCGTAGGATGAGTAGAGGTCGAGCGACCGGATCCCGGTGGAGTTCTGGAAATGCATGGGTAAGCCGGGAGTGGAGTGGCTCACCAGGTTGTTCAATGCGATCTTCAGGTCCAAAAGGATGCCAGAGGAGTGGAGGTGGAGTACAGTGGTGCCCTTGTATAAGAACAAAGGGGATATCCGGTGTTGCGACAACTATAGGGGCATCAAATTAATAAGCCACGCCATGAAGGTCTGGGAGCGGGTGTTTGAGTAGCCACTATCCATGTACCATATTTGGCTACTTCCTTTCACTTGATCCTGCAAAAGAAATCATGTTTACCTATCCACCTTGTCAGGAGATTGGTGGAACAGTTCAGGGATAAGAAAAAGGACTTGCGCATGGTGTTTATCGACTTGGAGAAGGCGTATGACAAGGTCCCAAGGGAGGTGCTATGGAGGTGCCTGGAGGCGAAGAGCGTGCCGGAAGCCTACATCAGAGTAATCAAGGACATGTACGATGGAGCTAAGTCCAGGGTCAGGACACTGGGTGGCGACTCAGACCATTTCCCGGTGGTTATGGGGCTCCATCAGGATCTGCGCTTAGCCCCCTCTTGTTTGCCTTGGTGATGGATGCTTTGACGCGGCGTATTCAAGGGGATGTTCCTTGGTGTATGCTATTTGCTGATGACATAGTCCTGGTATACGAGACGAGGGTCGGTGTTAACGAGAGGCTAGAGGAATGGCGACAGACTCTCGAGTCTAAGGGGTTTAAACTAAGCAGGTCTAAGACAGAATACCTGGAGTGCAAGTTTAGCGCTGAGTCGAGCGAAGTGGGAGGGAGCGTGATGATTGGATCTCAGGCCATAGCCAAGAAGGATAGTTTCAGATACCTTGGATCGGTGATCCGGGGGGACGGAGAGATAGACGGGGATGTCACTCACCGTATAGCGGCGGGGTGGTCGAAGTGGAGGCTTGCATCAGGGAGTCTTGTGTAACAAGAAAGTGCCACAGAAACTCAAGGGGAAGTTTTATAGAGCTGTGGTTAGACCAGCAATGTTGTACGGGGCGGAGTGCTGGCCGGTGAAGAATTCTCATATTCAGAGAATGAAGGTCGCGGAGATAAAGATGCTCAGGTGGATGTGCGGGCTCACCAGGTTGGATAGAGTCAGAAATGAAGTTATTCGGGAGAAGGTGGGGGTGGCCCCAGTGGATGAGAAGATGCGAGAGGCAAGACTTCGGTGGTTCGGGCATGTGCGGAGGAGAAGCCCGACGCCCCGGTGAGGAGTTGTGAGCGGCTAGCGGTGGTCGGTGTGAGGCGAGGTAGAGGGAGGCCTAAGAGATACTGGGGAGAGGTAATTAGACAGGACATGGCCAAGATGCGGATTTCCGAGGACATGACCCTTGATAGGAAAGTCTGGAGGTCTAGTATCAGGGTTGTAGGATAGGGGTTTCTAGATTTTCCATACTCCTTTCCCGAGGTGTGAGGCGTGGTAGGGCCGCCCATAGATGATTAGTTGTGTTCTCTTTTGGTAGCCATTTCTGGTAGTTACTGTTTTGATATCATTGCATGCCTGTTTCTTTATGGCACATATGCATCTTATGTTTAGATAATTTTTATGAGGTGTATACTGGAGTAACTAATGCGGTTTTGTTTTTTGTTTTTGTTTGCCTTTTTTCCATGCGCGAGGGTCGATTGGAAGCAGCCTCTCTGCCCTCTTGGGTAGAGGTAAGGCATTGTCTACATATTACCCTCCCCAGACCCCACCTTGTGGGAATATACTGGGTTGTTGTTGTTGTTGTTGTTGTTGTTGTTGGGGTCTTCTTGTGCTTTGACCTTGAGAGTCCTACTTCTGAAATCATCTCCAAGGCATATTTCCTTTGAGACATAAAGATACCTTCTGATGATCTAGCAATTTCAATTCTCTTTCACCTTGAAGTTCTGATGCAAAGATGATTTTGATGCATCAATCTCCTCTTGATCATTATATGTAATAGGTAAGTCATCTACATAGACAAGTAACAACAACAACAACAACCCAGTATATTCCCACCAGGTGGGGTCTGGGGAGGGTAATATGTAGACAGGCCTTACCTCTACCCAAGAGGGCAGAGAGGCTGCTTCCAATCGACCCTCGGCGCATGGAAAAAGGCAAACAAAAACAAAAAACAAAACCGCATTAGTTACTCCAGCATACACCTCATAAAAATTATCTAAACATAAGATGCATATGTACCATAAAGAAACAGACATGCAATGATATCATTAGTTGATTTAGTAAATGGAGAGTAATTATGTTTGCTTTGATGAAAACCAGATTTGAGAAGAGCTTGTGTTAGCTTCAAATTCCATTGTCTAGAGGGTTGTTTCAAGCCATAGAGGGATTTGAGTAGTCTACATTCCTTGTGCTCCCCTGGCTACCAAATCCCTGAGGCATAGTCATGTGGACTTCTTCATGTAATTCACCATTCAAAAATGCATTATATACATCCATTTGATAGATTAGCCATTGTCTAAGTGCAGCAACTGCGATAACAGTTGTGATTGTAGTCAGCTTAGCTACAGGAGAGAAGGTATCATGAAAGTCAATCCCTCCCTGTTGAGTATACCCCATTGCCAATAGTCTTGCCTTGAACCTCTCCACTATGCCATCAACATTGTATTTAATTTTGTTTTTTTGATGAAATACATTGTATTTAATTTTGTATACCCATTTACATCCTATAGGGACTTTTCTAATAGGCAGAATTACTACCTCCCAAGTGTTGTTTTGTTCTAATGCCTCAATCTCAAGTTTCATAGCCTTTGATCCACCTGTCATCTTTGACAGCTTGTGAGAAAGGTGTTGGTTCAAGATTAGAAGAAAAAGGGGCTAGGAAGGACTAAAAGGTAGGTGAAAGATGAGAATAGGAAATGAACTGATGTATGGGATAGAGCGATGAAGTGGAAGCAAATGTAGAAGGTAGGGAAGGATGAACATAGTCAGTCAGCCAGATAGGAGGTTTAGAGATCCTACCTGACTTCCTAACTTGTGTGGGGTAGGTAATTGGGATAGTATTTGAGTGTGAGTTTGATGCATCATGAATGTCAGGTGATGGTTATGTAGGCAAAGAGGGAATAGAGGAGGAGGATTGGGTAGGAATAACAGGAAAATCAGCAGGGGAATCAAAAGAAAAGGAGTAGGTGAGTCTGTGATATCATTTGAAAGATCAGGAGCAGGAATTTCTGGTTCATTAGTGGCAGAAGGTTCTGGTGCTATGTTGGAAGGTGGAAATATATTTGTGACTGGGAGTGGGATCAGGAATCACTAGGAACCTGTGTTTAGGCTATTGGTCAGGAATCCCTGCTAACTATAAATTTGTTAGCAACAGTATCATACGCTTTATATCCCTTTTGTGTTGGTGCATAATTGCTTATCCTATGAAGAATCCATGTGTAGACTTAGGATTGAATTTATCATGGAAATCAGCTTTTGTGGCATAACAAAGACATCCCAGGGTTCTCATGTGATCAAAAGAAGGAGGTTTACCATGGAACATCTCATAAGGAGATTTTCCTTGTAGAACATAACTAGGAAGCCTATTTATGATGTATGTTGCCGTTGAAATGCAATCACTCCAGAATTTTAAGGGTATGTTGGCTTGAAATCTTAAGGCTCTTCCTATTTCAAGAAGGTGTCTATGCTTTCTCTCCACAACTCCATTTTGTTGTAAAGTGTGCACACAACTGCTTTGATGAATTATCCCCTTGGACTTGAAAAGATAGAAACAAAGAGTGTTAAAAAATTCATGTCCATTGTCTGACCCGACACACTTGACAGTAGTGCCAAACTGATTTTCTACAAGTTGAAGGAAGTCTTTTAAAACAACATACACATCACTCTTGAGTCTTAAGAGAAAAGTCCTTGTCATTCTAGTGTAGTCATCAACAAGAGTTAGAAAGTATTTGAAGCCATTGTAAGTACATACTCTATAGGGTCCCAAACATCTATATGAACTAGTTCAAAAGAAGAAACAAACTTAGAAGTGCTAATAGGAAATGACAATCTAACTTGTCTAGCAAGAGGACAAACATGGAAATTACAAACATATGACTTAGACATGTATTTATTTATCTCAGGTATAGTTTGTAAGATGTCATAGGGGCATGGCCCAATCTTTGATACCATAGAAAACTTGCACTTGGTTAATGTGAAACTGTCATACATTTGGAGGAAGAAGAGGCAGTAGCAGGTGCTGAAGGATTGAAGATGTAGAGACCTCCTTTTAGTCTACCAATCCCCTTTACCATCCCACTGGAGCCACTGGAGAGGTCCTGAAAGATGCAAAAATCAGGATAAAAATGGACAGTACTATTTAACTCTTTAGTGTATTTGGATATAAACAACAAGTTATATTTGAATTCAGGTACACAGAGAACATTATGAATGGTTTCTGAGTTAAACAAGTTGCAGGAACCAGTATGAGTAATTTTGGTGCTATTACCATTTGGTAGATGGCCTGAAGATGATTTAGGTTCAAATATTTGGATGATACTTGACAAGAGATTCAAGGATGATGCCATATGATTTGAAGTACCAGAATCAATTCCAAGAGCTATGTTCAGTTAGTGACCTGCCATGTTGGCAACTTCTGTTGGCTCAGGTTCCTTACTCAATAGTTTGACAATTTGCTTATATTATTCTGGAGTAAAACCCTGCACAGTTGGAACAATTGGGATATTCTCATAGCATATGCATTTCCTGCATTTTGAATCTATCACCTGCATTCACATCATGAGCCATAGGTCTACTGTTGTCATCTGTTCCTCTTGTCTTACTGATATTGAACTTAAAACCTGGTGGATATCTATTGAGTTTGTAGCAAGTATTCCTTGTATTTCCTTTCATCTTGCAGTAATCACATAACAATACATTGTTCCTCCTAGGTCTCATGTTGGAAGCATTTGCAGTCACCAGTGCACTGCTCTCCATCCCTATAGGTGCATCTCCTAAAATTCCATTATGTGTAGTAGAACCAGCACTTATCCTCTGACTTTCCTCTTGAACAATCATGGAATATGCTTGGTCAAGTGTTGGTGTAGGATGCATCATTAGAATTTGACTTCTCTTTGGTACATAAGTCTCGTTCAATCCTAGTAAGAACTTCATAAATTTCTGCTGGTGTAAGAACACAACAAATTATCTGGACTTCTCGCAATCACAACCAAAAAATGGGATAATTGATTCAAATTCATCCCATAGGTCATTCAACCTAAAAACATATACTGACACACTAGAGATTCCTTGTGTCAAGGAACTTATTTCCTTGTTCATGTCATAAATTTTTGTAGCATTTACTTTATCAAACTTATCCTTCATAGATTTCCATACCTTTTGTGCATCCGAAGAGTACACAATTCTTCTCCTAAGTTCTGGTGCTATTGAACTTTTGATCCATGACTGGACTATTGCATTGCACCGTTCCCATTGTCTTAGCCTAAAGTTATTTTTCTCATATTGAGCTCTAGTACAAGTTTCATCTATAAAACCTACTTTATTCTTTACTAGTAGTGACATTGTCGTAGATCTACTCTATTCCGAATAGTTTTCTGTTCCAATTTGCAATTCAGGCACAAGTGAAATACCTGGTGCGTCCAAAGGATGTACATACAACGGATCGTTGCAATCGACTTTTTGAATGTTTGCATGTGATTATTCAGCACTCGCATCAGGAGTATCGATAGCCATTTCAGTAGAAAATCTAAGAATTTTGAGAATTTCTCAACCAGAAGACAATTTTAGAAGAGCAGCTAAAATAATTGGAGAAAACAAAGATCTAGAAAAATGATTAGATGCTGGAGCTCGACAATCAGAATCACGTGGAGTCGGCTTCTGATACGATGTCAAAAGTAAGCCCTAGGTCAGCCATTGTTGAGCTCTTCATAAGCATCATATTTCAGAGAAGAAGAAAGAAGAGGGAGAGAGAAGGAAGAGAGAGAACTAATCTCATTTCTCAACTAACTGATAAAGAAGTGTACTGTACACATATATATAACCACCGACTTTACTAACTGACTAACTCTAACTTCACTAATACACCTTCTAGAACAGTATAACATAAATAGCCTTAGGCTATGTTGCTCCGACTCTCCGAAAATACCGCCGGATATGTGTTGGATCCTCCAAAATTAGTGTATTTTTGGAGGATCTGACACGGGTGCGAGTCGTGCGACAACATTTTGGAGAGTCCGCGCAACATAGGCCTTAGGTACAATCCTACTAATTTCTACAATAACTAATTGGAGTAAAGTGGAATAAAAATAACTGCGGGGTAATTAATTATATCGGCAACCTCAGAATATTAGCATCCTCCAATTTGCAGCAGTGATATATTGTATCATATACAAACATTATCTTGGTAGACACTATACAGCAGTAAACTTCTGCTGATTATTAGAAGAGTAAGAGTGAGAATAAGAGACTGGAAAATGGAAATGCAGCTAAGGTTGAGGCCTTTGATTGTTTTTAGCAGCTTTAATCATTCAACTTGACTCGAACAGTAAGAAAAATAAAAGGAAAATGATTATCCATCTTAATGTAATGTTTCTCGTAAGATATCCATCTTTGCATGATCCATTTTGACCAAAAATTCTTGGATCAAGTTTGGTAACCGAACATCATCAATCAGTAATTGTAATGGAAGGCCAACTTTGACATATCCTAGTATTTACTGGCATGTTAGTGTTTATATTTTTCAATAATGTTCAGGTTTGAACTGGAAAAATGCTGATGGGCCATGCAGAAGGGGTTCCGAAACTCGGTTCATCGTCAAAGTTACTGCATTCTGATCCTGAATCAGAGCCTGATGATGATGAAGAAGCTGGTACTCCTGAACAGATACTATACATGGCTTCTTTTGATGATCTTGGAGCGAAAATTGTTCAGTATGACACTATAATATGGCTCTCTATATCTTTGCTGCTGGTTTTAGCTTGGGGAATTGGAATAATTATGTTACTCTATCTGCCCATACGAAGATATGTGCTTAAAAAGGAAATTTCATCACGCAAACTTTATGTTACTCAAGATGAAATAGTTTACAAGGTATCAATTGCTTGATTAAGTCATGCTGTTTTCTTGAGACAATATAGAGCTGATACATCTGCTTTTTTCGTGTGTGGGTCAATTGTAGGTGTCAAGGCCTTCTTTTGTACCATTTTGGGGACGCGTAAAAGTTGAAAAGCATGTTCCTCTTCCTTTAGTGATAGATATTATTATTGAACAAGGTACCAACTGCAACTTTTCTTATCCTATATCCTTCAAAACTCTTCTATTGTTCTTTTGGTTCAACCTCATTCCAAATTTTTGCATTGATCGGCCATCCATTGATAAAGAGGTCGTTGTAGGTGAACAGTGGAATGAGGTTATGCTGGACAAGAACCAATCCACTATGCCTCAATCCCAAATAGAGGCCTTAACTTTCAAATGAATTTTATGCTCCTGCTAAAAATTGGAGTTTTCCATTGACATTTGTGGGCTAAATTCTAAATTCTGATCTGATCTCACTGAATCACATTGCATAATACTACTCTCCAGTCTCATTGAATGCTTAGCTTGCTAGTGGCTACCGTTATCTGTCTATAACCAAAGCACATAATTATATGTCTTTCATTTTCCTCAAAACTTATAGTAGTAACTTCTCAATTGGTTGCATCCAAATCTTACATTCTCATGAACATCTACTAGTAATTTGTTGCATGTAAGTTGTATGTCCCTGTTCAACTGTCAGTTTTGGGTAAGCAGATCCTTGGTTGCTACATCTTTGAAGAACAATTTAAACTTGTCATTACAAGTTGCACAAGATCTGAGCTTGTGTATGTCTTTCTCTGATGTAAAGAGCAGTAGAGAAGGTATAGTATCAATCAGGTTAACAGAGAAAAAAGAAAAGGAGAATCTGACTTCACGGTCTTGTGGTGTATAAAGTAGTAAATTGACTCTATTTAGCAAGAATAAACATTTCTAGAATTTGAGTAGGAAGAAAAGGAAAGCGAGTTTAGACATTGAGCAGATGGACGTTAGCCATATCGTAATGCAACTACTAGGCACTAGCTCGGTCATTCAGTTCATAACAGTCAATATTAATCACCCATGGCCGTTCATTTTCACATTCATTATCTTCTTGAACTCTATTCATTTTAAATAATTTCTGTTTTGTTCTTTTCAACTGCTTTACTTGATAAAGTATTTTTTTTCTGACTCTCTGCAGTACCTCATGAACCCTCCTGTGCCCTATTGCTGTTAAAAACTTTACCAATTTATGTTTGTAGGTTGCTTGCAGTCAATGTTTGGTCTGCACACATTCAGAGTTGAAAGTATAGCCCATGGAAAAGCTGCACCAGTTGATGAACTGCAGTTGCAAGGTGTACATAATCCTGGAGTCCTAAGGAAGGTAAAATAATCTGTTATGCTCTGCGAAATTTCCCCTTTGTTCTTTCTCCTTTTTGCTTTTGGGATTTTCACTCAATATATTAGTTTCACTGCTCTATGATTTTACTATTTGTGGGTTCATTGGCAGACCAGAACATTGATTATGAAGTTTGAAGTGTCATTACATTTTTTGCAGGTCATCGTAACTGAAGCATCAAAGGCCATGCATGTTGGAAGGAGTTGGAGACCTGTGGTTCAAGGTGGTGATGGCGAAAGTATTTCTCGCATGGAGTCTTTAACTCAGGCTCCAGCTGTTTTGAGATCACCATCTAAAACTTTAAAGGTAAAAACGATAATCTAACATTTTTGCCTAAATCTGATCCTTAGCCCAGGGTCTTTTGAGATTTTGTTTATCAGGTTGGTTGTAGAAGACCACTTTGTCTGAATTTACTGCTTTGGGCTTAATTTCTTCCTGAAAATCTTAAGACAATATATCTTTTTGCATGGATGATAGTAAGGCATAAAGTTGTATTAATAACGCCTGATCGCTATAAGGCACTGCAGAAGGGCATGCCACTACATCAGATTTATCTCTTTATTTTGGGCAATTTTCATGTCGAAAACATAGTTGAGAAGCGCAATGAAACAGGGTCACATTATCTCGTTGTTTCAAGTGATGTCCCGATTTGTCTATATCATTTCACCTGAATCTGTAATTAAGTAGAGCTCAGTACTCTTGCATTTAGTAGCAGAAATATTATCTTACATCCATGATCCGTCATTATTATGAATGGACAATGTAATCAAGACCTATTAAAATGTTTCTTTTTACCTCATTTTACTTAAATATCTGAACTTGCATCTGTCTATTTTGCAGCTGACGGGCTCCCCACGCCATGCTTCAATGGAGCCCAGAAGTTTTGTATCTTCTGATTTTCTGCTTCATAAGCTTGAAGAAGTTAATAAATCAGTGAAGGTGAATACCCTGTCTATTACAGCACGTATTTCTAGATACTTAACATTTATCTCCTTGAATACTGTTTAAGTTCTCAAGATGTTTTGCGAAGCAAATGAACTGATTATGTAATATCAATGAGTTAGAACTTCATTCATTCTAAGCATATTCTTTGTGCCATGTTCTTGAAACGTTTTCATTCTAAAACATATGCTTTGTGCCATGTTTATGAAGTTTTCTCTCGTATAACAAGTCTTTTATTACATGACCAGAAAATTGAGTTTCTTATCGAGAAGTCCCCGGCCACCCCAGGAAGCAGCTAACAGAATGATATATGTCTATGCCTCGGCAACATAAGCGCTTATCTGAACCAGAAAAAGTTGCTTATAGAAACACTCAAGCAGCGCCAGGGAGCATCTATTGGGTCTTTGTGCCTCGTTGGCTTTTCCTTGTAAGAGCTTGTGTAACCAGAAAAGCTAAATTTGTGTATGGCACTCCAGGAAGCAGCTACTAGGATATATATGCCTCATGATGTCAGCGTTTGCAATGCAAATTAACCGGTTTTAGCCACTGGGTGTGAGGTCTTCCCAACTGGTTATAGTTCATCAGCATGAGAGTTTGGCAATCTAGATTTGCTACAAGTTTAGATCATCTTTTGGACCATAAACACAGAGACACTCTCTTTCGAGCAATTATACTTGGCCTCACTTGTAATAAATAACCTAGAGCCACATTTTAATTTCAAGTGTGAAATCTTAAACTATTTGTTGATAACCTAAATTACAGTTGTATTTGAATTTGATCAAAGCCTATTGCAGGGTTTGGATAAGTGACCCCAACTATAAACAGCACCAGTATTTGGTTACCAAAGGGACAAAAGTATTGTCATGGGCAGCTTTCCAGCCATGCCCCACGACCCCTTGGGCACGTCCCGTGGCGTCCTAGCAAGCCTCCCAACGCCTAGCGCCACGGAGGGCCCTGTGGTCTTGGCTGCACCAAGTGACAAGCGGGTGCTTCTGTCGCCTCACCGATGTCCCTCGCTAGCGCCTAGCCGCAGGCAAATTCTAACAACGCCGCGCGCGTAGACCTTGATACCAAAGACGCTGCTGCTGACAAAGGACATGTTCCTGCTTTGTAGAAAACTAAGTCCTTTCCATTGTAAATATAGAGTATTTTTACTTCATGCACTTACATTATGATTCTCCAGTTTTTTCTAAGTCTAGTCGTGTAGTTTTGGTTTATTTTTCTTAGTATTATATTAGGGGATCAAGCAATCAAACTTTCTAACAAGCAAGCAATTTTTTGTACTGGTGTCTCTCCCCCTCGACACCGCCTTGCTTTTCTGTAATAGCTTTCTTTAATGCAATTAGGCTTTCTTTCATTCTCAATTCTCATTTATGTTCTCTCAATTGCTCTTGACATTGATTTTTCCGTGCGGCATTGATAATCTAGGCTAGCACACTAAGGGGACCTCAGTTAGCGGACATCAACTGCACTGACATCAGTTGCTTAGCATTACGTTGCCCTTCCAAGGAATCTCAGGAAGGCGCTGCGTAACAATTGGTATCAGAGACAGGTTCGACATTTGACGAGGGAACATATTGACATTACCATCATTTCTGACCATGGTGAATCATGGGGGCCGCATTGTGGCTCTCGAAGGAACGGTTGAGGTATTGTGGCCTATTGTGGATACGGTGCCTGAACTATGAACCAGCCTACTGCAAAGGTTGGACGACCTGGATCGTAGGGTGCTTCAGGTTGACGTTGACGTTGAAAACATCAGTCGCGACTCCGAGGGAGACTGGCAGATGACAACTACAGAGGCAGCCAAAATTTTTGAGAAATTCGAAGGGTTCCAATAGGAGCGCACCGAGGATTTAGTCCACAGGGCACAAGAGGCAGAAAAGATGACTGCCATGCAACAAATTATTGACAATTGACAAACCAGCTCAATGTTGTCAACACTGCTTTATAGGGCCTACTCCAAGGAGGTGGAAACCAAATTGGAGGTGCTTTGAACTCCGCTTCCGCGACAAAGAAACTGAAAATTCCTGAGCCAAAGCAATACAATGGAGCTAGGAATGCCAAGGAAGTGGAAAACTTCATCTTTGATGTCGAACAATATTTCAATGTTGTTGGGGATGTGGAGGAAGCAAAGAAGATAGCAACTGCTGCCATGTATCTTCAGGGTGATGCTAAACTTTGGTGGCGGGTGAAGTATGAAGCCATCAAGGCCGGCGAAGATGCTCTCGAGACATGGGCAAAACTGAAGGCAGCCATACGTCTGCAGTTCTTCCCCGAGAATGTTGAATATAATGCAAGGAGAAAACTATAGGAGCTCCGTAAGACAAAATCAGTGAGGGACTACGTGCGAGAATTCTCCGCACTCATGTTAAGTATACGCGACATGTGGGACAAGGACAAACTCTTCACCTTTATGGAAGGGTTGAAACCTTATGCCCGCGCGGAGCTACAGAGACAAAGGGTAGATACCCTTCCCAAGGCAATCCAAGCAGCTGAATGTCTTGGGGATTATCAAATGGAAGCTCGAAAGGACAGGCCTCAGCCGCCTGCCCAAGCAGGTTTCAAAGGCAACCAGCCTAGCAATGGTAGCCCTAGCAAAAGTGGGGGAGATCGGAACTCAAACAAATCTAGAGCCCCTTTCTCAAGCAGCAACAGTGTCACTTCAAACAACAATGACCAAGGGAGAAAGCCTCCTTCAGGATGCCGTCATTGCGGCGGACCATATTGGAACAATGAATGCCTACATGCACAGATGAATGCCCATCAGGCTATTCATGATGGGACAGATGACAATTCACATGACAAGGACCAGATTGAACCAGTATGTGCTTTTAATGCAATTGTTGGTTCCATTTCTAAGGCATTAGCGAAGACCAGTGCTGGTATCCGTAAGAAAAAATACCCACGTCCAGTCACGAAGAAAGGGAAAAAGAAGGCGAATAAAGAGACTCCTCCTAAACAAAAGAGCACCTTAATGTTCGCTGAGATGAAGGTGAATGGCAAGCCCATTCGGGCTATGATAGACACGGGTGCTACCTACAACTACTTAGCCTCGACTCAGATGGAGCACCTTGGACTAGTTGTAGGGAAAGGTAAAGGTAGTGTCAATGCTATCAACTCACCTCCCCAACCAGTGGGTGGAATAGCCAAAGAAGTACCGGTAAAGCGTGGCTCCTACGAAGGAAAATTCAACATGCGAGTGGTGATCATAGATGACTTTAAGCTGATTGTTGGACTGGAATTCCTAAGTCAAACCAACACCATGCCTGTATCATTTGCAGACATGCTACTGATGATGGGAACCAATGAGACCAAGCCCTGCATTATCCCGTGCCTTCCCATGAAGATAACCGTTGAGAACATCTCGGCCTTGCAGCTGAAGAAATGGGTCAAAAGGAATGAGCCTACGTTCCTAGCAAGCCTCTGCATTGAAGATATAGAACGCTCATCGGGTCGCATTCATGAACTTGTAAAGGAGTTACTACTAGAGTTTAAAGATGTTATGTCACAAGACATGCCAAAGCGGCTCCTGCCTAGGTACACTGTGGACCATGAAATTGAGTTGGTGTCGGGCGCGAATCCACCTGCCCGGGTGCCCTACAGAATGTCACAACCCGAACTCACCGAGCTCCGGAGACAGTTGACGGAAATTTTAGATACAGGGATCATTGTACCCTCAAAGTCCCTATATGGGTCCTCTGTTCTATTCCAAAATAAACACGATGGCAGCCTGCAACTCTGTGTGGATTATCGAGCTCTAAACAAAATCACAGTAAAGAACAAGTACCCTATTCCTTTGATGGCATACTTGTTCGATAGACTGGGTGATGCGACAATGTTCACCAAGATAGACCTCAAGATAGGTTATTGGCAAGTTCGGATCGCAGAGGGTGATGAGCACAAGACGACCTGTGTAACAAGATATGGGTCGTACGACTTCCTGGTCATGCTGGTCGGCTTGACTAATGATCCAGCCATATTTTGCACCCTAATTAACCAAGTCTTCCGAGAGTACATTGACGAATTTGTGGTGGTTTACTTGGATGACATTGTGGTATATAGCCAAACATTGGAAGAACACCTAGTGCATGTGCGGAAGGTCCTGGCGCGTTTGCGGGAGTATGAGCTATATGCCAAGCTGTCCAAATGCTCCTTTGCTTAGAAGCAAATTGACTTCCT
>JASVEL010004164.1:600000-758375 GCA_032618575.1 Nicotiana noctiflora | reverse complement strand
ATAACATAGAATCATCCCATATAAAGCCAATGGCAGTACTCAGCATGAACTTCTTTATCATATAACATGCTAGAATTTCTTTTTCATTTTTTAAGAAAGAAACATGTTAACACGTCTTCATCCCATTATCCAATATCACTCATCGCCACATGAAGTGCACCATCTAAGAACATGCTATAGCCCTTCTCGCCAGTACGATTCAACGTTCCTACCATAATCAAATATTCAATGGCATTTGAACCTACCAATAAAGCGGAAAAGGAACTTCACCAGCAACCCGTCAAATGAACTTTCATGTTGATGAAAGTTTCTGAACTTCAAGTAGAAAGAAGTCATACTGGATAAAAATGATGATATAAATGTGCTTAGCGACGATACCTTCAGCGCGTAATTTATAACTTGAAGCTTTTCTAGTTAATGAATCTTGACTTTCTGAAAGCTAGTAATCTCTCCAATCATTGTTTAATTGTAAATTTTCTATTAGATGCTTGAAAAGAACTGTAAGTATTGATTTTAATAAATGTTAGCAGCTTAATAAGTGATAATCATATTGTAAACATCAAACACAGAAAAAGTTGACATTTTACTACTACCTTGTAGAGAGAATGACCTTGTCTATTTCCTTGCTTTCTTTCTTAAAGTGTGCTGACTAAGGTTACTTGTTTAATAACCTGAAATAGATATTAAAGTTAGAATCTATAACTCCTATAGAATTTAAAATTCAAATAGGTACAAAGATAAATCAAACAATGCAGCATTATTCTTGCTTAGCTTCTTGGAAGTCATTGTAGAGGATGCTAAAAATTGTGATCATACATCACAAAAAGTTGATGAGATGTGACTAATCCACTTGGTGTTTTGGAAAGACAAAGAACAACCTTATTGAATTAGATAAGAACATAACTCAAACTAATTCAGCATAAAATTATACTTTCCAGTTTTTTTAACCACTATATTTTTCTTTCTTAGCCTCATTATCAATGTACTCAAAGCATCCATAACCATAATTGTAATGAAGTTGAAAGTTTAACACCAAAAAAAAAGAACAAAAGAAAAAATAGAACCATATATGCATAGACTAAGAAAAGTATAATCAACACACAAGAAACCATAATAATCTGATAATTATTTCTTCCTTTTCCCTCTGCCTAGGTTATTTCAATATGGTAAAAGGGATTTATCTACTGTGGAAATAAAAGGGACGGCATCAGAGGTTCATACAACTCATCAACTTATCCAGGTAATCCCATTTCCTCTTTTTTATAAAGAATAAAATCAAGAACCCATGTTGAGATATAAGTAGTTCACATTGTTACGAAATGCGTTTAAAGCGCTGTAAATTATATGTGATTGAGGAGTTTCAATAGTGTTCTTCCAAATTGCAATGTAACTGATGAATGAATCGTCACTATAGGAATTTATGGGTAGTCACAAAGAATCACTTCCAAGCAGTTATGGCCAATTAGATACAAGCTTGATGTAGTCTTCTTACTCTAACCTAGGCAGCGACTCCTACTCATCTTCTTCATACGGCGGACATCAATATGGTGGTGGTGGCGGTTATGGATCATTTGGTGCAAGAGCGAACAGTAGCTACACATCATGAATTGATTAGCCTCAGATCTTATCACTCGTAGTTACCCGTCCTGTTTGTTCTTGTGCATTTGGTGGCTGAGCAAACAGTGGCGCAACTGCAGGTGGTTCTTGCTACGTTAATGTGTCGTCTCTTACTGTGATGTATTGCTGGCTTTTCAGTAGCTCATCATGTCTTGCAGTTCTTACATGTGTCTCAATGCGATACCATTGAATTTTTCAAAAAAAATAAATAAATAATGAAAAAGATATACATACTTAAGGCATTATAGAGTAACAATTCTAATGTGTAATTTAACATTTCTAGCTTTTAAGGTAAGGGAACGGGGAAATATCAATAATTTTGTATCAGCTAAAAAGATAGACAGTGAGAATGAGTTACTTGGTGACGACTTCTCTACTCTAACTGTGAACATGATTTACTAACAAACTACTTCTATTGTTCACAGAGAGGAGAGGCAAAATCTTGAAAAAAGTTCACCTTACTTGACAATAAAAAAGGAGCTATGTTTGGAGCACATGCATTACAACTACATAGCAATTCTGCAATTTTACCAGTAGATTTATTTGCAATATGAAACCTCTTCTTCGTGTTGTATATCGTCTTTGAAATTGCTTTTGCTTTCATCTAGAAGTAGCTTTAGATATGTGAATCCAACGCATGCAACATGATTAGAACCCAAATACATGACAAGAACAAAATTTGAGAAAAAAATCCAAACAATAGAGAGGAAGAAACACAAAATAAAACCAATAGGAAAAATTTAAACAATACGCACCTGCAAAAGATAAATGAAAAGAAGAAGATGAGCTTGCAACAGAGAGACAGCAGATAATACAGTTAAATAAAAATCAAAAACAGAGGAATGATAATGAAAAGGAAATAGAGGCCACCGATGAAGAAAAGGCAAAATTAGATGAGTGTGAAAAAATGAAAAGCCACGGAACCAGGTGAATCCAGTTGCAACCCACAAATAGATTTTACACCACTTGTCACCGAAAAAGGGAATAAAAGGGCTCACACCAAAAATACCAAAATGTTCATAAAAAGTGATGGTATTCCAAAAGTACCCTTCGTCGTACAGTAACCTTCACTTATTAAATATAAATATAAATAAATAGTTAAAAAGTAAAAGAAAAAGGAAGCATACAGTAAAACAATATGTCTACTTTTAATCATTTTGGGAGGGGTTTAAAAAAAATTAAAAAATAATTTTTTCCCTCTTACACGCGAGTTTGGGAGAGTGAGAGTAACGCCCTTGCCACGTCACCATTTAGGGTGGTATAAAATTCACCCCAAATAAAAATATGGGGGACATAAGTCGCCCGTAAAGTTAAGGTGTGTAAATAATTTTTTCAGACAAGTTTAATGAGCAATTTATGTATTATCTCTTTCTCCATACTTGATTATAGGCGGCACTCTAGGTATCTGCTCTATGTGATCGCTCTGCTCCTTGAGTTATTTCTACAAAGTTAGTACTAAACTTTGTAAATCAGAATTAACTGGGTTACCTGACCCTCCATCACGAGATCTGCTGGGAGTTCCTCCACTGCCTAAGTTAACGAGTCCTGAGCGATGATTTTCTAAGGTATTGTTGTTTGGAGTTGGTGTTGGTGGCAAAAACAACAACTGGTTAGCAAAAGTCTGAAGAGCATTGCTGACCTGTTGAACGATTAATTTTTTCAAAGCTTCATTAGTAGCATGATCATTCTCAAACTGCTCGTTCATATTTGATTCAGATCTGTCAAAAGATCCTTCTCGAGATTATCGAGGAGAGTTTCATTGTGTGGAAACTGAAGTTCCATCACCTTGTGATTCTCCTGATGTTGCTGATTTTCTTGGTGCTGTAAATTTTTTTGGTTGTTGTCGTTGATATTTGACATGATTGTTTTGACAAAAGAGTTGATTTAGAAAGTAAAAGATTATCAGATTCCCAAATATGGATCAATTTGTTTAACCAGAAAATATAAATCTTGATCAAAGCGTAATTTTAGAAGAACTCAGGTTACTGATAATCAAATAAGGAAATAATTATGTAACAAGAGAAGAAAAAATGAACTAAGAAGTAACCGAGTAAGCAATTTAAAACAATGTAAATAAGTATATTCCAATAATCATTTGTATGTCCTATACACATGTTATTTCTCACATTTTATAATTATTTCTAAATACTGTGTTTCTTTCCTCTCATAATAGAGCCATTATGAGCAGTTAATGTTATTAATGAAACATTATAATTGGCAATCGTACCAGTTTAGTGAAGATTTTATAACGCTGCCCACCATTTATGCTCCCTAATTGCAGATATTACGTATCTATAACCTTTTGTTGTCTTGATTCATTCCATCGATGTCTTTTCAAATTATAAAGAGATTTGAGTAACCGTTCCTTCTTGTTTTCTTAAACCTTTGCTCGTACCTATTAAGACTCGCGTCTCTTTACATACTCTTTGCTAGCTGTCACTTAGTAATCCACGTGTCTTGACATGTCAACCACATAATTAATTCCAAATGTTAACTTGATTTTCCCCAATACAACGTTGCCACGTGAATTCTTTTTGTCCATATGATATTTTTTATTATAAAATATATATTTTTATCTTTCTAAGTCCACGAACTATTTTAATTATTTTTTTCGTGCCAAAATCTGTTAATTTTTTTTTTCAAATAACGTTATTTTGACAATAATTCTTCATTTGGCTAAAGATAATGATATTTTAATCAAATTACTTTTACATATTTGGTTAGAAAAAGAAGGAATACATAACTAAAATAAATTATCATTGATATTGGCTAAATAAATATTTTAGCTAAAAATAGTAAAATTTCGGCCAAATATTTGCGAATTTACCCAAAAAGAAAAATGAATAGTTTAAATATATAGTCAGATGAAAATAAAAAGAAAAATACACACTATTTTTGTTCTTTTCGTAGAAAATATACCATTTTGAACTTTATTAATTTTGCTAATTTTTTTTATTTGACTAAAGTATATAAAGTTTCAACTAACTTTTATAGAATTGGATCGGTAAAAAGATAAGAAATCCATAGTTAAAACATATATTCATTGTATCTATTAAAATACAACCGGGATAAAATATGCAATGTATATTAAGAAGAAACAACAAGAAATATAATTGGAACAAATAAATTATTATATTTGATTATGTGACAATTAATATTTAAAAAATACCCTGCTTGGAAGCTGAGTTTTTAATTTTTATTGTATTCACGATCTTTGCCACATCAGCATCTAGGGTGGTCAAAACTATTAAATTTTCAAGTTTAAGTATAGTAAAGACCACATGAGTTTTAAGGGAGAACTAAGCCAAAGCTGCAAAGTTTAGGGGGTTTCGAATTATTTTGCCTTTTACTAAAAAAAAAAAATTATATTCTTAAAGTCTACCTCCTATAATAACTTTTAATATAACATATCAATGTCCAATAATAAATAATTCTATATTACATTACATATATATTTCCTGATCAATTCGTCCATCCAAAAGTTATTCCACTCTCATGGGATGCTAGTGAATTTGCAAGGTGTGTGCACATTTGCAATATTAATTGCCATGGAGTTTATAATAATAATAGTAATAATCTTTTTATCTCAATATTTTTGCAACGATCTTTTTGTCTTTTTTTTTTTCACTTTGTATTATGTCGAGAGTTGAAATTGAAATATTAGTAACTTTGTAAGGTTTAATATTTTTGTTGAGAAATATGAGAAGCCAATCTTTTAGTGAAGAACGTATAACAACTGGAAATAAAGTATTTATGGCATTTAAATAGGAGTAACTAAACTTTCTATTTAAGTGGGATTTACATTGTGGACTGAATTGGAGTAAAATACAAAGTTGAGGGACTAGATTTATTGTGTTAAATTTTGCTTCCTTTTCCTGGCACCGTCCCATACCTTCTAACCTTATTCCCACTGTATATGTGAAAAGAGAAAAATCCAAATTAAAAGAAGTTAAGTCGAAAAGCTGTCTGAGACGAAAAATCAAACACTTGCCCTTCATTCCTCGTCTCTCACTGTTCATAGATTGATTAATTTTAGACATTTTTCTTTATAGACGCCTGTAGTTTTCAGATTTGTCATAATCGACAGTGTTGTCGAATCTTGATTCTAATTATGAAACGTAGTTACTCGGAATCTCCATCTTCAAGTTCTCATGGACCTCCTCAATCCAAATTCAAGCACAACCCCGAAGGTAATTTTTCTCCTTTTTCCTTTTCTTTTATCAATTACCCCACTTGATTTTTATTTACCAAGAATTCTTGGTATAATATGGATACAAAGTTTTTGTTCATTGTTGTATTAATACCCAATGAAGTTAGAGACTTTACTGTTATTTTAGCTCAACCCCAGAAGATAATTTTCTCCTATTTTTGTTTATTTGTTGCATTAATACCCGTAAAGTTAGAAAGTTTACTTTTGTGTAAGCACAACCCAGAAGGTATTTTTCTCATATTTTTCTTGTAAGACAAATCTCACTTGATTATTGACATCTTATTTGTAAGTATGGATACGGAATATTTGTTTTCCTTGTTGTGTTAGAGAATTTTACTGTTTTTAGCTGCTAAAGTGTTTTGCTACAATTGGTATAATGTCAGAATCTTATTGACTATGCAGGGTAGTTGTTTAACTGCTAGGGGCGATGTATTATGCAGTAAAAAAATGAACTTGTGATGCTAAACTTTAGGAAGTTGTAACCCTTTTGGATAAAAGAAGTCAGAAGTTGGTTTTCTATTGCGGTTTGATTTAAAGTTTGAACTGGTGTCAGGCGACACTCATTTTCTCGAAGATGAGAGTACAAAAATCTTTGCCAGGAAGGTGGCTGATCATTACAGTGCGAGGACCAACCAAACTCTTGAAGAGCGCGAAGCAAGTCCTATCATTCATTTAAAGAAACTTAACAATTGGGTATGTCTTGTTTATTCGTGGGCAGGGTTATTCTGCATAGTTCATTGCTAATAAGGTTTTCTGGCATGTTAGATCAAGAGTGTCTTGATTCAACTTTATGCCAAAAGAGGGGATGCAGTCCTTGATCTTGCTTGCGGGAAGGTACTTCTTGCCTATTGTACTGTATCTCAATTATCTGGCAGTCTGACCTGTTAATTTTCTAGGGGGTAATAAACAAGTCATCATGCATCTTATTTCAATGTCTTTCTGCTTAAACCAGGGTGGTGATCTTATTAAATGGGATAAAGCAAAGATTGGATATTATGTTGGTATTGATATTGCGGATGGTTCGGTAAGTTCACGCTAGATGAATATATTTTTGTTGCCTTTTCTGCTCTTGCTGCTGTAGGTCAGAGCTTTCTTTCAGCAAGCTGATTTAGTTTGTTGAACTATTTATATAACTTTCTAGAAGACATGCCATCTGTTACTTGATGACTTATAGTGTGGAAAGATGTTTTTAACCATTATTAGATGTTCTGAGGTTCAGCACTAAATTGCATGTATTCAGTCAGATTAGGTTCCTGTTTCTGTTTAAGTACTCTGCTAGTATTCTTTTTAAGATTCAAAATTTACTAAACTTGCTGAGCGCGCATCCTATTTGCATAAGTACCGAGTGCACCTGCCTTGTTTTCTTAGTAGTCTTCATTATTGAAATGACTCTCTGATTTGGTTAGGCTTTTGATTTATTCTTTCCATGAACAATGTTGTAACAACTCAAGTTTGTTGATAAGAAGTGGAGTAACACATTGGGGATCTCTATTTTGTGTGTTAGGTTCAGAGGCAGAGCTAAGATTTGAACTTTATCTAAATTATAGGATAGCGATATAAGGTGTTAGTAACTGGGTTCTGAATTTAATTTTTATACATATTTAGTGAGTATTTAATACAAATACAAAGTTTGGACTAAAGCTACTGGGTTCGACCGAACCCGTAGGTCGGCTTCGAGCTCCGCCACTGGTTAGGTCATTGTAGAACTTTATCTTATCCCAAGAAAAAAGGCGGTTACCATAGACAGCTTTTGCTTATGGTGAGGGTGCCATGTACCTGATCTGCATGTTATGCTATCATTTTGCTCCCGTAATTTACCAATACTAGCTAATCAAATTTGAATAATTTGTAGCTGATTAGTAGCATTGACCAGCAAGATAGAAATAGAATATCAATTTTTACTTGAGGGAAATACAACAACAACAACAACAACCCAGTATATTCCCACAAGGTGGGGTCTGGGGCAGGGTAATATGTAGACATGCCTTACCTCTACCCGAGAGGGCAGAGAGGCTGTTTCCAATCGACCCTCGGCGCAGGGAAAGGAAAAGCAAACAAAAACAAAAACAAAAACAAAAACCGCATTAGTCACTCTAGCATACAACGCATAAAAATTATCTAAACATAAGAGACATAAATACCAATAAATAAGCAGTCATGCAATGATATCATAACGGTAACTACCAGAAATGACTACCACAACAGAACATAACTAATCATCTATAGGCGGCCCTACCACGCCTCACCCACCCCGGGCAAGTAGAACGAAAAAACTAAAAGCCCCTATCCTACCACCCTGATACAAATTAATTCAATGAAATTCCTACATATTAGAAAAATATTCCTGTCTAATTACCTCTCCCCAGTATCTCTTAGGCCTCCCTCTGCCTCGCCTCACCTCACAACGACCACCGCTAGCCGCTCACAACTCCTCACCGGGCATCGGGGCTTCTCCTCCGCACATGCCCGAACCACCGAAGCCTCGCCTCTCGCATCTTCTCATCCACCGGGGCCACCCCCACCTTCTCCCGAATAACTTCGTTCCTAATCTTATCTAACCTGGTGAGCCCGCACATCCACCTAAGCATCCTCATCTCCGCAACCATCATCCTCTGAACATGAGATTTCTTCACCGGCCAACACTTCGTCCCATACAGTATGGCAGGTCTAACCAAAGCTCTATAAAACTTCCCCTTGAGTTTGCCTCCACTTCGACCACCCCGCCGCTATATGGTGAGTGACATCCCCGTCTATCTCCCCGTCCCTCTGGATCACCGATCCAAGGTATCTGAAACTATCCTTCTTGGCTATGGCGTGAGATCCAATCATCACGCTCCCACCCACTTCGCTCGACTCAGAGCTAAACTTACACTCCAGATATTCTGTCTTAGACCTGCTTAGTTTGAACCCTTTAGACTCGAGAGTCTGTCTCCATACCTCTAGCCTCTCGTTAACACCGACCCTCGTCTCGTCTACCGGGACTATGTCATCAGCAAATAGCATACACCAAGGTACGTCCCCTTGAATATGCCACGTCAAAGCATCCATTACCTAAGCAAACTAGAGGGGACTAAGCGCAGATCCTTGATGGAGCCCCATAACCACCGAGAAATGGTCTGAGTCGCCACCCACTGTCCTAACCCTGGACTTAGCTCCATCGTACATGTCCTTGATTACTCTGATGTAGGCTTCCGGCACGCTCTTAGCCTCCAGGCACCTCCATATTACCTCCCTAGGGACCTTGTCATACGCCTTCTCCAAGTCGATAAACACCATGTGCAAGTCCTTCTTCATATCCCTGAACTGTTCCACCAATCTCCTGACAAGGTGGATAACTTCTGTAGTGGACCGACCCGGCATGAAACCGAACTGGTTCTCGGAAATAGATGTCGACTCCCTCACCCTGGCCTCGATCACCCGCTCCCAGACCTTCATGGTGTGGCTTATTAATTTGATGCTCCTATAGTTGTTGCAACACTGGATATCCCCTTTGTTCTTATACAAGGGCACCACTATACTCCACCTCCACTCCTCCGGCATCCTTTTGGACCTGAAGATCGCATTGAACAACCTGGTGAGCCACTCCACTCCTGGCTTACCCATGCATTTCCAGCACTCCACCGAGATCTCGTCTGGACCGGTCGCTCGACCTCTACTCATCCTACGCAAAGCCCCCACGACCTCCTCCACCCTAATGCGCCTGCGGTACCCTAAGTCTCTATGCCGCTCTGGATGCCCCAGCTCCCCTAGTTCTATGCTTTGGTCCCCCTCCTCGTTTAGAAGATCTCGGAAGTACGCATGCCATCTCTGTTTGACTTGAGACTCCCCCATCAAGACTCTACCATCCTCATCCTTGATGCACCTAACCCGGTCCAGGTCCCGCGCCTTCCTTTCCCTTGCTTTGGCTAACCGGAATAACTTCTTGTCCCCGCCTTTCTCCCCCAATTCCTCGTACATGCGGCCAAAAGCCGCGTTTTTAGCCTCTGTGACCGCCATTTTCGCTTCTTTCCTTGCCACCTTATATCTCTCCCTGTTCACCCGCCTTTCTTCCTCGCTTGTGCTCCCTGCCAACTTCGCAAAAACAGCTTTCTTCACCTCTACTTTTCCTCGCACTACTTCATTCCACCACCAGTCGCCCTGATGCCTGCCTAGATAGCCTTTCGTTACCCCAAGCACATCCCGCGCTGCCTCCCTAACCAGATTCGCCGTCTCTGACCACATCGCGTCTGCTACCCCAGAACTACTCCAAGCACCACCATCAACTAACCTCCGCTCCAGCTCCTTGGCTTTCTCTTTAGTCAGAGCACCCCATCTAATTCGCGGTTGGCCCCGAGCACCCCTCCGATTCTTCTTCACCCAGATTCCGACATCCATCACTAGGAGTCTATGAAGGGTTGAAAGGGATTCTCCCGGAATAACCTTGCAGTCCCTGCACAGACCTCTATCGCTCCTTCTGAGAAGGAGGTAATCGATCTGAGTCCTCGCCGTCGAACTTTTAAAGGTGACCAAATGCTCCTCCCTCTTCTGAAATGTCGAGTTAGCAATCAGAAGCTCGGAGGCCCTAGCGAACTCCAACAGCGAAGAGCCTCCTCCGTTCCTAACCCCAAGGCCAACGTCACTGTGCACCTCACCATAACCACTAGCATCTGCCCCAATATGGCCATTAAAGTCCCCTCCAATGACCAACTTCTCGGATTGGGGAATACTACGCACCAACTCATCCAAGTCGTCCCAAAAACGCTTCTTGATCTCCTCATCTAAGCCCGCATGCGGTGCGTAGGCGCTGATGACGTTGAGGACGCAACCCCCGATAACCAACTTAATAGACATCAACCTATCGTTGACTCGCCTAACCTCCACCACGGACTCCCAAAGATCCTTATCCACCAGGATGCTCACTCCATTCTTACCCCTCACGACCCCAGAGTACCACAACTTAAACCCATCTACATCCCATGCCTTCGTCCATTTCCACCTAGTCTCCTGAACATAGGCTATGTTGACCCTCCACTTCTGAAGAGTCTTCGCCAACTCAATGGACTTACCCGTCAGAGTGCCTATGTTCCACGACCCGATCCTTAACCTATGAGCGTCCGCTACCCTCTTCTCACCCTTACCTTCGGCCCTACTCGCAGAACCGCTCCCTGCCCCCTACTCACCCCCGCCACCGCCACCGCCCCCACCCCCGAGGACATGACCTTGCACTTACATCCCCCGCTGCGGCCACTATCCCTCCAACCGACTATGGAGAATAATGACGCACCCACGCACAAAAGGGAGATACGAAAAGGATGCACTAGATAGCAACAGAGTAAACCTCGCAGGAAATGCTAGCAGGAGTACGGAAAAGGTGTACAGGTTAAACAAGAAGCGGGAGGTACCAATTCCCGGTGGAAAAACCTGAAGGTAGGCTTTGCGCCCGAGGTCAAGTGATGCTTCCCCTTGCACGTCCTGGCCGGTGTTGCTTAGCTCTTCACTCCCAACGCCGCAAAGTCGCCTTGTCGCCTGACCTGAGATTTGTCGGGACGTGTAGTTCTGTTGCGTCCCGCCGAAAACCTGCACAAACACAAAACCAACCACACAAAAAGGGGGGGAAACGGGTGGGGGTCTGTCGACGCCTCGCCGGAGTTGGGGGGCTGGGCGGGAGTGGTTTAAAAGTGAAGAGAAATCTTTTTTTTTTTTTTTTTTTAAGTGCTTTAAAAGAGAAATCTAAAAGTGAACCAACCTTGCTTCAAAACCCTTGAAAAAAGAGAGGTAGGGGGAGAGAGAAGAGTGGGGTGGGAGAGTAGAGAGAGACAGAAAAGAGAGGTGGGGGGAGAGAAGAGAGGTGAGGAGAGAAGAGAGGGGGTAACCTTACCTGGGGGGAGGGGAGGGGAGCCGCCGCTGGTGAGCAGAGAGAGGAGTTACCGTTGGCAAGAGAAAGAGAGGGGGGGAGTTACCGTTGAAGAGCAAAGCTAACACTAACAGCTAAAGTTAAAACCTAAGTCTGCTCAGTGCTCACCTGTAAGGAAGAGAGAGAGTAGACACTAGGAAGAACAGAAGCAAGATTTTTGTGAAGAAGGCAATCATTTGGCAAATAGTAATAAATTTGATGTGATGTAACATTTTCACCTTTTACTTGAGGGAAATGTTGATCAAATTGTGGTTTTAGCCTTTTAATTGGAGGTTAATCTGGATGACTCACATCAAGCGAAGGTCACAGAACCTTAAATTTTACCCAGTAGACATCACAGGCCTAAATGCATCAGATATATGAAATGCTTTCATTTCTTAAATGTCCTCCATTTAGTTGATTCACATCAAGCGAAGGTCACAGAACCTTAAATTTTACCCAGTTGACATCACAGGCCTAAATGCGTCAGATATATGAAATGCTTTCATTTCTTAAATGTCCTCCATTTAGTTGATTTACATGCTAGGTTTATCCTTTATTTTCGGAACAATAATTCATCTTTTAGAAGGTTATATTTCTCTATATTATTGATGGATTCTAGTTTTTGAGGCCCGTGTTTTATTTTCTAAGGAAGTTGAATGCTAGCCTGACTTTGATATTACCGTTGTATTATATAAAGATAGAAGACTGCCGAACCCGGTACAATGGGGAGGCAGATCACCATCAACGCCGCAAAAAGTTCTCATTTCCTGCCAGACTTATGTGTGGAGATTGTTTTGAGGTAAATCAGCTAACCACATGATCAAATTTTGTCATTCTTGCAGATGGAACTGAAAATTCATTGCTTTTATAATTTTATTGCTTTCTTTCTCGTCGTAAGCATCAGGAATGTTTAATGAGTCATTTCCTAGACATATGAGGACCTTAGTTGCCATGTCATTAGCTTGATGTGCTGTGATGATCAATATTTGCTTTAAACTACTGCTATCCCAAACTGCTTTGTGCTTTAACTGAAAAATTGTGGGGAGTGACTCCACTGATATCTTTTGTGTGGTGAACTTCAGGTTCGTCTGGATAGGGTGTTAGCAGATGATGCACCTTTTGATGTTTGTAGCTGTCAGGTATGCCTGTCTCCTGCATTTCATATTATATACCAAGCTTTGTTCTTCGTAGGGTTAGGTCAAAAACTTAGTTTGAAATTTCGCTCTCAGTGACCATTAGTAGTATTTTCCGGTAGAAATCTGTCGTACCAATTAGCTGTCTTCCAGCTTAGCCAATAGAGATACATGCTTCTATGAGTTGAATTGCTTTATAAGACAACTTCTCTTACTATAAAAAAAAAGAAAGATAACTTCTCTTACTACCAGAAACTTTGAGGTGTTTTGGATATGTTGATGCCCTCGTAAATATCTCTTCTCAAGCTTTCATGCTACGCTTCCTGGCTATATTAGATGCTTCCTTTCTGCTATTGTCGTTGTCCATCTTTACCTGTTATTTTTCCATTGAAAACTGAAATTACTTAGTGTGCTCAGAAGCTTTTCCAGACAAGCTCACTGAAAAAGGAGTATAATCCATATCTTTCTTAATTTTGAAAAGGAAAAACTTTAGGGAAGTAAAGGTCGAGGAAATATTGGATGTACAGTATTCTCCTAATTGGATGCCTCTGCATAGTAGCTGTAGAGGCGACATCCCTTTATCCAGTAAATTATGCTTGTCTTGGGTGGACTTTCATAGTTGATTGTAAACGAAGAGAACTTGAACTTTGCAGTTTGCTATGCATTATTCGTGGTCTACTGAGGCACGTGCACGGCGTGCACTGGCCAATGTCTCTGCTTTACTTCGACCTGGAGGAATATTTATTGGAACAATGCCAGATGCCAATGTCATCATCAAGAAGCTAAGAGAAGGTTTATTTTCTACACTGCTCTGCTTGTCCCTCTTGAAACTATAATGTCATGACTGTGATGTCTTTGTTGATGTGTGTTTACTCTCGTCTCTAGCTTTTCAATTAAAAAGATCAAGGAGCTGAAGTTCCACAAGAAGTTCGCTCAACTTTTGTTTATTCCTTTTTGGTTCTTTTTTTTTTTGGGGGGGGGGGGGGTAAATCATTCCAACTGTGTCTCAAATTTAAACTAGATGGATTGGCTCTGTAAATCCTTTATATCCTCTATTTGGGCCTATTTCCTAGACTGGTGTTGACAAATAATTTCCTGTGAGGCACATTAAGGATTCCTTCATAATAGAAGTTATTTGAGGGTGTATTTGTTATTAAGGATAAATGAATAGGAGTTATCTAAGGGTGTGTTTGGTACGAAGGAAAATCTTTTCTGAAAAAAATATTTTTCAATTTTCCCATGTTTGGTTGGCTTAAATGTTATGTAAAATATTTTTCTAGTGAGCTCATTTTCCTTTAATGGGAGAAAAATGACTTTCCTACTGAGAGGAGAGAAAATATATTCCAAAACTCATTTTCAACCTCCCCCACCTTACTACTACCACCCCCTATTCACGCCCTCGCCACCCTGAGCCCCCAAACTCCGATCTACCACCTTGCACCCCGACCTCACCCTGCCCACCCCTAATTCAACCCACCCTGACACCCCTCGCCCACTTTCCAATCCCGCTCCATGGCGCACCTCCCCTTTCCTAGGTGCAAACTTTTCTCCTTACTAACCAAACACCAAAAAAAAAACACCAGAAAATAAAAAAACCACTCATTATATTTTCTTAGAAAATATTTTTCATGGAAAACATTTTCCATCATACCAAACACACCCTAAATCTAATGCTTTTTTCTACACTTACATTCAAGGATCCAACTAGACAAAAAGACTTCTAACAAGCAACATACCTAATGTAAGAACAACATCTACAACTATACCTTAATCCTAAGTTGTCAGCATTTAAGTTCCTTTGCTTCTATTGTATTCTTTCTTTGTTAAGTCTGCACTTATTATGGAAGGTTATAGGACTTTGAGACAATTTCCCTCCATATGGTTTTAGGTCTACATCGTCCCTTTTTAGCACCTTGAATCATCATAGTGTCACGCTTACAAGCATGGTTGCCACCATCTTATGTGATGGTTCTCATTTTATACTTATGTATGTCACTGGAACCCTCTGTGATTACTTCTTATACTATCCATTCTTTTATGACAGTGTGTCCATCACTCAGACTAATGAAGTGATGGTGTCGTTGCTTATTTTTTTAAATGCATTATGTAGTAGCTTCTTATACAGTCTTAAAGATCTATTGATATATATGGTCCCTGTTCCTCTGAAATTGCAGCTGAGGGGCTAGCCTTCGGTAACAGTGTCTATTGGATACGTTTCGATGAAGAATTTTCAGAGAAGGTAATTTATGTTATCATTTTCTAGTAATTTTCTACAGCAATTTCTTTTTTCTTTCCTTCTTTCTAATCTAGGTATTTGTATTATTGTATAATAAGATCTCCTATTGTTGCAGAAATTTAAATCTTCAAATCCTTTTGGCATCAAATACAAGTTCCATCTGGAGGTGTGTACACCTTATGCCTTCCTATGTATCTTAGCTGCGTCCTTTAAGCTTATTGCTAAAAATTTAGTGCTCATGTGTTCTTTTGTTGATTTAGTTGCAAAACATAAATTCTTAGCTTCAATGTGGAATCTATTTTACGATTTTTATTTACCTATTATGTGGCTATCTATGCATGCATGTTTTTTCAGTTTTGCTTTAAGCGTTTAGAGTCGTGCATATTGAAGGATATTTACTTGTCTTTTTGATTTAGCTTCTGACATTGGCAAGTTCTAGCAGACTAAGTAAAAGTTCTTACTCTACTTATATGGATTTGCATGTTTTACAAATGAAAGCTAATACTTTTTGGTGCTCAAAACTCATTCATTAATATTCAATCTGACAATATTTTATGTACATGTATCAACATGCGGGAATTCCCATGTTGCCTACTTATTTTATATGTACTATGCTTGGAATCTTATTTCCTCCTATTAAATCCTAGTAACAAGCAATTTAGGATCCTAATATTTAAAATCCGTTGATTGCATACTATGCGTGAGTATTATTGACTTCTCTGCCTGTCTACGAATAAACAATTAAGATTTGGATTGTAGGATGCTGTTGACTGTCCCGAGTGGATTGTCCCTTTCCACGTCTTCAAAGCATTGGCGGAAGAGGTATTAGCATCTGTGCTACCTGTTTTTAGTTGTTGGATGTATTTTGAATCCATAAGTCATTTGTTTTTTGACTTTAGATTATCCTTTTTCCTTTTATTGGAACCGAGAAATCGTAGGTTTATGTTCCTTTCATTTTGATCCTATCCTTTTCTTTAAATCAAGTGACCCTGCTAGGTTCTCTTTTATAATGAGTAGAATGTTTTTTTCTTGACCGAGAGCTCTCTAATGCTAGTTATGAGTCACAATATGAGAGTATATTACACTCTACATGAATTCGTCTAGAAGTCAGGGACATATTCTGTATGGTATACGAGGCAGAATTACTGCGATAATGTAATGCCACTGAGGAAGACATGAATTCAAAAATATCATGCAGCTGTTTCTCGCCGCCTTAGTATTTTTTGACAACATTGTTTTTCTTTTTTTAAATGCAGTATGACTTTGAGCTAGTTTTTGTGAAGAATAACCACTTATTTGTGGAGGAATACATGAAGAAACCAGAGTTCGTTGAGCTAATGAGGAGGCTCGGGGCGTTAGGTGATGGGAACCAAGACCAAAGTAAGTTTAATTATTTTGGCTGCTGAATGTTACTGCTTTGATATCTCATCCAATCCAAGTATGTTGTGATATGTAATGCCTTATTTCATATGGTTCCCCGAGCTTCTGTTCTGACTTATGTTGCTAACAACAGGTACTCTATCACCAGATGAATGGGAGGTAGCCTACCTTTATTTGGCATTTGTTCTGAGAAAGGTACTAACATAGCTAATTCTTGTTTTTAATATTACCATTGTTTCTTAAACAGTAAGCCGCGACCCAAACTAGGTGTGACTTGACCGCATCTGCGACAGCATATCCTTGTCGAACAAACCCTTATCCTTTTAACCCTGTCATAGCAGGTACCATATTAGGCACCAATGTGTGTCAACACAAGAATCACAAAATATAATTATTTCATATGAGAATCGTCTATAATAAGAGCCTTTGCATGGACAATGGCATTGCTTCTAGTGATTGTGATCTTGGTGAAATCTTGTTTGTTCTACAGCGAGGGCAACCAGATCAAACACGAAGAAACCCTAGACGAGACAAAGGCAAGATGCATTTGACAAAAGACGATATCGAGAATGTTAACGGTGCAGTGTAGTGCATTTGCTCCAATCTCTGAACCTGAAAAGAGTGTTATGGCACATGAGAGGAAGTATCTGAAAGAAAGAGGAACAGTCAAAAGAATGTGCCCCTTTCAAGTCGATAAATTCGAGTTGCTAATCAATTTTGCAGAATAAAGACTATAGTTTTGGCCTAATCATTTGTTACAACTTCAACTTGGTATAATGCTCCAGCAAAAAAGTAAGCCAGCATTGTTAAAAGAAACTGGCTTCTTTCCAGTTGACGCACGCAGATACATCTGTCCACTTGCAACTTACCTTGTAATTCTGTGTACCATTATAAATTGAAAGAGAATGAAAATAGCCAAAATTTTCTATTTTTATCAAGATCAAAATATTTCTAAGACATACTTGAGACTAGGGGTGTTCATGGTTCGGTTTGGATCGCTTTTTCCCTAAAAAGAAATCAAATCAATTAAGTCGGTTTTTCAAATGTTAGAATCAAATCAAACCAATTAAGTCGATTTTTCTCGATTCGGTTTATGTCGGTTTTTCAGTTTTTTAATTGTCCTTTGAGAAATCTATTATTTATCAAAATATATTGATGATAATTGAATCAAATAGTGATGAATAATTTAAGGATTCAATTAAAAATATATTATTTTTAACCTGAAATGGATTTTTACACTAAATAAAAGAAAATTACTAATCAAACTAGAATGTAAGAGTAAAGAACTTTATTAAAAGTGCAAACTATTAATATTTACCATAATTTTTTTGAAACTTTGTGTGTATATATATATATATATATATATATATATATATATATATATATATATATATATATATATATATACATATTTAGTGGCGAAGCGAGAAATTTTCTCAAGGGTGTTCAAACATGAAATAAGTAAAAAAATAATTCGATAAAGGATGTTCAATACATGTTATATACCTCTAAAATCTAATATTTTACCTATATAAACAGTGTAATTTTCCGACAAAGGGTGGTCAGTTGACCACCCTTTCCCTAGTGTGCCTTCGCCCCTATATATATATATATATATATAATAAATTTTAAATAACAATTCTTATAGTCGGTTTGGTTTGATTTTTCGGGTTCTTATGAACACCCTTACTTGAGACAATTGAACGCTGATATCATGATCAAATATGTTCTTTGATTATTTATGTTCCGGAAAAGAACTTTATGCACCCTTGCAGACAACTCGCAGGATATGGAAAAAGTTGTCTATACTCTTTGTGTTTGTATCAAACTATTAACGCAAAACATATGTCATGCATATAAACTTTTATTAGTTGACAATAATCTCGTGATACATATTTTCACTTCAATTTGTAACTTTCAGAAGTTAAATTGTTTGGTTGGTGTAAAGTATTTATTTTGGGAAGTACTTGGAACACTTGACAACAGAAGATGAAGCTTTATGAGAACTTAGTAATTCTGATTCTGGGAGTAATAAAAATTCAACATGCAAAATACAAAGAGACATTAGTATGATAATCTTATAACATAGATACAAGTCCATTCCCCAGATAAGAAGACTTTATTCTCTTATAAAAATTATGGGCAACCTTATGCACAAAGCATTCCACATTCACGTAAGATCGGGTGAAGGGCGGCATCCCGGGGGGTGTGATGTAGGCTTCCTACCCAATGCAAGGGTCAACTGCTGATTCCATGACTCCAACCTGTGACCCACAGACAACTTTACCATTGCTCCATTACTTCCCTTCATCTTCCAAAAAAATTATCCCACCAAAAATATTCAACATTCCTCAAATCCCATTACCAGTTTCAATATTCTGAATATGGGATATCTTAGTCCAGTCAAGTTCAAGATAAGGACACATCTTGATCTTTAAAGACTCTATTGATGACAGCCTTTGCAAGAGACAATATGGAAGGCTATTAAGCTTTTCACAGCAATATAATTCTAAATCCTTAATACTAGGCATTACTGAACAAACAACTTCTGGTTTTAAATCTGTCCATTCTTCCCACTCTGAACAATATGAAAATGTCAGCTTCTTTAGCTTTGGAAATGATGCAATGGTTCCCGGCAAGCCCAAGAATTCATTTCCAACATGTTTCAGCTCATCCATAAGCCTTACCCAAAGAATTTCAAGAAATGGTAACTTACCTAAAGCTGGCAGAAAGTTGCAGTTAAAGCACTCACTTAGTGTAAGAACTCTTAGATTATTAAGTGACAATGTTATCCATGTTGGTAATTGAGTACCTCTGTATCCATTGATTGTCAAAGATCTAAGGTTTGGAGGTGGTATTAGAGCTTCAATCACATCCATTCTTACCTCACTCGTCCAATAGAAATTCAAACGTAGTTCTTTAACGTACTTCTTGCTTCTGAGTTCAGCCTTCTCTGCTTCAACTACATCTTCTGCAGAGTTTAAATTGTCGATAACATGGATTGACAGATACCCTTGAAGTTGGTTCAATTTTCCGATATATCCCAACTTGCTTGATCCTTTCCCAACTACAAAGTCACTCAAAGTCCTGAGCTGAGTTAGACTTCCAATTCCTTGAGGAAAAGATTCCAGCTTTGGCATGTCAGTAGTAATGAGGTGCCTCAAGTTTAACAATTTTCCTATCTGTTGAGGAAGTCTTGATAGATTCTTACAGCCGTGAAGATCTAAGGTTTGCAGATTACACAAGCGGCAAATGGCTTCAGGTAAGTCCTTCACTTGACTGCTGCTTAAATCAATGCACCTTAGATGAAATAGATTTCCTATTTCTTCAGGAAGTTCTTGCATCAAACATCCATGTAAATTTAGAACTCTTATGCATTTAAGACCTTTGAATAGATCTCGAGGAAGCTCTTTTATGTGCAAGTGTTCAGCAAATAGACTGCGAATCTTTCCAATATCACAAACAGATGTAGGATTCACTGTACTATCAGTACTCTCCCAGCCTAGATGACGAACACTAAGAACGTCTGCTTTGTTTTCAGCTGCTTCGGTTCCTTTGATGCTATAGCAGTCATTTTTAGCAAGAAACTGAGCAAAATCATGCACTATATCATGCATTTTGCAGGATATTATAACACTTGCATGTTTATCATCTTTCTTCAGCTCTTGAAAGAAAGAGCGTGTAGCTAAGTTCATGAAATACTCGCGACCTTTTACTTCCTGTTGGTTATTTTCAACTGTGCTGAGATAACCTTGTGCCATCCAAATTCTGATCAATCTGTCTACATTTATGACAGTATCTTTAGGGAAAATGGCACAATATGTGAAACAACGCTTCAAGATTGGGGGCAAATCGTCGTAGCTCAAGTACAAATGAGGAAACAGGTCTACTGCCACTTCCTCCAATTCCCATATTTCACTGTCCAAAACAGTTTGCCACTCTTCTTCTGTATCCTTAAACCGCAAGAGACTTCCCATGGTCTTTGCAGCAAGTGGCAAACCTTTGCACTTTCGTACAATTCTCTTCCCAATATCTTCTAAACTCTCAAAATCCTCCTTATTCCTTCCTGAAAATGCTATCCGACTAAACAATGACCAACAATCTGAATCCGAGATTTGTCCCAACCGATGCATGTAAGAACTTCCCATCACTCCGACAACCCTCTCACTCCTAGATGTAACCAAGATTCTACTTCCTCGAGCTCCATTCTTGAGAGAGTTCTTCAATGGTTCCCATTTCGAATAATCTTCAGACCATACATCATCTAGCACAAGAAAGAACCTTTTCTTAGAGACACATTCTTGAATTCTTTCTAACAACATATGCAGTTGCGACAGATCTGGTGAGCTTTTAGTTAGAGATTCAAGAATAGCTTTTGCAACTTTAACTTCATCGAAAGGGTCCGATACACAAACCCAAATTCTTTCATCAAAATGACCCTTTATTTTCTCATCACCATAGGCTAATTGTGCAAGAGTTGTCTTTCCAATCCCACCTGTGCCCACAACAGAAACAACAAGGAAGCCATTTTCTTGATCATAATTCTCAAGCAACTTACTTATTACAACATCTTTATCAGAATCTCTACCATGTATTTCTGATTCATCAACAATGCCAGTAGTCATAACTCTTTTAAACATATCTTGATCAGAAACAACACCATTTGCATTAACTACAAAATTGAACTGATCTTTTTCTCTCACAATCACTTCTAACTTGACATCCAATTCCTTTATTTTTCGAACTATATCGCGATTCACCTCAAGTTTCTTGAAAGTAAAACAAGAAGGTAGAAAAAAGCAACTTGCTTTCTTCCTTGGAATTGAAGAAGAACTAACAGCAGCCTCATTTCTTTCAATTTCTTGCTGTAAAATCCTTGTTTTCCATTCATCTAACACATTATCTGTGTCATATGAAAAATCTTCAAGAATTTCTAGCCAATGTTTAACATTTATGTCTTTGACCCTTCTTTTTTCAGCATCATCCAATGCTTCTTTTATCATTTTTAACTTCATAGATAAACTTTGAATCTCTTTCTTGATCCCAATAGCCATTCTTAGTTCATCAACTTGTCCCTTAACTTGTTCCACAATGAAATTGCCTAATTGTTCAAGGACAATGGAAACAAGTACTTCAGCCATGGTTGTTTGTGCTTGGTTATTTTGGTTTGATTTTGAAATAGAGAGAATAAAAAAAGGAAATGAATAACAATGATGCAAATTGCTAAGTCAACAGGATACCATATAAAATAATAGCATGAATGATCTTGTCTTAAAGTAAAACAATTGAACTAGTCTTAGAGGTTATATTATAGTAGTATTATATTGTATTAAGTATGAACTATAGAAAAAGTCAATGTAAATGGTGTTGGGTTTTTAATATATTTAATTAATATATTAAAGAGTTAAAAGAGGGTGAATGGGAAATGGAGGGAAATGAAATTTTGAGTGAAATTTTAATTTCCCTCTCCTTAGTAAATGGGCATTGTCCCATATCGGAAGAGGAAGAGGTTTTTTATGGGTATATAAGCAATCTTCTTCTATCTCTTAAACGCAAGCATCACACCGCCGTCGACGTCGCTCGCACGGCTCGACTTCGGCTTCGGCTTCAGATTTGGTCAAATGATCGATTGATTGATTAATTTTTTGGACTAAATTTATTTGTTAATAGTAAAATATTAACAGAAATGTTATTAAAATATTTATTTTAATAACAGAATATTAATATTAAATAAATATTAATATTAAATCCAAATTTCAGTTTTTTCTGTTTTTGTAACAGAAAATTAACTACCCATCAATTTTTCCTCTTTATTTTCCCTCTTTATTATTGAGTAAATGGCCATTTATGCAATGGCATTTATGCTGTGACAGTTTTGCAGAAACAGTCATTCTGAAGAGACTCTTCAGATTTCAGCCCAACTTTTGGCTATAAATACAACACTATTCTGCTCAGAATTTTACTACGAATTTCTGAGTTTCTCCTCCTTTCTTCTGCATACTTTTAGCATCAAACAAAGCAAAAGGTAAGTGTGATTTGCTACCGAACTTTGCGTTCGCTGAAACACTAGGGTTTGCAGTACCACTACACCAGTGTGTAATTCGTTCTATCCTGGGAGGAAATAATCCATAACCTTGGGTACTAGGAGGGGATTAAATTCCTTAAGGAAACACTGTGAATTCAGTGGGCTCGAATTGGTTTCTTCATTTCTGTTTATGTATATATTTGTTTGTATTTATTTATATTTCCAGAATTATTTTACAAATACATTGTAATAACAAATGGTCATTATAATGTACTTTCCCTAACGCCTTTCTCTGCTTTTTAAGACAAATTTCTCTCTACTTTCCTAATTTAGGTGACTAGGACACGAAATTTTAAAAATTTCATTTTAAAAAAATTTATGTTCTAATAAGATATAGATATATGTATAATTATAAATTATCTCAAAAGTATAAAATAAAAAATTTAATATAAATTATTTCTAAAGATGTATATCAATCTCTTTTAAAAAGGTTTAAAAAGAAAGTGCATTAGATAGAAAAGGAATATTATTTATTTCTTTTCTTAGATCAACGTGTGATATGTTTGTGGTGACTCACAAAGACAATATAATGATTCTTTCTTTTTCTCATTGCTGCTACTTTTTTTCGTTCATATTCTTTCATATCAACGTGTGGTTTGCATGTTTGTGGGGTATGAGAATAATGTGGTTTTTCTTCTTTCTCCATTTATTTCTTTAAGTTAAATTTTTAATGACTGAAACAAAATTTTACGTATAAATTGATTTACAAATAAAATTTTCTCCTAAGATATAAAGATTGGTAACATATTATTAGGATGGCAATGGTGCGTGGCGGGGCGTGGCAGGACAGGGCAGGACGAGTTTACTCTTATGCGGGTGGAGCGGGGCAGGACGCCTAATTTTAAATTTTTTTAAAGCGGGTGGGGGGGGGGTTGCGACTTGCGCGTTGAATGCGGATTGAATGCAAGGCAACTTTGAATTTTATCTATTTTGAAATAAAACAATCATTTTAATTATAATTTCACATTCTTCTTCAGTAGCACAAATGCTATATTGATTTATAATTAATCAGTTTGTATAAATCTCATCAAAGTGATATATTAGGATTCAAATATATGATTTTCTTTTGCCACGGAATTGACCTGCAGGAACATTAAAGAAAATTTTTCACATATTCTTACACTAATGTTTCCATTACCTTAAAGTCTACAGAAAACCTTTATAGATAGCTTTTAACGAGAAAGTAGAAAACATTGAAAAAAAAAAAACGCTAATTTATTCTAGTGATAACAAAGGTATAATTGGAACTGTTTAAAATTATATTTTTAGAACTATTTTTGAAAGAAACATCCTCAAATCGCAACTACAAAACATAATTTTTGCAAAAAGAACTAATATACTAGTAACTTTTTAAACAAACGACAATTTGAAAAATTTCTAAAGCAAAGTATTGACAATTCATGGACGAAATGTCAGGCGTTAAACGTCCATGAAAAAGGAATTTATAGCACAAAGTGCACCGTTCCACACACTGTCAAATTAGTTTGTTTTAAAAAAATATTAAAGAAAAAAAGAATTAAGTGGGGTGGGATAGGACGGAGCGGATTGAAATTTTGTGGGTTTTGTCAATCTTGCGCCGCACCCGTCTTGCCCTGTCCCTCTCCATTGTCATCTGTACATATTATCCAAAATATAGTATGGGAGGATAAGGAAGTTGTGGTTGTGATGGTTACAACAACAAAGTAATATAATTTTGAGAGGGTAGTATGTCTGCAGCCTTACCATGAAGATGAGAGGTTGTTTCCGATAGAGCTTCCGCTCACGCAAAACACAATTATTGAAGTTCTAAAAAAAAATATAATAATGAAAAAAAACATAAAAGAGAATAGTATCATCATCAAGATAATAAGATAACATAAGCAATAGAAGTAACACATAATAATAAAAATATAAGGGTAAGAGAATACAAAGAATAATACTTAAGCTGCTAATACGATAAAAAGAAATGCTCGATTACCTACTGGTCTTTTACCTGATTCTCGCCCCTCACACCTTGTTATCAAGTCATGTACTCACTATAGTGGAGATGTGTCATATTAATTAGACCAAATAACATGAAAATCACATAATCATAGTAGAAGTTACTGGCAATTTTATATGACACAGAGTCTCTTCATCATTCAGTGTAAACTGTAAAGCATTTTTGATAATAAAAATCTGTTTTGGAGAATCAAAGATTGAAAAATGATTTATTCAAGGAATACTTTGTCTCGAATGTTTTTCTTTTGAGTTGTCAGGGAATACCTTTTTTAAGCTTCATATAAAAAAAGTAGAATTTGTTTTAGGGAATCAATGCTTGAAAAATAATTTACTCAAGGAATACTTTATCTCGAAAGTTATTAAAAAAATATGTTTTAGGGAATAAAAAATAATTCTACGCAAAATACTTTATATGTCCAAATTTAGGTCGTGTCATCATATCAATCTTAACTTGAGGATATATCAAAAAGTTTTTCTGTGATGACAATTCTTGTAAGGTTAACGTCATGATAAGTTGGCATTGTAAATGTGATTGTGTCTGGTTGTCAGAAATTGAATGATAGCATTAAATCGACGAAAATTAGTTTGTAATTATTACTCCCTCCGGTCCAAAATAAGTGATGTTTTGGTCATTTGCACACATATTAAGAAAATCACCTTTTAACATTTATTAGCAATAGAATTGACCATTTTAACCTTACTATCTCACATAAACACTCCTAACACATATTCCAATATTATTTACTCCAAGGACAATATAGGAAAAACATCATAAAGTCATTCTTGAAATCCGAAAACGTCACTTATTTTGGACCACAAAAAAATGGCCAAAACATCACTTATTTTGGACCAGAGGGAGTAATATTTTTCAATGTTCTTGAGTCCACTATTAGCTACTAAAATGTAAAATACGATCTGCAAACAAAATTAATGGAGGTTATATTGCTATCTAATTAGAGATGCAATCCAGATATATACTATTCCCCCACTTTTACTTTATGTTATTATTACTTGGCGCGTCAAAGAAAATTCTCTTTAATCATACTAGTATAGTACCCGCGCGATGCGCGGATTTTTTTTTATAGAAAAGAAGAGTTTAAAGAGAATATGAAAGTATTTTTATTGCAATTAGAATTAGCGATCTAATACAAAAAGAGTTATTGTAAAATGAGTAGATGATTTTTGTTTAGAGTAATATAGGTTGTTACGTAAGAATGAATTGCATTATATAAGCATTTGAAGAATTGTCGTAATATCTATGAAGCTAGTTACGATGTATGGTAATCTCCAACACATAAAATTGAAAAAGAGTAGTGACAACTAAAAGTATAGACTATAAGTTAATGTTACACTCCTAACGAACAAATACAAGAAAATGATAGATAATATTCCGAAACAATAATAAACTTTCATTAATTATAAATTAAAGGTAGTTGTAGAGACGGTTTTTCCACTCAGCTTCAAATTTTACAACATAAACTCAAAATGGTTCACTTGGCCAAACTTCGTAATAAATGTCAGTTAAAATTATACCTAACGGTTGACCAAGTGAATCTACCAAAATGATTAAAACTTCCCAATCTAATAATTCAATTTTGTCTATGAATTCAATAAGATGATCTCGAGTAGTTTGATAATTTCTAATATTTTCGTCTACTGAAGGCCTAAGCTCTCTTAATTTTTTATTTTTTTTCCTTCTATTGCCCCTTTTATCTCTTAACTTGTTTTGTATAGATGTTGGGATTTTCTTGATAACTTCAGCCTTTGAGTCCGATTTATTCAAGGAATAAACCATGCGACGGCAAGACCTTCTACGTTGGCCCTTTTGTTGAATTTGAATTTTTGAATAATTTGAATTATTTCCTGTTTAGCCATATCTGAAAGAAGAATAATAAAACAATAAGATTTTATTTAACAAATCGTTGTGATCATTTATGAAATGCATATTTGTTGAATAATAAAGGATTTATATAAACATTTAAAACAAAATTGTTAAACTTTATGAAGATGAAACATGTATAGAGGATATAAAGATTCATTTGTTTTCTATGGAACGACAAAAATTTAATTTAAATTACAAAGTGTTATTTTTTTGAAATGTTTAAAATTTGGTCTTTGCAATATTAAAATGAAGTGGGAAAACGTTATAAGTTAAAAGAAGTGTAGGCATGTGAAAAATAATATAAAAACATAGTGAATGTTATGGTAAATTACTACGCAATGTAATCTAATTAAGCTAACTAATAAAATGAAAATACAGTTGAATTTTTACATAATAAAATACCCGAACGACATAAAATGAAGTAAATTCATGTAAAGAAATGTATGATATATTGAAATCTAAAGCACTCAATATATAATTGGGGTAGTGACTTTGAATTTTTGCGTATTACAAAAGCTCCCTCAAGCTACAACTGCAAAACATATATAACAAATGTATCCACCAATAATAGCTGAAGTTACAGTCCCATTTTCAACATCCCTTCACATTGTATGCAATATGGAGATGAATTATTCTTCCAATATTATATTGACCATATCTATAGTTAAATTTGTTTTAAGAAAATCAACATTCTATACTATAGTTATGCAAGATGTAATTATTTATTTTAAAAAAATAAGTGTTATCTCAATTAAAATGTACCTATAAATATATTAAATGTAGTAAAGTAAAAGATAATTGTAGTAATAGAAAACAAACCTGAAACTGTTGTTGATCATTCCCGGAGCATACTCAAATGAATTCTTTTTAACCATAATGACGCTGAAGTTGTGTATTTATAATTAGTATGTTAACTGCTGGAAAAATATAAAAGATAAAGTAGTGGGTAGGAAAATGGGGATTGTTGATGGTAGTGGAAAGAGTTGTGGGGAAATAGTTTATAGAAATAACTGCTTATTCCAATTATAAGAGAAACAAAACTGTGACTATGTAAAAAAAGTTAACAACAATCGAATAAATAGGATAATTGCAATGAACGTTACAAATGGTTAATAGAGACAGTTATAAACTTCAGAAATCGAACATGACAAACATAAAAATAAACGTGGTCATTTCTGTTAAATCTTTGGCAGCGTAAGAAACTGAAGTTGCGATGTTTGCGGCAAAGTGAAAAAATATAATTTGAGTCAGCATTTAATAACCGAAACAAATTAAATCGTAAATTTTTTTATAATAATAAGTTCTATGATATTATATTCATATAACAATTTAGACGACGTAAACAAATTTATCTATAATGGAAGAACAATTCCAAAACTGAACCTGAATTATCCTGGAAAAAAATAATTAAAAATACCTTTTTATCTTGTAGAACAAATCCAATGAATAAACAGTGCCTGGATTGAAACGATCTGGTACTTCCCACAAACGGACAACATAAACTTTTAATTTCCATTGCATCTTCGAAATAGTTATATTTTTTATGAAATCAAAGTTAGTAGCCATTTTTTGCATAGATAGAATGTTTTGTGGAAATCGTTATATAAGAAAAGGAATTAGGAATGGAGATTGTAGAGTTGAGGAAGATTTATGTATTTTAAGTTTTTAGCAGTTGAAAAAATGTATAATTGATAGTTAAGGTAAGTGGGAAAGTGGGTTGAAGGTATGGTGTTGCAGCGTAAATTTAGATTAAGTAAATGGGAATATGGAAGGGTAGTTATAATCATGGTTATCAAAGTGTATAAAAACGTTTTCGTTTTTATATTATTTCACCTTTTAGAAAATCTATCTATAAAATTGAAAGACAATGGAAAAAGACAATGGAAATTTCAAATTCAAGGTTTTGCTGTAAAGTGAACCGTTTTGTTTTTCTTTTTGTTTTTTTTTTAAAAAAAATTCTTATCTTCCTAAACCTAATACCAATAATTTTGTACTTCTTTTGTTAAAACGTCCTACAAATATGGGTTAAAGTGACGGTTTTAAAGTAATGGAAACCGTTTTTTAATTACCATTTTTTCAATACTATTTATTTAGAACAAAACAAATTATTTTTAAAAAAATGGTTTGGTTTTTTTTATTTAAAATAAATTAAATTATTGTTGCTATCCTAATCATAATTTAAATTGTAATTAGTTTTCCTTGTTTTTAATTACTAAAAATAAAATGGAGCACTGGCGGTTATTTATAGAGGGGAGCAGTGAAGGTTTTGGAAGGAATATTTTGATTTTTGTTTATTTCTTATAAATAAAAAATATTCCTCCTAATCCTAATTTAACAAAAATTATTATTGGTTTTTTTAAAGTTCCTATAAATTAGGATGAATGTCCTAATGTGACACTTGTTTATTGGTACCTTTGACACTTGGCTTCATGAGAAGCCATTGTCTTTGGCTTTTAAGTATATATAGATTTTTGCAAATATTTTTTAATATTTTGAATTGTTCAGTAGTGGAGTTTTTTCTCTCTAAATATATAGATTTTATTTCAGAAAATTTAAAAAATTTATATTTAAAGTTTCAGACAAAAATTAGTAAGTTTAATCGTCATATGCCGAAATGCGTAACATAAAATGAACATAGGAAATACTTATTGAATCCGAAAAGATTGTTAGGAAATTGTTTTATGAGTATCTGCACTTAAGGTATTGAAACCATTACCATTATTGGAAAGTGGCATGATTGCTAACCAATAATTTATGTGAAAATTGAGATTAAAGAATGTTAATCGTGATTAATTCAAGGGGTTAGGTTTGGTTGTTTGGAGGGTGAAAAGTGGTTTTCCTAGACTTGCGACCCAAAGTTCCCCGTAGAAAAGGAGAGTTAGGTTGTGTTTGGTAGGAATGAAAGTACTTTATGAAAACTATTTTTTAACTTGTTCATATTAGATTGGTTTATATATTTTGAAAAATATTTTATTTATATTGGAGGAAAAAAAAATTTCTATCAAAAGAAGAAAAAATATTTTTCAAAACTCTTTTTCAACCTATCTCCATCCTATTCTCCATCCCCATCGACCCACCCCACCCACCCCTACCCCTAAACTGTTGAAAAAATTGGATGGTTATGGAGAATAAAAGGTTTAGCTTAAGACGTGTCAATGACACTGTCCTTAAGGATATTTCGCCCACACCGAGATAAATAATATTAGGCGTATTCCCCACATTCAACAAGCTCTTCTATTATAACTAGGAGCAAAAACAACAAAGATATATAAGAAGAAAACCCAGCACCAAAAAAAAAATATTAAATTTTTCACCCTTTTACAAGATAAAACACAAGAATATCTAATAGGTGTGATAGGTAACGTCCAGCCATAATAATTTTCTTAAAAATAGAATGCCTGTTACAAACGTTTTCATTATCAAATAAAAATGTTTGAAATATTAATACCATTAAGACTAAATAGTCAGGTACTTTTGGTCAAAGTAACATTACAATATTAGCTTTATTGTATAATAAGTAATGTTCAATTGTTGAAAAATTATTAAGACTTTCCTACCAAAACATTATAGCCCATTTAAGGCTGTACAATGAAAATTTCAAACCTCGCGGATATAAGTAGTCAATGGAAATAATTCCATCTTTCACTTCTGACTTCACATAATCTATGGAAATAATTCCATCTTTCAGCAGCTGCTTTATCACATTATGTCTCAATCGAATATGTATATTCTTCCCATTAAAGGATTTATTTTTGGCAATGGCTATTGCAGCTTGGCAATCACAATGCATCGACACAAAGTGTGTCAGTTTTGTTCCGAGTGGAATACTCGCCAAAAGGTTCTTTAACCACTCGACCTCATTGTCAGCTAATTCCAATGCCACAAACTCAGATTCCATGATAGATCTAGCTATTATTGTTTGTTTAGCTGATTTTCATGCCACAACACCCCAACCAAGGGTGAACACATAATCACTACTAGATTTTGTCTCATCTGAATCAGAGATCCAGTTAGCATCACTGTATCCTTCTAGTACAGTGGAAAATCCACTATATTTAATACCATAGTTCATGGTACCTCTCAAATATTTCATTACTCTTACTAACGCATTCCAATGATCATGACTCGGGTTTTGGGTATATATACTCAATCTACATACATCATATGCAATATCACGTCTAGTAAAATTTATCAAATGCATTAGACTACTAATAACCTGAGCATATTTATTTTGATTATAGCATCTCCCTTATTCCTTTTTAATTGACTACTAGCATCATAAGGAGTGCTTACAGGTACCCGAACAAAATTATCAATTTTTTTAATAATTCTTCAACATAATGTTCTTGAGTCAACATCAAGCTATTACCATCTCTTGTAATTTTCATGCCTAAAATAACACTAGCTTCTCCCATGTCTTTCATCTCAAAATTAGAAGACAAGAAAATTTTGGTTTTACGTACCAAATCAAGGCTAGAACTAAAAATAAGCATGTCATCCACATAAAGGCAAATAATAACACATGTACCATCTACACATTTTGTATAAATACATTTATCGATCTACTTCAACTGATGAAAAATCATCATTAATCAATACTTGATCAAATTTTTCATGCCACTGTTTAGGCGTTTGCTTTAGACCATACAAAGATTTTAGCAATTTACATACTTTATTTTCTTGGCCAGACACTATACTACCCTCAGGTTGCTCCACATATATTTTCTCCTCCAAATCACCATTTCAAAAAGCAGTTTTAACATCCATTTCATAGAAGTCAAGGCAAGTAAAACACGAAATGAGGAAATTCTAGTTACAACAGCATAAGTATCAAAATAATCAATATTTTGCTTTTGGATAAAATCCTTTTGCAACAAGTCTAGCTTTGTATTTATCAATGGAACCATCCGGATTAAGTTTCTTCTTAAAAATCCATTTACAACCAATGAGTTTAGCTGCCGGAGGTAAATCAACTAAAATCCAAGTTTTATTTTGTAAAATTGATCAGGTAACATAATTTTAGCAAGGCACCCCCACACTTTCAAATATTTCAAATTAGGTGGATACCCCTTCCACAACTCATAAGGTGTTTTACCCGTTTTCTTATAAGGAATTCTATTTTATAAATGACAAGCAGATAAAATGGCTTCACTCCAAAGATTATCCGGAGCACCAGAGCTAACAAGCATGCTATTCATCATTTTCTTTAAAGTCCTATTTTTTCTTTCCGCTACGCCATTTGATTGTGGAGAATATGATGGAGTTATCTTATGAATTATGCCTTCTTTCTCACAATAATCATTCAACAAAATAAATTCACCACCTCTATCAGATCTAACTCTTTTAATTTTCTTATTCAATTGATTTTTTACTTCAGTTTTATAAATTAAAAACTTATCAAACGCTTCATCTTTATTTCTCAACAAATAAACTTTTGTGTATCTAGAGAAATCGTCTATAAAAATCACATAATATTTTTTCCCTCCTCTAGTCATAGTTTGTTTCAAGTCTCCTAAATCTGTATGTATTAAGTTTAGCTTCAGCACAAACTTCACACTTATCGATATTCAAAAAATTAATATTTGAAATAAGATCTTCAGAATGCATTTTTTTTTAATATACGATAAACTAACATGTCATAATCTAGCATGCCATAAATTAAAAGAATCAATCAAGCAAGCAAAAGTATATTGATAACATTGAGTACAAATAAGCCATGGTTATAGTATCCCTTGCCAACAAAATTATTATTCTTGATCAACACGACCTTATCAGATTCAAAAATAACCTTCACCCCCACTTTTCCTAATAATTCCACAGAGACCAAATTAGCTCGGATAGATGTAACGACCCAACTCGTCGTTACAAAAGTTACCGCCCCATTTTCCCTATTTTATACTTTCATATGTTCCATTATATGTGTTTGTAGAGTTTGAAGTAAATCAGGTATGAGTTCAGTTAGAAATGAGGTAATAAACCTCTTTATGGGAAGATTACTTTGGAAAAATTAACTGAATATTGACCGATGAGTTAGAAAGCCCCGGAATGGATTTCTAATGATTCGACTAGTTTCGGGGGATGATTTATGACTTAGGAGCGCAATCGGAGTTGAATTCTGAGGTCCGATGTAGAATTATGCTTGAATTGGCTAAGGTTGGATTTTGGCGAATTTCGGTTAATAGGTGAGATTTATATCCGAGGGTCAGAATGGAATTTCAAGAGTTTTTATAGCTTCTATATGTGATTTTTGATGTGTGTGCAAAATTTCAGATCATTCGGACATCGTTTGGTTGAGTTTTTTAATCGAATGCGTGTTTTAGAAGTTTTTGAAGAACTTAGGCTTGAATCTAATGTGAATTGATGATTTCAGTGTTGTTAGGTGTATTTTAATGATTGGAACAGGTTTGGATGATGTTTTGGGATATGTTAGTGCCTTTGGTTGAGGTCCCGGGGGCCTCGGGTGTGTTTCAGATTGTGATCACGCTCTTATTTGATGTTCCAACATCGTATATTTGGATATAAAGGGGTACCATATGGAACAAATGAGCTCCGATTACTATTTTGAATGAAGCATTAGGTTTGTATTGTAATTACAGACTTGTAGAAAAAAGAATCATCAAATTTGGACATCGTATGAGGATTTTATGGCCATTTTACTAAGGCTGCCCAAATTTTCAAGTTAATGACGAAATTGACCTTGACGGCATATTAAAAACATGCACTATTTATAAATCTTAAAACATACATATCTACTTTATTATAAGGTCAAATTGAGTGATTCAAAAGCCTAAATTTATTATAATTTCACAAGGAATCCATTGGGAGTAGTAAAATGCGTGAACAATATACCTATAATGAGCAGGTCGAGTTTTCTTCCAATTTTAAAATGGGAAGAAGCTTCTGAGGCGATGTTTAAGAGAGAATTCGTGGGATTTCATCAGGTAAGGATTATTAAACTCAGATTATGTTGTTATTATGTAAAAAATAGATTAAACACTGAAAAACCAAGGATTTAAGGGGTAAATATGGAGGTTAGGGTTTGAAACCTAAGAATGTGTAAAGTTGAAATTTAAGGGACAAACGGACTCCAAATTTTGATGAACTTTATATGTACAGACTCGTGGCGGGACGAAAAATTCATTGGTATGATTTTTAGAATTTTTTGAAAAGTGGGCCTGGGGCTCGGGTTTTACCAACTTCGTCATTTTTTGTACTTTTCGAGTATTTTTGATTGGGTTATGTTTCTTTGACCCATATTTATGTATTCGCCATGGTTTTGACTAGATTCAACACGCGAGGAGGTCGATACAAAAGGAAAAGGCATTGCAGACGAGTCTACGGCCGGTTAAAAGTGAGTAGTTGGTATATATGATGGCTGGTGCGGGATTGGTTATGACTGGAAATTTGTGACTTGGTCCATCCCGAACAAGAATAATACTATATTGGCGATTGAAACGCACTCTGTGTTGAATATATATGGGTTTTATGCCATGTTTGGGGCCTTGTGCGGACCTGTAGTATCCTTAGGGGATAAATATCTTTGTGATAGCATGATTTGTAAAATCATTGATCTCAGTCCTGAGTTTAAATCACTATTATGAAATGCTAAGTCACATTTTCTTGAAAATTAAAAAACTAAAGTATTTTCCTTATTAATAAATTGGAAACTGAAAATAAATAAATTGAAACTGTTATGTGACTCATATGGATATTGTGGACTGAGTGTGGATCGGGCTGCATGCCGCAGCGAATGATATGAATATATTGCGCTTGGGCTTAAGAAGACCCTCCGGAGTCTGTATACAGCCTAGTGAGCTCCGTCGACGTTAAATGGATCGGGCTACGCGTCGTAGCAGTCATGTGCATTGCATTGCATTCAAGCATTGTTATTTACTTGTGCTATCTGTGATTTGCTGTTATTGTTAGTTCGTAGTAAATTAACAAACTGTTAGATGTAGCTCTACTTTGTGGCATTTCGTGGATTTCTTATATTCACACATTTTATATGCTTTTTACTCACTGAGTACTTAGTACTCACCCCTACTCCCTGCACCTTTGTGTGCAGATTCAGATACGCTAGAGGTTTAGCCGAGTTGTTCTGTTTATTCAGAGTTATCCGAGTTATTGAGATAGATGCTGGTGTTTGCAGGACCTGGCTACTCTTCTTAATCCAGTTTTTTTACATATATATTTTCAGACTTGAGTATTCGTTCAGATATCGTTGACCCTGGCCTCTGCTTTCTTTGCTCCTGCATAGGCGGTGGCGAACTTATCCTTCATTTCTTCGAATGTTGATATCGTCCTGGATGGCAGTTGCGAGTACCATGTTAACGCCCCCCGTTAACGTTTCTCCAAAAAGTTTTAGCAGTACGAATGGTACTTGTTCCGTTGATAGATTGTTACCATTCACGGCGATCACATATTGGATCAGGTGGTCTTTGGGGTCTGTTGTCCCGTCATATATCCTTAAGTAAGGCGACATTTTGAAGGTTTTTGGGACCGGGTGAGGTGCAACTTCTTCACTGTATGGCTGTTCGACGAATCTTCCCACATTGCACTTTGGTAGTAACTTAGGAGCTTTGTCTACCCATTCTTAATGCTCTTTCATCTGGTCCCAAAGTGACTTATTTTCACTCTCCATATCCTCCATTTTTTAAGGATGACTGCAAGTGTGCCATCGCTAGTCCGGTCATTGGAATGGTTGTTATTTGTTTGTACAATATCGTGTTCACTGGTGGTAGCTATGTCTATCGTCAATGGGTTCTTAATGTTGCTTTGGGGTAATTTCTCGAGCAAGCTGTCCAGGGTGTTTATTAGCCATTCTTCCAGCAGCTTCTTGACCATCTGGGGTGGTGTTTCTTTGACTACAGACGTGAAAACTCTTTTTTCGTGCAAGATCGTTAGATCTTCAGATGGAGCGGGTGAGAATTCTCCCTCTTGAGTGCTGCCAGGTGTTGTGCTCAAGATATTTTCTTTACCGACCTCGTTGAGGGGGGCAATGAGGTCGGTTGTGACACCTGCTATTGCTTTCAATCTTGCGTCATTTTCTGTCATTTTTTTATTTCAATAGGGTGTGAAGGAAGGTGGTTTGTGTCACGCCCCAAATCGGGGAACATGACCGGCGCCTGACCGGGTTGCCCCAGTCAAGCGGACCTGGGTGCCTTTCATTCCCACGCGTTACTCCTGTGTTGATTGTTTCTCATTAATCAAATATCTTACTAACCATGAATGATTTCACATTAAACAAATAAAACCATACAAGTGATTCATTAACAAGTTTGCAGTTTTTACAACGCCCGACATAACATAATATATACATAAGACCGGAATCCCACATTTTACATGTCTACAGAGCCTCTAGGATACAAAAAGGGGAATACAATACCTGCCGGTAACAAGGCTCCGGCTATACCTTACAAAACCAAAATGAAATCTAAGCAGAAGTGGCATGAACCACACAGTGCCCCAAGGAAGAAAGGGGCTCACCAAAACGGGCAGTGGAAGGAGAAGGATACTACTGCCGATGAGCTGAAGTGCCTGCTACTGATCCACCTACAATCATAACACGAATGTAGCGTCCCCGGCAAAAGGGACGTCGGTACACTTGAATTGTACTGGCATGTATGGACAAACTTTGTCCCAAGTAAACTCAAGCCATTGAATTACATCAACAATTAATTAAGCCAGCCAACCATGTTTCCACATTTTCCTCATTTCAAATAATTCTCAACACAAAGCACTTTCTACGATCAACCAATTTAACAATAACCAATCAATCACGTAAAGCACAAGTAGTCAAACAAAGGGCAATCAGTGCCCCACAGGTTGCAAACTCTCCTGCTGTCGCCTTTCACAATTTCACATATTGATTTTTATATCAATTTTCAATAGTGATTTCGATTGCTTTCCATCCTTATTACCCCTGACCACCCTTATTACCTCGGCCACCCTTATCACCCCAACCCACACCTTATTTCTTCATGTTGCGGCGCGCAACCCGATCCCACCGTACAGTTTTAAAACACAACAAGTACAAGCAGATAAGGCATTTCACACAATTTCAACAAGTTCAAATAAGCAACTTACAGGTTGGTTCATGTTCACAATTACTTCTCAAGCCAATATCACAACCAAGTTACAAATGTTCCAAAAATCAAGAGTATTCATACCGTATTGTTCAATGACTTACCAATCCTCAAGTGTTTCGTTTCTTTTTCACAAAGTACCATATATGCCATTATAGCCATTATTCACAATTTTTTTACCAAATTAAACTCTCATTTTACATCACTCATAGCTCAACAACAAACTTTGAATATCCAACAACAACATCAAGAATTTCACACAATTTGTCAATTTAACACGAACCAAACAAACTTCACACATATAGGCGATTTCACAAGAATCAAAATTAGCCATGCATACCTGGTGATGAGTTTTCTTCCGTTAACTTCCTACTTTATGCTTACCCAAGATATCCTACTCTTGCCAACCCTGTTCTTGAAGACTCTTACTTCTACTCACTTCTTTTTACTAGAAATCAAGTTCAATAATCATGCATGAGTATAAAAATTCTATTTTCAAAAGCTATTATATGCAAACTTCTCTTTACCCAATTTAAAACTGAAAATCAAAGAAAATAGTTAGGGTTTTTACCTTGAAAAGATTGGGGAAGTTGAATCCTTGCCCTAGGATCCCTTGGAATTAAGTGGTTGGAACAATCCTTGAAGTTAAAGAACTTCTCTCTCTAAAACCCCTCTCTTCTCTCTCTAATTTTGGTAAGATGATATGAGAAAAATGAGGGTGAAAGGTGTTATATTAAAGAATCTGGGCCGGGGCGAATCTGCGGTGCACTTTGCGACCGCAGAATCAACATGCGGTGCACTTTGCGACCGCAGAATCAACATGCAGTCCGCATAGTGACCGCAGAATGGCCTCAAAATTACTCAAGTTCTGTTACGGAATGCGACCAATATGCGGTCCGCATTCTTGATCTGCGGTCGTAAAGTGCACCGCAGATTCATTATGCGATCGCATATCGACCGCATTTTCAACATGATTTTGGGAGACTTTCTAGAAAGCTTTGCGGCAAGAATGCGGTCCACATAGCAGATTTGCGGTCGCATTCTTGACCGCAAAATTGACACTTTTCGGAAAAATTAATTCTCTACATTTTTGAAACTTAAATCACTACCAAGGGTCCGAACCAAAGAATTCTACGCATTCCTAACGCATTATTCGGACCATGACACTATAGCTACTAGGTTTTATGCACAAATATTTTACGGGGCCTTACAGTTTGTTCTTAAGATTCTAGGTACAAACTATGATTTCGATTGCCGAAATCCCCACAGACGACGCCAAATTAGTTGACTCGAAAGTTAACAAATACTTTGCAAGCAAATACAATCAAAAAATAGACCAAAGGTAAATCGTAATCGAAAATAATAAGACCTAGAAATGTGAATAATATCTCTTATTGCTTTTGATAGATTGAATGTTCTAGAGAGTAGAAGGTAGAGAGAGAAAGAGAGAGAGAGAGAGAGGGAACTAGTATTAGAAAAGATCAGATCCCCTTTATAACATTGGGATCCTCCTTTATATACATGAGGAACCCCTCGAAATAACAAAGGCGAAATGGCCTCGTGGCCACTTAAACTTGTACTGAATTTTAAAGCCGATATATAAACTTTTGACTTTCCCATATTAGCACCTGAACTCAACCAACTGAGTATAAATAAACCTCTTTGTTAGAGTGTGTAGTTCAATTCAGTGGCGGATCCATGAATTTAAAGTTATGGGTGCTAGTCGGAAAAAATTCCGAAAGACAAAAAAAAAAGAGTTTAATTATGGGTGCTCATTCAATATTTATCTGAATATTTTTTTAATTGCCTAAGCAAATTTACTAATTCTAGTCAAAGTAATGGATGCTTGAGCAGCCATAATTATCACATTGATCCGCCACTGGTTCAATTATCTGACAAGAAGAATACGTCAAATTGTAAGACCATTTATTATTTTACATCTGTCATTTGATAGGTCCCATTTTTTAGGATTAATTTATCCAAAGTTCGTTCTTATTTTACTTCTTTCGCTATTCTTTTAGTGCCATCGTCGGGAAGAAATCTGGGTACCTGCTAATTTCTTCAAGGCAATAAGAAAGCTGGCGAGACTATTTAGGTTAAGTTTTCATAAACATATATCTAACGTTATGTTCAAGTCATCCACAATAAATGAGGAGACCAAAGTCGCTAAAAGTCTATTCCCATCGGGAAGTTTTTCTCCACTCTCTCCTTTCTCTTCAACACGACGCCGATTTCTGTCAAAGGTGATCGATGGTTTGAACTTCTTCTAAAATATACTGTATTTCGCTTATCATATGATTTATTTTATTCGTCTTCTTCTTCTTCTTCTATCCTTTATGTTGACAGAAGTTAAAGCATCAATAGCTTGTTACTTGTTAAAGTTTGAATCTTTTTCTGTACTCTTTAACAAATGATATACACAAATATGAATAAAGCGTGGTCCAGTCCTACGGTTACAAATGGTACTGCTCATCATTAACTTCTTAAATTTGTTATGAACATATTTTTATCTTTATTTTTGAGTTTTTGGTATGAATTATCTTCACCAAGTACCTTGACATATGGTGTCAGTATTAATGTACTTAATATGGGTATGGTGTTTCTCGAGTACAATTCACATGAACAGGTAGATTTTACTGAATATACGTATGGGTTTAATTTTTAAACTAAATATTACACTTTTGATCGATACATAGTTGAGGAGGATCATGAACGCTACATGTTTGAGAGCGATATTGGTTTTCTATCAATGTTGCCCAGGATTTAGAACAAAGGAGGAGGAGGCGGGAAAAAGTTGGAGTGGGCGAGAAAGAAAGAAGGGAGAGGTGGGGGCGGACAACAATGGGGATCGAGAAGAAGAAATAGAAAGGGGTGAAGGAGTAAGTTCTTTATTTTACATTTATATTTTTTTCTTTGATTTTGATTTATTAAAATCAGAATAATTGTAGTCACACGCATAATCTACGTGACTTGCACACACTTTATCCACGTCAGCTCTGTCACTATTACACGTGTATGGTCAATGGTCAAATATGTTTATTAGTTATCAAATATTTAAGTTTGAGTGTTTAAACGGGAATAATGTAAGTTCGTGTATAGACTTTACAAATGAGTACAAGTTTAAGTGACCATAAATCCATTTCGCCAATAATAAAATAATACAAAGATAGATCACATGTCCTCGAGGGGACGACAAGACTTAAGAATATGTTTTCGCTTCGACATTCTGAAGGCATACCTTACTACAACCATTGTTATGGGTCTTTGCTTCTGCAATGGATAGAATTTGACCCTATACAGATTTTATGATTTTTTGTTTTTAGCTTTTTGTGGTGGTTTAATGGGTCTTAATTGGAGTTTGACCAGTGAAGTTTGAACTTTGTATTTGGAACAGAGGTAGATTTTGCTGGGACGAAATAGTAGTTTTTTTATTTTTTTGGGGTAACTTATGTATTTTTCCTATTTTGAAAAGTTCTGTGTCTCCGCAGTAATTTTTATTTTATTTTGTATCCCCGCTGCCCTGAAGTAGCTCGCCGGCAGCCCCCTGGTACGGCGATACACGACGTCGTATGGCAAATCCTGTGCTTCGAGGCTTTCGACGACTTCCTTTTCTTTCACTTCTCAAAAAGCCACTGCCGTCTGCTTCTTACAGGTAAAGCTAAAACCTTTCTTTAAAATTCTTTTCTTTTTATTGTTTCTGATTATTTTCTCCATATTTAGGACAAATATCGGGACCCCAGAAAGCCTTTTTTACTTATCAAGGCTAGTGTCTCAAAATAACTTAACCCCAAAAAACCCATTTTGGGAATTTAGAGGCTTTAGCCATGGGAGTGTAAATTTTGTGATAACAAAAGATGGGAAGCCCAAGTTTGAGACACATGAAGTGGAGGCACCAAAGAAGGAGAAATGGAAGACAAAGAAGAGGCTGAAGCTACAAAGGAAGAGAGATAAGAAGAAGAGAAAAGCTGCAAATAAGAGAGATCCAAGAAGGCTTGGTGTTAAGGGGAAGAAAAAGAAGCAGAAGTTTGATACTCCTGAAGAAAGAATTAAGCAGAAGATTGACAATGTAAGCTAATGTTTTTTGCTAATTTAACTTTTAGGAGCCACTGATTGATTATTATCACTACTTGTCACTCGGCACGACGTTTAAGAAAGAAACCAATACTTTAAAATTTGTGATATAATTCATGTCATAACATTGGCGGGGCTATAAATCCTTCTCATCAAGCAAATATATAAATGTGTCATTTAAGAAAATTGTGTCAAACTAAGTGGAACTGAGGGAGTAATACAATTATGCCTCAATCCCAAACGAATAACCATTTCACTCCATTTGGACCCATATGATTGTATCTTTATGCTCCCATCGATTTTATAAGACATTTGAAACTTGTAGTAGCGTTTATGTGACTATAAAAGCTTCTCGTTAAGGTTAAATGGAAAGTTTGTTAAATAGTTTTCAAATTTAGAAAGAGGTCATTCTTTTTTAAACGGATTAAAAGGGAAGTGGTGTCACAATAAACTGAAACTAAGGGGGTATTGGCTTAATAATGCAATAGCATATAGAATGAACTTCATTGAAGAACTTGGGTAGCGTTATGATCTAATATGAATCTTGGAATGGGTTGTAACCTATTTTCTTCAATTTGGTTGACAAGAAAAGACATTAGAAGGGCAAGTTGGAAGGAAGATAAGGAAGCTGGTCGAAAATGAAAAAAAGAAAACTTATTCATGTGTTTTGTGATTGTTAAATTTCTTGAATGATCTTTTATATTACATCTTCTCGTTTGGTACTCGGAAATTAGAGTGAGACCGGAGAAGCATTATGAAGCCGCCTTTGTCTTTTTCCTTCTTTTGTTGGCTGTGTTGTTGGTAGCTTAATCGTGGTAGTAATTGTAAAGAAGATCTCTTTTGGCTATTATTTCAGTTTGGAAATACTTATTTAGTAAAGTTATTTTTCTGGAGATTGGAGAAAGATATGAGCCTGTTCAATTTCTAATTACTTTTGACTTTTGTATAGTCTACACTCTACTCTAACCAAGTTACAGCAAGTGCTTGTATGCTTGGTTGCTGCCTCACTGAGGGACAGATGACATTTCCTAATTTAGGTTTTGTAGCTATCTTACCTTTTTCCTGGTTTAGGGATGTGAAGATTTCGGTGTGGTCACCCTATATCTGTGTTTGTAGAAGCTAATATTTGTTTTATTTCCATTTCCCGTTTGACTGCTATATAAGAACAAATGTAACTATTGGTTTTAACAAAAGCTGACATGATTTGTCTTGGTCAGGCAAAAGTCAAAGAAGCCATGCTAATCGAGAGATTAAAGCGTTATGAGGTTCCCAAAGTTCAAGGTCCTGAGGTTAAACCACATTTTCTCACTGGTGAGGAACGATTCTATATCAAAAGGATGGCACAGAAAAAGTCTAATTATGTGCCAATTGGCAGAAGGGGAGTCTTTGGAGGTGTTATTCTCAATATGCATCTACATTGGAAAAAGCATGAAACTGTGAAAGTCATATGCAATTCCTCCAAACCTGGTCAAATCCAAGAATATGCTGATGAAATTGCAAGATTGAGTGGTGGCATCCCAATTCAAATAATTGGGGATGATACAATAGTTTTTTACAGGGGAAGGGATTATGTGCAGCCCGAAATTATGTCTCCTATTGATACACTGTCTAAGAAGAGGGTAAGTTTGTTTGAGCTGATTGTTTACAGTTACCAATTAAATTACTTATCATCATGTACTTATGCACAAGTTTGCTTTCTCAAGTCTCATTGTGCATTGCCCTTCTATTTAGAAAATCTACTCGTTCGGTCGTTCCCGCAAGTTCACTTGCATTCTTCGTCTATTGACTTTTCTACTTATAGTCTATTTTGCGTGGATCCTTCATTTTCTCTTGATGTACCTATGCCAAGCAGGTATGACATGAGTGTGGGTACTTGTGTGGATTCTTCAAATTTCTCTAAAAATTAGCAAAAAACTGAATGTACCAGTACGAGATGCATATATCCTGTACATACCCGTAGCCAAGTCCATGTAATGCTGCTTATTGTTGACCTGGCTTATAGATGCAGTTTTAGTTGATGTATCAGGGTAGATCATCTGAAATACACCTGAACAGCCACACTTCTATCCTTTTGTGACTTCTGTTATTCACTCTACAATCTGCATCACAAAAGAACCTGACCCTTCACTGCACCATATATACCCTGTATCAGTTTGCAATTTCCTCATTTTCCACCAACCGTTTTTTCCTACTTCATTTCTCAGAAATTTACACAAAAAGATGGGTTTGGTTTTTGCAATTTGTTTGGTGATAATTGAAACAGTGAGACTTGGTTGCACAATGTTTTTCAATTGGTGATTGTTTAGTTTGAAATTGAGATTAAACGTGGGGAGCTTTGCATCATCTGTTCCTCTCAGGGATGTATACCTAAAATGTCTTTTACTGAACTTGGAGTTAGTTATTTGTTACTTTATATTCACCAAAACATAGTGAACGATCTTATTCTGCAAATGTGCCTTTGGATACTGTCACGACCCCAAACCCGGCCGTGATGACGCCCAACATATTGCTAGTCCTGCCCGACCAATCACACACATCACCGAGCTACCAGCTCACATCTTTGTTTCAAAATCAATAATAATAAGACAGAGAGTACGAAGTTTAGCATAAGTATAACCCAATAACAGTGCAATACCCTCCCACAGATCTGGGGTTCACAAGTCAAGAGCCTCTACTGAATAACATAGTGATAACAACACTGTATATAGAATAAGTCTGAAAACGCGGAATGTCTAATAATCATAAGAAAACAAGGGATAGTCGGGTCCTGCGGATGCCAGGCAGCTACCTTTGACAACTCCGAAATGCTCTGGAAACAACTGAAAGTCAGCCATGCTGAGAGGTACCTGGATCTGCACACAAGGTGTAGGGAGTAGAGTGAGTACTTCCAACTCAGTGGTAATAAGCATGTATAATGATATTGAAGGTAAGAACACCCAATAATACCACACAGTAAAGCTATACAATACCTCATTTTATCCTTTTTAACAGTATAAGTCTCAGGGAAAGCAATAACAGCTAAAGCAATTAAGAACAAATGAGTAAATGCACTGCAAATGCATGAACATGACGCTATGGCACGTAGCCCGATCCATTTGGGTACCCGCGCTCACTGTGGGGGTTCAGACTCCGGAGGGGCTCCTACGGCCCAAGTGCAATATCAGTGACCCACTATCAGTCCAGCTACATGCAATGCAAGCCTCACATGCACAAATAGTTACCATTTTTAAATCCGTTTAGCAAAAATTATAGAAATCAGTGTTCAGAAATCTCAGAAATTGCAATTCATTTTTAGACAGTGTTTAGCTCAGGACTGATATCATGAAAACATGCTATAATCAGAGAAACAATGATAACGATCCTCACGGTCGGACTAAGCCATAGTCCCCAATCACAATCGACCCCGCACTCACCGTAGAGTATGTGTCTCGCCTCAATACAGCGTCACATAGTGATATACCGGGGTTTCAAAACCTCAGGTCATCATCCACACCCATTACTCATCTTGAACCGGCTCAGAAACTAGTCCGCAATGCCTTTCCCTCTAGAATCGACCTCCATGGGTGCCAAATCTGATCAAAACCAATAGGAATATATCAACATAGGCTAATGCAACATAACCCAGCGAAATAACTCGAAAAACACCTAAAAATACGAAGTTGCCAAAACCCATGCCTCGGGCCCGCTTCCCGAAAAATTATGAAATTCACATTTTCGGAATCCTCGTCTCACCACGAGTCCATACATATCAAATTTATCAAAATCAGAATCCATTTGACCCCTCAAATCATCATTTTACCATTTCTTAGGCTTCAAGCAAAACCCCCCATTTTTACACTTTGATTCCTCCAATTTCAGTGATTTAGATGAAGATTCTAGGATAAAATCACGTAATTAGTCCATAAAACTTACCTCCAATCGAAGTTTAGGTGAAAGCCTCTTACTCCCTCGTCCAATAGCTTCAAACTTTGGCCAACAATGGAGAAAGTATGATTTTGCTCGCGGATGAAATGTTATTAAACCCTTCTGTCCGCCCAGTTAAATACACTATGCGATCACATCACCAGACCTGCGATCGCATAGAACAATATTTTCCAGCCTAAAAAATGACTTATGCGATCACACTCAGCTCCCCGCGATCGCATTGCTTCATCAACTAACACTACACGATCGCATACCAATTCCCGCGATCGGACAGAACAATAAAGAACCTGGGACCCCTGGCCGATACTCTATGCGATTGCACAATACCTTATGCGATCGCAAAAGACAAACTTATCCAACTATGCGATTGCATACCACCTGACCGCGATCGCATTGAACAATATCAAAGCCTCCCCCAAACCTTCTATGCGATCGCAACTGAATCCCAGCGATCGCATTGGAACAAAAACTAACAATTTATGACAGCAAAAATCTGATCCTTGGCTTAACCAAAAATAATCCATTTGAACCCCCGGATTCACCCCGAGGCCCCCGGGACCCCAACCAAAACCACCAACCTACTCCAAAACACGATACGAACTTGTTCCAATCGTAAAAACACGCCCTTAAACACAAAAATCGTCAAATCAAGGCGGATTCAAGCATATATTTCAACTAAAACTTCCGAAACCTACATTCAATCAAAAACCCGACCAAACGATGACCGAATGACCTGAAAAGTTGCAGACATATCCAAAATCACCTAACGAAGCTATTGCAACTCTCAGAATTCTATTCTGACACTCGGATCAAAATCTCACCTGTCATCCGGATTACGCCAAAATTCCAACTTCGCCAATTCAAGCCTATTTCTACACCGGACCTCCAAATTCAATTCCGATCGCTCCCCGAGTCATAAATCACCTCCCGAAGCTAACTGAACCACCGGATTTCACATCCGAGCCCTCTAACCACATAGTCAACTTCAGGATGACTTTTCTGAAAACAAACTCCATTTTAAGAGGCTATATGCCTTATTTTCAACCAGAATCAATCCAAATTCACCCGATAGACTCTAATACTAATATAGAACAGGAAACAACACAATGAGGGAGAAACAAGGTGGTAACTTTCGTGACGACGGGCCGGGTCGTCACATATACTTACCTTTGTTGCCATCACTGTCTTCTCACAAAACCTTTTTTTGAAGGTAAGTATTTTTCACAGAAGTTTATTAGTCCCATACTTTGTTCTTCAAATGTTTAATGCTACCTTCTTTGGGAATCAGTTCACTGTACTTAAGATATAAGATTTTGACTTTTAATACTGTTTGACTCTGACATTTTTACCTATATCTTTGTTTTATCTATTTTAATATCAAGCATGGTAAGAATTATTGGTCAATTCTCTTTCTTCAGGCGTTGGAAAAGTCCAAGTATGAGCAATCACTTGAGTCTGTGAGACGTTTCATTGCCATTGCTGAGAAGGAACTTGAACTCTACTACAGACATGTTGCCCTATACGGTGACCCAAATAATCGGAGTGCTTACTCCATCCTTGATGATTCAAGAAGTGCAAGAGAAAAACGGAATGCTGAAATGGGAGAGAACTATTCAGCAAGCGAAACTAATCCCTCGGATCTCGAGTTGTCAGAAGGTGATGATAATTGCTCTGATGACAACCAGTCTTTAAGCGAATTTGAATTCGAGGATACTGACGAATCAAATAGCGATGACTTGGATTCTGGGGAGGGGAACTCTTTTAATTACTCAAGTAGCATACAGGGAAATACTAGTAGATATTCCAAAGGTAATCCTGGTAGTCAAGAATATCTTGGATTTAAAGATTGAGACCTGAAATAATGCGGCTTTAATTCTTGTTCAGGTAGTTTCATGAGCTAATTATATAGGTTAACTTAAAATTTCTGATTCTAAATTATAGTTGACCTTTCCAATTGGATTCCTTGTATTGACTCTAGACCCTCACAAGAGAGATTGCCAGTGAGATTATCTGGGGGATCCTCCCCACCTTGTGTTGGCTATAATCTGACCCGAATTCTTGAAGTTTGTAACTTGACGATAGAATCCGACTTTTTATTTCTTCAATTGATGGCTGAAGGATTTCTCTAAAGCTTCTACAATATCTTCATGGCCAAAATTTGGTTATGGGTTTTGGTTCCAATGGCACAAGTTTCATTCCCGGGGAACTGCAATAAATGGCATTCATGCAAAGGCCAGATATTTTCCTGGTGAGTAAGTTTTTGCTGTATATATATACCTTTTGCTGACACTGGGACCAAATTTGGAATTAGTTCTGCAAAGTGTTTCATCTTTTTCTCTTCCACTTTTTCGTTATCCCATAGGTGAAGTAGTTTTATGTCTCTGATTACTTTGTTTAGAGAATCGTTATTCTAGAACTCTCCCTTAAGCTTCTCCCCTACTCCCGCTTTCACCTTGAATTCTTGAATTTCACATTGGAAAATTCATACTTTGTTTAGTCAATTCTGGCTGCAAGCCAGCAAATTTGTTGTCCTGATCATCTCATATTTACATTTTGACAAATCTAAGCCCTTATGTAGTACTTAGCTTATTTTCCAGCTCAATTTATCTCACAGCATAGTGCTTTTTGAGGTAGTTGACTTTTTTTATCGATCAACCCTTACTTGCTTCTAAAATATGAAATGCCAACTATGACAGTTTGGGCAATAAATACTAATGGTATCTACTTTAATTATAGATGCTAGGATTCTTGTTATTGTTGGCTTACACATCTAAGAATTCAAAATATGTTTCTGCATCATGCCGCAAGACCTTTCTATACCCTTTCAAGTAGTAGGTGCTAGATACTGTGTTCTTTGAGTATTAGTTGGTATGGATATTTTATGCCTGTCATGTTGCTCATAAGATTCATTGAACAATGGCGGCCAAAGTGTTTTGGTGAATGGTACACCAACCTCGTTTCAGATTTAACTAGGAAAGAAGGTAGTAGTAATACCTTTCTGTTTTTATCTGTATGTGTTAACTTTCCCAAAGACATACTATTTAAAGCTCTTAATGTAGTAAATAATAGTTGGAGTTGTTGCAGTACCTTTGGATTCTTTTTAAGCAACTTCCATTTCATAAATTTTCAAGGCCATTTTCAATCTCTTCTCTGGATATATATGAAATCAACTGTATATTTTATGAGTTTGATTGATCTTGATTTATTTTCTGCTGCTTGTATATATTTATATATTAGCTGATATTAGTTCTTTTCATCTTTCCTCTTCCTATTTTGCAGATAACTGGCATAATTCATATTTGATGAATGGGAGTCTGCAAAGAAAAGCATCGCTAAGGTGGATAGCATGCGTCCAAATCATAGTAGAGACAAAGAATGTTAGATGATTTCTTCCGATCTACTCAAGTCTTGGTGGGCCGAGTTACAAAGGTAAGTCTCCGATGGCTGTTTCATCTGTTGCTTGGCTTGCTGTTGGGACCAGTAAGCATGGGTAGTGAGGACTCTGTCCAATAGCTCCTGTGGACGGGCTTGCCCCTCTGCAACTGATAACAGCCGTCAATTAAACTCAATGTCATGTGATTACTATGTGTATCAAGATTCAAGAAGATTTTGTTAAGTATTAGAGATGTAAAGGAAATTACATACAAGATGCATGCAAGTACGCCACTTTAAAAACCAAATGATTTCTTAGCTGGTTGGGTGAGTGGGGTTGATGACGTTAATGAAATTTGATAGATCTATGTTTTTTTTTGAGATCCCAAGAGCTGTAACAGTTGTACAGATACATAGCACTCACTTGGTGCTCTTTTGTGAAGAAATAAACACCTTATTTATAATAATAGTCAATAATAATATAGAATCCCATACACAGCATAGCTCATTTCAGTACTAATTATGGTTACATACCTTCCTGTTCCAAGCTTCTCAACAGCTTGAACAAGTGCTTCCACTTCCGCAACAGTAAAAGGTCTACGGATTTGACGACGTGGCCTCAGATCGCTTCGGCTTCCGTAATGGAACTACGTACGGCCACGGTTTCTGCATTTACCGCAGTAACTGGAACCAATGTTCTTGAATTTGCAGAAATTTTCTCCAATAAGGAGACGATGGAATAAGGTTTTGTTATATCAGCTCTAACCTTCTTACCCTGAAAAACTACACCGATACGTAGTCCCCACCACCAAGTATAGCAGTCACTGCTTCCATTACGGTCCTCTGCAAAATATTACAAGCATGAGTTGTGCTTTTCCAAACTTACATTCAGAAAAGGAAAATGTAGCATAAGGCAGAATAATGATGATAGAAACTTATTGAGGAAAGTGAATTAGTATTTGAAGGTAACACTTTCATACAGTGGCGAAGCCACATCGTCATAGATCACCTTTCGTCGAAAAAATACACTGTGCATTATGTTTTAGAGGTGTATAACAAATATTAAATACCCTTTATCGGAAAACTCTTTCACTTCTTTCAAATTTGAACACCCTTGAAAAAATTTACACTTCGCCACTGCTTTCACATGCCTTTAAAGAACCAACAGTTGCACGACCTCCATTGAAAACTGACGTCCCAGCTGCTGCACCTCCTGTCAGTGTTGATATGCAGAGGTAAATAAGTATCAATAAGGATCGAAACATACACATTTATGCACGCAAGTAAAAACTGAGTCATGTCCATGTTGCTGCATGAAAGGCATAAACTGTGAAGCGAACAACTTTACTATAACCGGCAGCATTTCCATGCAAGTCACTTGTGGGAGAACTACAAATTCCATCTCTCCATCAGAATTACAGAAGGGAGGTTGTAAGTACGAGATAACGCTAAAGAGCAACGCAAAGTTCCGATTGCTAGATGTAAAACTACTATCCGAGGAACTGTCACAATTCTACAGATGTTCTACATTTGCGCACTTGTAACCATAGTTATGTTAGATTTTCCAGTTGTTTATTTTGAAGAGGAGAAGACACAGTTATTCTTTTAAATATTTTAATATTCCAATAAATTTTTACAGCATATATTACTGGTCTCTTTAGTCTGCTACTAAGAGGAAAAGAAAAAGGCTTCTTAAATGAAGCAAAGGGAATCTTACATAAATGACCCCACGAAGACTTAACTTACCGGTCTCTAGTCATTGATCATATCTAGTCATTAATTATAGACTTACTAAGACTAGCCAAGTAAATATAAAAATTGAAAACCCAAAGAAATACGGTTCTTTCTCTCCAAGAATCACACACAAAGATCTCCTTCAATATTTTCAAGCGTGATTAGCAACATTAGATGCAAGACGGAAAGGAAATTCCATGAATGAGGTAGCAAATATGTGAACGCTACAATGTTAAAATACAAAATCAGAAAAAATCGTTAGAAGAATAAAAGAAACGGGAACTACAGTAAAGATTAAGAAATATTCCGAGTCCATAATTTGCTTGTGTGTCCTTAAGGAATTTTAACACCCTCACACGTTGCCAAGGTAATGGATTAAATTAAGACTCCCAGGATAAAACGGAATAAACCTTCCTGCAACAATGACAATACAAACTGCAGGATACCAACGAACTTAAAGAACGGAGCAAAATCAAACTTACGAATTTGAGAGAGAGAGAGACTGCGAATTAGAATACAGTATTTTCAGAAAGAAGGAAGTTCTGTAATGTCTTTGGTGTGTTAAAAACGAAGCCATGCCTCAGAATTTATACGCAATTATTGGAAGAGATGTGATGTCTGTTCTAAAAAAGGTGCCTGTTCAAAAATTTCGCGTCCTGCCGTGGTCCTACCGCGGTTATGCCAGGACTGCGGCCAGAAAGGCTCTTTGAATCTACAGCAGAGTTCTGGCGCGGTCCTACCGCAGTTACGCCACGACCATGGCTAGACTATATTTCTGAATCTTTAGCAGTGATCTGGCATTTAATTAATTATTTTATAATTAATTAAATAAATTTTGTCCAAAAAATAATCTTGTCGGTCATTTGACAAATCCATATCCAAATCCAAAGCCGAAGCCGAGCCGAGCGAGCGATGACAACGACACGAGGGTTCATTTTCTTCAACTCCTTTAAGAGCTTTAAGAAGTGATTCTATATATAAGCACACAAATGTAGTTGTCCCTCACCAATGAGGGACAAAGCGCAAGTCAAAAATTCACTTCATTCAAATTTTTATTTCCCTCTATTTTATTTCCCATCATTTCCAATTCACACTCTTAAACTTTAAAGCCCAATGCTTAAAGTCTTTGAAGCCCAATGCCTTTAAAGTCTAACAATCCCCCACATGAATGAGAATGGCTATAAAAAGAATGATCATAGATGAAAGCTCTGTGATTTGCAAGTAAGTATTAATCGCATCTAGATAAGTAGGTTTCCCTTTGAACTTTCTGTAGTGAACATATGTCGGATATATTCTGTAAATCGGTAGATTTGATATCTTTGTACCGTCGAACTTTAGTGCATACCTAGACAATCATACGTCACGCAACCAACCCATAGCCGTCTTTTAGTTCTCATTGTTGTGCTCGTTTCAGCCATGAACACTGCCTGGTTTCATAAGTGCGTAGAGAATTGGCCTTACAGAATTCTCATTGAAGCGACTTCCACTTCACACTTACATATGTGATTCCTAAACGTGTAATCCTCTAGATTGACACTATTTGATAAATACCACATCAAACTCAGGTAATCATTAAAGAACGTATAAAGTTCTATCGATTTTACTGAACATTGTCTTCACCACGAGAATAGACCAAAGATTTTACTTTGACAATGTTGAACCGTAAAATCACAATTTTGTTTGAGCTCCTTGAACCTAGATCTCGAAACATCCAAAATTCTAGTTAGAGTTGCCGCCATGTTGACTTGTCCTCGGCCATAGTCCCATTCCCTTAGATGATTTCTCAACTCCCTCTCTAGTTAAGCGCTTTGTAAGCGGATCCGCTACATTATCCTTTGATATTACTTAATCAATAGTGATAGTTTCACTAGAAAGTAGTTGTCTAACGATGTTATGTATTCTTTGTATATGGCGAGACTTTCCGTTATACATAACGCTCCCTGCCCGTCTTATTGCAGCCTCACTATCGCAATGTATGCAAATAGGAGCCAAAGGTTTTGGCCAGAACCGAATATCTTCTAAGAAATTTCAAAGCCATTCAGCTTCTTCACCGGCTTTATCCAAAGCTATAAACTCTGATTCCATTATAGAGCGAATATTGCACGTTTGTTTGGAAGACTTCCAAGATACTGCTCCCCCACCAACAATAAAAATATCTCCACTTGTGGACTTTATTTCTGTTGAGCCAGTTATCCAATTTGCATCACTATATCCTTCGATAACCGCAAGATATTTATTGTAGTGTAAAGCATACTCTTGGGTATATTCAAAATATCTCAAAACTCGTTTCATTGCCACCGAGTGATGTTTGTTGGGATTACTTGTGAATCGATTAAGTTTACTTATTGCACAAGCTATATCATGTCGTGTACAATTCATGATGTACATTATGCTTCACAACATACGAGCATACTCCAATTGAGACGTACTTTCACCTTTGTTCTTTATAAGATGGTGATTTCTAAATTTCAAGTGTTTGAATTTTTCAAGTACCATTTTTACGTAATGTGATTGAGAAAAAGCTAGAACATGATGGGTCCTTTGGATTTTAATTCCTAGAATTATATCGGCAACTCCTAAGTCTTTCATATCAAACATACTAGCAAGCATACGCTTAGTAGCTTGAGTGTCAGCAATGTCTTTGCTCATTGTTAGCATATCATCAACGTATAAGCAAACAATGACCATATGTTTTGGAACGTTCTTAATGTAAACACATTTATCACATTCTTTGATCTTAAAGCCATTTGACAACATTGTTTGGTCAAATTTCGCATGTCATTGCTTGGGTGTTTGTTTTAGTCCATAAAGAGATTTAACAAGACGACACACCTTCTTTTCTTTTCCGGAACCACAAACCCTTTAGGTTGATCCATGTAAATTAATTCCTCTATATCACCATTTAAGAAGGCTTTTTTACATCCCATTTGATGGATTTGAAGATCATACAAGGCGGCTAACGCTATTAGCGTCCGAATGGATGTAATTTTTTTTATCGGTGAGTATGTGTAGAAATAATCAACACCTTATCGCTATCTAAATCCTTTGACAACAAGTCTTGCCTTGTATGTCACGCCCCAAATCGAGGGACATGATCGGCGCCTGATCGGTAGCCCTATTCAAGTGGACCTGGGTGCCTTTCCTAACCCGCGCGTTACCTCTTTATTGTTCATTACTTATAAGCCAAGATTTTACCAATTATAACTAAATTCACATTTTTCAAACATAACCACACGATTAACTTACTAACAAGTTTACAAAATTACAACGCCCGACATATATATACATACATAGGCTATAATCCCACAGTTTCTTATCTACGGAGCCTCTAGGATATAAAGGATGATACAATACTTGCCGGTAACAAGGCTCTGGCTATATCAACTTGCTGGTTGACTCAACATGTGATATCATAATATACTGAATGATGAAGGTAAACTAACACATGCTAATATACTGAAAGTCTAAATAATATAAATCAAATGCGGAAACACTAATATAGGCCCAAAACATATATGCAGCAACATTGCTTAACCTTAAATGCATGTGGCTCTGTCTAACTGTTACTCTAGTCTATGAATCCTCTAATGAAGTACTAAAAATACAATTGTTTGAAAATACTGAAGAGTGTAAGGTAATGATAATGTCCCGAAAGAACTGGGGATCACCAATAGCTTGTACGAGAATCCTAACGCTCTAAATCGTCAACTTGTAAATCATTACCCGCATCGTGAGATGCAGGCCCCGTGCAAAAGGGACGTCAGTACATTTGAATTGCGCTGGTATGTAAAATAACTGAAAGAAAGAATTATAAATGCTGAAACTAAAACTAAGCTGATAACTTAAAATTGATAATGATAACTGAAATGATAATTGTTGATATTAAAACTGAAATGATGATTGATAACTGATAACTGAATTGATAAATGATAACTGAAATGATAATTGGTAACTGAAATGATAATTGATAACTGATAACTGAAATGATAACTAATAATTGAACCGAACAAAGGAAGTAACGATATGAATACTTCCTCTTTTGAATAATGAACAACCTCTTTACCTGAATAAGCTATGGCCTCGGGCCCAATATATATGTGTGCACAAGCTACGACCTAAGGGCCAAATATACATATACATAACTACGACCTCAGGCCCCAAAGTGCATAAAGAATAAACTACAGCCTCAGGCCCAAACACGCATAACGCATAAACTACACCTCAGGCACAAGTATGCATAAAGCATATAAACTATGGCCTCATGCCCAAATACAAGTGTTCAACATTCAGAAACTAAGAATCATACTGAAATACATGATGCTGAAATACTAAATCATACTGAGTTACGTGATACTTGGATGTTGAGTAGAGCTAGACTGAGACATGTATTCATTAACTGATTATGAAAATTGAAACTTCAACTGTTCATGACATGTTGAGTAATCTATACTGAGACTCATGGGGATCAAACCCAGGTTTATATTGATTATGCACTGATTTCACAACGTTTAGTATGAAAGTCATGAATCAGTTACGAAGCTAGAGAATAAAAGTTCTGTAATTATTCAAGGAACTAGGCTTAACTATATTTCTGAGGCAATTAATAACATGGCAAAAGAAACATAGTGTAAGGAGAATGATTAATATTTCCAAACATAGAGAGTTAGCCTCACATACCTTAACTTCCTGCTCTTGAGTGCAATACAATATTTGTCAACCCTTTCAACTTTGATCTATGTCAATACAAATCAAAGGGTTTCCACGTTAGCTATGATACTCATTTTTTGGTCACTCGAGCATTTTATCAAATATTTGGAGAGAATAAAGCTTCATAGTCTTTATTAATGGTGTTTATACACCCAATAACCCATTCTTGTTCTCTTAGATAAATTCTAAAGTCTCAAATGGTTATAATCAACATCATTCTTCATCAACCATAAGGTAAACAACACCCTTAACCAATAGTCAACAATCAACAACCCAAACCTATAATCCGTTCATACTTTTCTATCAAATACATCAATTCATAACTCATGAACTAGAGTCTATAATCATTAATCCAATGCTAAAATCAATTAGAGTATGAATATATTACCTTTTTGTAGTTCAATCCCCTTGAATTCGAATATTAATGTTCCTTCTCTTAACAATAATGTCCCAGATCGAACATCTAACGATATGGAGGGTTTACCCATGTTAATAAGATGTTAGAAAATTAAAATTAACTCTGAATCACCATTAGAACTTACCTTGGTTGGTGGAGGGACCTTTAAGGAGTTAGGTTTTTGAGAGCTCCCATTCCTAGAGCAAGTTTTTGTGTTTTGGGGGTGTGGGGGACGAAGTAGAGATTTAAAATGACACCCCAAATGTGCCCCATGCACCTGAAGGCCTGACCGTACATAAAAGGGCAGTAGCACTGCCACAAGTGCGCGACGGCGCACATGACCCTCTGGGCGCGCATATTGTGCACTTCTCTATAAAGCGTACACTACGTTTTGCACAGAGATCCGTTCGGGCTCGATAATATAACGTTGGAAAGCTATTTTAAAGGCCTACAACTTTCATGTTTTGAGTTTTAAAAAATTCCTTACACTTTTTCAAGAAATCCTACTGGACGACAGGCCTTTTGTAAACTTAGTCGATTTTGTCGAATCTTATGCACCTCATTCTCCATCTTGATTCTAAAACAATTATTTCCACGCATACTCATCCCAATAGAACTTCACATGTCTAAAATATAATATTACTACTCATTTAACACGTCCATACAATAATAAAATAGTAAAACATAGGTTGGTGGTTATAAAATATATGTTTTAGTGGGTAATAAGTGGTATATCATGGTATTGGTGGTTTAATGAGTTTCACTAAAGTAATGACTACTTTCTTGTCGATTTATAATCACTATCCCATAAAGAATAATGCACTTTAATATTATAACTTTAATATTAAAATGTACTAACACCAACAATATCGACACATTAATTCATTGTCTGCAATTTAAACTACGTACTGACATATATTTGTATTAATACGTCGCCATCATTTTTACAGAGTTGTGTGAGCATGGTAATATAGTGTCCCGACTAATTCAAAATCTTGATTTCGTCTCTGACTAAAAAAATATATTTCCAACTGGTATTACATCCAATTGACATTAGAGGAGTCAAAAAAAAGTCTTCCAAGACTGTGATTAAACGTACGAATTTTTTTCCAGAATAAATCATGTTGAACGGTACCTCCATTTTCTCACAATTAATTAATTATTCCTTGCAAGTTTCAATTACATATGTAATTTATATTGTTCATGCTTTCTACCAACTTAGGAGCAGATCAAATTTCATGAACCAAAAGGGCAAGTACCACACTACTTCTCTACGTATATATCTTTTTATATACACATACGTATGATACAAAAATATAATTACAAATCATAGCCACTTAAAAACAAAAACAAAGAGAATGAAAGACAACTTTGTTTTTCTTCTTTCATTTTAATATCTTGGATTCTTGTTAGGGTTGCTTTTGGGGTTTTGTGGGATTGAGGAAATTTCGTGGAAATTACATTACAACAGATTTGCAGTCCCTACAAATTACTTGACATAGACCATCACATGTCATTTTCTGCATGAAGTTGTTTGGATTTGAAGCTTATAACGGCCATACTTTTTCATACTTATCTTAGAACTAGAAATTACATATGAGCCAATTTACTACTCCTTCCGTCTTAATTTATGTGATTGTTCTTGACTGGGCACCCCAAATTATTAAAAATGAAAAAAAAAAATTAAATTTATGTTCTAAAACAAGTTATAGTAATTTTTGTAGCTACAAATAATTATATTAAGAGTAAAATGAGAAATTTAAAGTTTAATTATTTCTAAATATAAAAATTATCATTGCTTTTATGACTGATTGAAAAGAAAGAAGTATCACATAATTTGAGAGAGAAGGAGTAGTTTGTTATGAGGCTGGCCGGAGAAAAAGAAAAACAGAACTAAATAAATCATATTTTGTGTTTTTATTGTCTATCATTAATACAACATTCCTTCCAAATAGTATAAAATATAGTAGGCTTTCAATTATAATATTAGGGAATAATATACATAGATATAGCTTCTTCATCAAAGTCTTTATAAAGTCATAGTATCTTCATGAAAGTCTCGAAGCTTATCTTCTCTTTTGCCAAATATATATATACACATATTATATTATATTTATAGTGTATGTGTCAAATATATGTACATTTGATTATTTTTATATATTTAACTAAAATATAATGAAGTCACTAATTGTGAAATGATTGATTGTGGAGTATAACTGTCTTTACCGGTCGAAGCCAATAAAGGAAATTTCCCAGAACCAAGCTTGTGTAGGGACCATAGGAAAGGCAGATGTGAAATACGGATTTTCATTTATATGCATTGACAATATAAAAATTATATTAATATCGGTATAATTTAATTTTCATAGCAAGTTAGGTACTAATTAAGTGTTATTATTAAGTTTTTAATTAAAGTTTTATATACCGATAACGCAAAAATATTATGTAAGTGAGAAATTGCCTAAAAGTTAACTGCATGTAACAGGGGCGAAGCCACCTATTAGAAAGGGTGGTCAACCGACCACCCTTCACCGAAATATTACGAAAAATTATATTATGTGTATAAGTAAAATATTAATTTTAGATGTATAAAATATATATTGAACACCTTTTGTCGGAATGTTTTTTTTTGTTCTTTTAAGTTTGAACACCCTTGAAAATATTTCTGGCTTCGCTACTGGCATGTAACCATCCAAATACGTGAGAATATATAATAATTTGAAAAATAAGACGAGTAACCTACAGATTAAACAAAGTTATACTGAAATAAGTCTATTATATAATGCGTATATAAATTAATCGAACCAATTAAAGGTCTTCTAGGAGGCTATATTATAATCTAGCAAAGAGTTCTAATGTTTTAAATCAGAAAAATAATTAACTGTAGATCGAAGCCAATCTCTTTTCTAAAAAAAAAACCAATTAAATACCATAAAATTCGAAACCATTGATGGGTAGGAGTAAAAAATATATCAATTAAAATTTTGGATTTGGAAGCAGAAGAATGTAACGGAGACAAGTGAAATCACTAAAGATTGTGATCGACTGATAAGTACTGGTTTATCCTTAAACAAATATCTTGAATTTGAGCCTTGAGTATAGAGCTTTTGATAGGACTTTACAAAGTGAGATTTTGTGTCACAAATCCGATTCAATTCAGGCTCTAATATTGATATCATACACCGGGTGAAAAACCAAAAAGGAGACAAGAGACATACCAAAGAGATCCCGGGCAGATAAAATATTGAAAATATCTGGTGCTCCAAGTTTCTGATTTTGATACGCAACATAAGCTAGGGCTAGCAATCAATGTATATATATATATATGCTCGGAAACAAACAAGATCAATGTACTTGGGAGCTTAAAATGGTTGAAAAAATTGGCCATTTCGATATGATACGATATCTATAGGTCATAGCTTTTGTGTTTGGAAATTTCTTTCCTATCTTCATTATTTTGACTTGTTTGGAGGGTGTCTTTAGGAAGAGTACGATAGGCATAGGATAATTAATTAGAAAATAACTGGACCAACATATATACAAAAAGATAGGGAAGATACTTTTATATATCTTTCTCTGCAAACGTTATTTATTACTTAGCCATATGTTCCATTTTCACATAAGATCAATAAAAAATAATCCATTTGTAACACGGTTGTTTTATTCTACTTAAATTGTAACTGGCTAGTCGTATATAGAAGATCATTTTCTTCGAAATGACACGTAAAATCATTATAGATCAGCCAGACTAGGGCAAAATAGTATTTGGAAAAATCCCTTATGATCGATGCACGGGATCCAGCTTAGTTATTGATAGAGTAAATAGATCAGCGCCACTTCTTGAGATCTTCTGATTAAAAGTTGTAGTGTAATATAATTAATTTATCTTCATTAATTTTTAACACTTGAACTATGATACGAAATAAGTCGATATAGCATGAATTTAATTTTAAAAATTCAAAAACGATAAACTCTACGACATGATTGTTCAAATAGAGAAGTATATATTCTATTGGACTTTTAGTCGAAATGGTAAATAAGCTAGATGATGTGATACACAGATTCAATGGAGTTTCTATTTTTAGAGATGCTGTATATATAGTTAGAGAAACTGTAGCTTTCAAGGTGGATTCTAGTATGAAATTTCAAGGAAGTTTCATTGGAAAGTACAAAATCCGTACATCTTTTATTACTGTTCTAGGTGTTCCATTAGGTCAGAACAGATGAGAAGTTGCAGCTGAGAAAGAAAAGAATAAAAAAATAGCATGTGATTGTGAAATGAGGTTTTAATTTGGACCATTCAACTGCGTTATAAATTAGTTTACAAAAAAAAAAAATTTCAACCATAGGGTCGGATCAACTTATGCTCATCTCAGTTAATTTTACGAAATACTTGTTATACAGTACTATAAATATTTTATAAAATTATCCACCAAAATAGGACACATAAAAAAATTACCAAATATTTTTACCTCGGCTGGAATTTGGCTGGAATTTAAATTGAGGCAATTAATTTACAACATTCTTTGTTGGATTCTTTAAACTTCTCTTTTATTTATTTATTTGGTAAGCTAACTCTATGATGTGTCAAAACAATGTCTAAAAACGCGAAACCAACAAGAAACGACATATTTCTGCAATTAAGATGGAAAATTTTTATCTGTACTTCATGTCTATATCAAATTAACTAAAACAGAATATGATATATATATATATATATATATATATATATATATATATATATATATATATATATATATATATAAACTTTTAAATGTTAATCATGATTAAGTGATATATATTTTCACTTTAGTTTTTATCTTAAAAGGGTTATTTGGTTCACGAGTTATTTCTTCATATGGTCATTCAAGTAATAGAAATATCCACCAAAGCCACTTGTTAATTAGGTAGCAAAAAATATTTATTTTTAAAATATATTATTTAGGCAAACACTATGAGAGACAATATGGGTAAGGGTAGGGGAAGGTGATAGAACAGGATCGAGGTGGCGGTGTGGTGGCGAGGTTAGGGGTGTGGGTGGCCAAGGGTGGGGTGATGGGTGCAGGCTGGGGGTAGTTTGGGAGTGGAGGGTGGGAAATAGGGTGGGGAAGGTTTTGGATTTTGTGTGGATTTATTAATGGATTTTGGTGATTAAAAAATGAGACTTAAGATGCCAACTGAGCAATGTTACTTGTTAGTAAACTGTATTTGTAAATTAATTTTGGAAAAGACAGAACAATATATAAACATAAAATGTAAAGAAAACAGAAGTTAATCCGAACCCACTGAATTCATAGTGTAACCTTACAGAATTTAATCCCCTCCTAGTACCCAAGTTATGGATTATTTTGTCCCAGGATAGAACGAATTATACACTCGTGTAGTGGCACTTCATACTCCAGTGTTTCAGCGAACACAAAGTTTGATAACAAATCGCACTTACTGTTGCTTTCTTTGAAGTTAAAACAATGCAGAACAAGTAGGAGAAACTCAGAAAATCGTATGAAAATTCTAAGAAAATGGATTTGTATTTATAGCCAATGTTAGGGTGAAATCTGAAGAGGTGCAACTCTTCAGAATGATTGTTTTACCAAAATGGCCATAGCATAAATGATTATTTACTTAACAATAAACCGGGAGGTTAATTTTCCATTACAAAAAAAAAATCGAAAAATGGAAAATGGTTGGATATAATATTAATATTATTGCATTGAATATTAGTATTATGTTATTAAAACAAATATTTAATAACATTTGTGTTAATATTTACTATTAACAAATAAATTTAATCTAAAAAATTAAGCAATCAATCGTTTGACCGAAGCCAAAGCCGAGCCGAGCGAGAACGACAACAACGCGAGGCTTGCCTTTTTCTCAACTCTTTAAGAACTAAAAGAAGAGCAATTGCTTATTATACCCATAAAAAACTTCTCCCTCTTCCAATATGAGACAATGTCCTTTCGTCAAGGAGGGAATCTCAAATAAAACTCAAATATTTTATTTTTCCTATATTTACCATTCACCATATTTTAAGTATTAATATACTTTTTTTTTTTAGAAAACCAACAAGGAAATCCGGTGAGTTTAGTGGCTTAAAGGCTAGGATGACTTTATAAGACACAAAGCAATAGTTGAATGGTTTTTTTTTTTTTGGTCATAAGAAAACATAAGTGACTTTGGTGGATCAATTCCATATATGTATAAATTATGGTGTATGGATTGCTTATGCGAAGATTAATAATAACGAGATTATTATACATGATTACTTACTTTAAAGGGGCATTTTTAAAATTAAATAATTTAATCTCCACATTATTAATTTTTGTTTTTTTATTCATAATAGTGTCGCATAACTTAATTCGGGTATAACCAAAAGTTAAATCATCTATGCACCGATTATTTTTGCTTATGCGGCTAACCAAGCACTATATTATTTTATGCTAGAAGTAATTGTTCCAATACAATCAACCGAACGAAGCTTTAAACCTAAATTATTTGATCAATATAAACATGCACGTAAAGAAGACCTCATACTAAATCTAGACAATGACATGACTTTGTTTTCTTCCATTTTTGGATTAGTTTGTCAAAGTAGTTTTGGACAAATTCTTATAAACTGCAAAATAAAGAGAATATGTGGAAAGAGAAGGGAAAGAAACTATATGGAAGAAGATACTAATACCCAGCTTTTGGTGTGAGAAGTTTGATTTTATAATAAACTCCATTCATATATAAAAGTGATGGATAAAATATTTCCTAAATCAATATTGAGAAGATAAACTGATACGATTATCACCAACTTTTGAAGTCTTGTATTATATGGATTCTCTTCTTTACCATAAAGTAAAATTTTGTTTGAATGGGAACGTAATATTTTGTTTACCTTTTGTAAATAATGGAAGTTAAGCCAAATTAGGAAAGTGGTTGACCCGGAAAATATGGTAAGACATAGGTTTTAAATATTAGTTTGATCGAGAAAATAAGTCATTCATTAATGATATCACTTTTAATTTGTTTTTGCACTCCAAAAGGTTACTAGCTACTACTTTCAACTAAAAGAAGCTTTTGACTTCAAAGTAGCTCGTCTGTTTTTTTTTTTTTTTCATCCAAACCTGGCTAAAATTGGATTCGTGCCAAAAAGCCTCGTACTGAGAGATAAAGTACTTCCTAATCAAAATAACTTCATACCTAGACGCTGAACTCGAGATTTCTAATTAAGAATAAAAATATACTTACCACTCCACCACAACAGTTATTGTATCGAAAATATAGTTCAATTATAAATAAAACAAACTTTGTTGTTTATTCCTAACAACTGTGTCAACGTCCACAACTCAAAATAATCTGTGCTTCCCTTTTTAGAGGGATTTGCTTTTTTTTAGTTTTCTTATTTTTGGGAATACACAATCTTAAAGAGAGTAGTAAACTGTAAAAGCTGCTACTATTATTCTGCTGATAACAAAAGTGAGTCCTAAAGAGGAATATGCTCTTATAGAAAATTGCATGCACTTATCACATGAATCGCAGATTAACTGATCAGTTAAAGTTACTTCTACTCAATATTTCAGGCCGTCTGCAATTTCTGATATATTCAAGGTTATTAGATCCACAAACTTAGATAATATTTACTAGTATTCCAAAATTATGAAAATATATTGAATATCAGAGGGAAAATTGTTGCCCGTTTAATATCACTACTACTATTACGTGGTGCCTTTCCGAGATTTTTTGAAGGGCGACGTAAGGCTAAGCAACTGATGTCCGTGCACTTGTTGTCCGCCAACTGACGTCCCCTCCGTACGCTAGACTAGATTGTCAGTGACGTACGGAAAAACCAATGTCAAGAACAATTGAGAGAACATAAATGAGAATTGAGAATGAAAGAAAGCTTGATTGCATTAATGAAAGCAATATACAGAAAAGCAACATGGTGTCGAGGGGGAGAGACACCAATACAAAGAATTGCTTGCTTTCTAGAAAGTTTTTATTGCTTAGTCCCCCTTAATAATGCTTAAAAAAACAATCCAAAGCTACAAGACTAGACTTGAATATGCTAGAGAAACATAATGGAAGTACTTGAAATAAAAGTACTCTAAATGAAAATGACTTAATTTTCTAAAAGGCAGCAATAGGTTTGTTGTCACCAACATTATCTTTGGCACCACGATCTGCACGCGCGGCGCTGTTGGAATTTGCCTGCGGCTTGGCGCTAGAGAGGGATATCAGTGGGGCGACAGAGGCACCTTCGTGCTTGTCACTTGGCCCGGCCAAGACCAGGGGGCCATCCGTGGCGCTAGGCGTTGGGAGGATTGCTAGGACGTCACGGGGGGCACCCAAGGGGTCATGGGGCATGGCTGGAAAGCCGCCCATGACATTCTCCTCCACCTGAGTTGGCGACGTCCTCGACGCCTTACCTACAAAATAATATTCAATGAGGCTCTTGTAGGCTTTGAGGTTTTTTTCCCTCTCCCAAGTATTATCTTCTGCATCACAGGCCTTGCCATTTCACCAAGAATTCTTGGTGATCTTTCCTTGAGGCATGAATCACTCTGTCACCAAGGATAGCTTCAACACGTCTTTTCCCGATTGAATTGGGACCTCGAATACTGGGTATTGTAAGCTGGCTTCTTGAAAGAATCTTCGTGTCTTCCCAAAAAGTTTTCAGGAGACTGACATGGAAGACAGATGGATTTTAAACCAAGCTGGGGTATCCACCCGGTATGCAACTTTCCCGATGCGCCTCTCAATGGACAAGGGTCCAATATACTTTTGCAATAGGCGAGGGTCATGGACTCCCGCAAATAAGTACCGCTTTGGAATTTTGACCATCATTTTATTCAACAAAGTGACGATTCTGATCAGCATGCTTCTTCATTCGCTTTTGAGCTTTGACAAGATAGCTCCGCACTATTTCCAGATTCCGCTTTCACTCTTTTGATAAGCTAGAAACTCGAGGAGACTTAGCCGTGTTTGGTGCATTCACAGTGTGTGGGAGTAGCGGTTGATGCCCGGTAACAATTTTAAAAGTGCTTTTGTTCGTACTAGAGCTTTGTGAATTGAAACACAGTTGAGCAGCATCCAGAGCTTCACCCAATTCTTCTGTGATCCAGTTACAAAGTGGTGGAGATATTCCTTCAACATACTATTAAACTGCTATGTCTTGCCATTAGATTGTAGATGAAAACTTGAGCTGTGACTCAATTTTGACCCCGGGCACTTAAAGAGTTGGGTAAATTACTAGTGAGTTGCGGTCACTAACAATGTCTTTGGTCAGGCCCTAATATTTGACAACATGAGAGAAGAATAGTCGAGTTGCATCTTCTGCTAATATATATTGTGGGGCCGCGATAAAGGTGGAATACTTGGAAAACCGGTCCACCACAACCAAGATAGTTGTGAGATCTCCCACCTTGGGCAATCTGTTGATGAAATCCAGGGAGACAAGTCTTCACATACTGAGCGACATCATCGGCTATTTGAGGCCAATAGTAGGCACGACGAAGTAATGCCATGGTGCGTTATTCACCGGGATGACCGGCCTACAAAGTATCATGACATTTCGCTAGAATATTCCTTCGCAGACCTCCTCCCTTCGGAACATAAAGTCGGTTCCCTTTGACTTTCAGAAAACTATCTTCCATGTAGAACTGGAGAATCTTGCCCTGTCCTACCTAATCAACCAAATACTGAGTAGTAGGATCCTTGGTGAGTAGATCCTATATTTGGTCTTTAATGGAGGTGGCTATTTCGCTCCACCTTAGGGTGGTGAGTAGGCACACTGATACTAGATCAGCTCTTCGACTGAGTGCATCAACAACATGATTGGTCTTTCTACTATTGTACTCCATGTTAAAGTGGAATTCAGGTAGGAGTTCCTTCCATCTGACCTGTCGACCATTCAACTTCGGTTGGTTCATGAAATGACTGACAATTGTGTTGTCTGTCTTGACCATGAACGGGGTTCCTAGCAGATAGTGCCTCCAAAGGCGCAAGCAATGGACGACAACCAATAATTCTTTCTCATGGGCGGCATAGCGCTTATCTGCATCCTTCAGCTTCCAACTATTGTATGCTACAAGGTGCCCTTCTTGTAGTAAGACCCTACAAAGGGCAGAGTCAGATGCATCCGTTTGTACCTAGAACGGCTTGGCTAAATCAGGGAAGGCCAAGATGGGGCTACTAGACAGACGTTTTTAATGCATTGACGGCCCCCACTCTCCTTGGTTCCCAATCACAAGGTGTGACCTTCTTTAGGAGTTATATCAATGGCATTGCGATAAGTGAGTAGTCCTTCACAAACCACCGGTAGAAGTTGCATAGGCCAAGGAACACCCTCAAAGCGTGGACATCCTTAGGCGGCAGCCAGTCTATGATGGCCTGAATCTTCTGCTGGTTCATCTTGATCCGTCCTTCCTCGATGACATGTCCGAGGAAGTAAATTTGCTTTGATCAAAGGAGAGTTTGGATAGTTTCACATATAGTTCATGCTCCCGCAAACAAGCTAGGATTTTCCGCAAATGCACTAAGTGTTCTTTCATTGTTTGGCTATATACCACAATGTCATCCAAGTAGACCACCATAAATTTGTTAATGTAATCTCGGAAGACTTGGTTCGTCGGAATGCAAAATATAGCTTGAGCATTAGTTAAGCCGAAAGACATTACCAGGAAGTCGTACAACCCATATCTTATTACACAAGTCATTGTGTGCTCATCACCCTCTGCGATCCAAACTTGCCAGTAACCTGTCTTGAGGACTATCTTGGTGAACACCGTCGCACCACCCAGTCTATCGAACAAGTGTGCCATTAAAGGAATAGGGTACTTGTTCTTCACGGTGATTTTGTTTAGAACTCGATAATCCACACAAACTCGCAGGCTGCCATCATGTTTCTTTAGGAATAGAACAGGGGACCCATATGGGGACTTTGAGGGTACAATAATCCCTATATCTAGCATTTTCGTTAATTGTCTCTGAAGCTCGGTAAGTACATTCTGTAAGGCGCTCGGGCAGGTGGCTTCAAGCCCGGCACCAACTCAATTTCATGGCTCACGGTGTGCTTAGGTGGGAGCTGCTTTGGCATGTGTTATGGCATGACATCGTCAAACTCCAGTAGTAACTCCTTCATAGGTTCAAGAATGGGACCCGAGGAGCGTTCTATATCTTCAATGCTGTAACGACCCGGCTCGTCGTTACGGAAATTTCCACCCCGTTACCTTGCATTAACATATCTTATGCTTCTATATCAGTGTTAGAACCTATCGGGTGAGTTAGGAGTGAATTGAATTAAAAATGAAGCAAATAGCATGTTTGAAGGAAGTTTGAATATGGAAAGTCAACCTAGAGTTGACTATCAAGTTAGAGTGCTCGGAATCGGATTCGATGATTCGACTAGTTTCGAGGGATCATTTATGACTTAGGAGAGCAATCGGAATTGAATTTGGAGATCCGGTGTAGAAATAGGCTTGAATTGGCTAAGGTTGAATTTTAGCGAAATCCGATCGATAGGTGAGATTTTGATCCGGGAGTCGGAATGGAATTCCGATAGTTGCAGTAGTTCCGTTAGGTGATTTTGGATATGCCTGCAAATTTTCAGGTCATTCGGACATCGTTTGGTCGGGTTTTTGATCGAATGTGAATTTTTAAAGTTAAAGTTAAACTTAAGCTTAAATTTGTTGAAAACGAACGATTTTGATGTTAACGATAGAGTTTTGATGATTGGAACAAGTTCGAATAAGGTTATAGGGCGTGTTGGTTCTTTTGGTTGAGGTCCCGGGGCCTCGAGTGAGTTTCGGGGTGGTTTCAGACCATTTCTAGGCCATTTTTAACTGCTGGTTTATGTCTGTAGCAGTGTTCTACGCGATCGCGGACAATGGGACGCGATCGCGGTGAGTAAAATGTGCGAAAAGTATTAATGAATCGCGATCGCGTGAAATGCTCCGCGATCGCGAAGAAGGAAAACTTCTGTGCATTGATCCTACTTCGGAAGCTCATATATTTTTATCTACAAGGAATGTTAAGGTGATTCAAAAATGAAAGTTGTAGCACATCGTGTCTAGTTTTCAGAACGATAGATAAATAGAGATTTGGACATCTATGTAAATAGTTATGGACGTTACACTATAGGGTATCCGAGAAGGATCTCTAATACACATGTATACATTGGGAAGCTTATATATGGAAATGTATACGGATTCAGGAAATGAGCATCAAATGCAAGTTATAGCTCTATGTGTCTAGTTTCCAGAACATCAAACCATTCATCATTCGGAGTTGTGTGCAAAGAGTTATGGCCATTATACTGAAGCCTGTCCGGAGGAACCGGAGTTTGTTCACCGCGATCGCGAAGCCTTTCCCGCGATCGCGAAGGGTAAATTTTGGGCCAAATTTTGTTCTCCGCGATCGCAGAGCCATTCCCGCGATCGCGATGAGTAATATGCTTGGGCAGAATGTTTTTAAAACATTCCAGTCGCGAAATCAACCCATTTTTCCACCATTTTTGGTCATTCTTGAGAGCTTTTGGACGAGAATTGAAGGGATTTCGACGGGGAATCATTGGAGGTAAGTTTTATGAGTTAAATACATGATTTTATCAAAGAATCTTCCATTAATTCTCTGAATTTGGGTAAGAAATCAAGAAAATTAGGGCTTTGAGCAAAAATCTTAAAATGGGGATTTGAAGGACCATTTGTGGTCCGAATTGGGAGTTCTTGGTATGTACGGACTCGTGGAGAGACGAGGATTCCGAAAATGTGAGTTTCATAATTTTTCGAGATGTGGGCCCGGGGCTCGGGTTTTGCCAATTTCGTGATTTTTGATATTTTTCGAGTTCTTTCGATTGGGTTATGCTCCATTAGCCTATTTTGATATATTTGTGCTGATTTGTGCTAGTTTTGACGTGCGTGGATGCCGGTTCGAGGAGCTAAGGCATCGCGGGCATGAGCTTTCGTCGCGCTGTAGGTGAGTAATAGATGTGGGTGATGACCAGCGGGTTCGAAACCCCGGTATACCACTTTGTGACGCTGTATAGCGGCGAGACACGCACACTCTTGAGAGTGCGGGGTCGATCATGAACCGGAGACTATATATTAGTCCGACCTGTTGATACTGTATTATTGGCTATTCTCGAGCCGTTGAACCCCCTTCTTGGGCGGTTGAGTATACTTGTGGGCCGTGAGCCAATTATTGGATCCCGCGAGGATTGTTATCATTGTCTTATCATATAGACATGCTAGTTTACTACTAGTCCGCAGCTATTTCTGTTATTATGCTAATTCCAATCTCTGGAACTTGATATTACTGTTTTCCAACTGAAAAATGATAAAAAGGTTTTTCAAAAACTATTTTTGAGCCTGCGAGGCTGTATCTACATATTAGCTGACTAGTAGTGGATCGGGCTGCACGCCGCAACGAGATATATGTTGGATCGGACTGCACGCCGCAGGAATATCTCTATGAGATGTGCTTGGGCTGTAGGAGCACCTCCGGAGTCTGAACCCCCACAGTGAGCACGGGTACCCAAAATTGGAGTCGGGCTACGCGCCGTAGCGGTCATATCATGCATTGCATTGCATTTAGCTACATCTGCTAGCTGTTATGCTATTTATTGGTATTTGTTGGTACAGGTACAGTGAATATTAATTTTGTGACAGGGTAGCCGATTATAGCTTTACATAGTGCTTTATTGCGGATTTCTTATCTGCGCTGTCTTACCCTTGTTTATTACCACTGAGTCTGGCAGTACTCATTTTACTCCCTGCACCTTGTGTGCGGATCCAGGTACCTCTCAGCAGACTTGATTCGGTAGCTACTTGGAGGCATTGTGCGGGATAGTCGAGGTAGCTGCAGCGTCCGCAGGACCTGACTCCCCTTCTAGCCGTCATTTCTTATCTTGTTGTCTTTCCTTTCCGCACTGAGTTGTTATAAACTTTATTACACTTATGTTCTTTAGAGGCTCATGACTCTTGACCCTTCGGTCTATGGGAGTTAGTATATTTTGGGACTTGGTCTCCCCGCTGTTAGTATAAGTATTACTATTGTTTCATATTTTGAAATGCTTAAATGGGTTAAAGGGAGCTTCTAGCTCCGTTGTTGATATTGATTGGTCAGGCTGGCTTAGCAAATGTGCTGGGCGCCATCACGACCGGATTTGGGGTCGTGACAAGTTGGTATCGGAGCCTAGGTTTACTAGGCCTCATGAGTCTTGAGCCGGTTAGTAGAGTCTTGTGGATCGGTACGGGGACGCCTGTACTTATCCTCGGGAGGTTGTGAACCTTTAGGAAACACTTCACATTTCTTGGAATTCTTATCGTGCGTACTTGATTCAGCTTGAGATATACCTTTTTGAAACTCCTTCCGCACGCCTCTTAACTGGAAGGTAAAGTGCCTTATGTGTAGTGGAACGAGTTCAAACTCGGGAAGACTAAAATGATTATGCTATGTGTATCCTGGTGGAAGGTATTGTGCTGAAATGCTAAATTGAGGCGAGATAGGTGGATTGGTTCTCATGTGTAATTGAAAGGTAGTTGATATGTGTTATGATTCGAGCAGGTACAACGCATGTTCATGTACCAAATATGATAATATGATTTGTGTAGTATTGAGACTAATGTTGTCGATATGCATTGTGATGTCTTGTCGAGTTGTGAATGTATTGCTACGATGGTTTTGGTGATTCTCTGGCAGGTGGATAGGCCAATTTACAAAGGAAACTCTGCCGAAATTTTTGGAAAATTTGGGACTTAGAAAGATTTCTGTCACCTAAAGAGAGTGGGCTTATTGGTGGTACGTGTATATCTGCAAGAATTGCAGAAGAGCTAAGGTCTCTGATGATTCGAGTCTCCGTCAAGGCTTGTAAATGACTTGAGTTTAATCTCATATTAACATTTCGGCATCACTTGAGTAATAATGATATGAGTGGTTGAAAGTGCTTTGATGTATGGCTCCGAGCCAAGTTGGGGAGGTTGCTATTGATTAACTGATTGCACTATTGTGTGCTATGTTGATTCCGTCTCTAAGTATGTTGGGAAATTCGGGTAAAGGTTATGGTGCTTCGTAGATCTGATGAAGTACTAGGGTGTTTTGAACTGCTGTTGGTAAAGAATATTCACCGTATAGAAAAGAAAGATAACTGATTGTATTTGTAAGTAATCATGTTCTGCGATGTCGGAGTTCTAACAAAACACGAGTGGTTCTACTCAATAGGACAGTTGAATTACAGCTGAATAAGGGTGAATGATGCCCGAGAATGGTTTTGCAGTGTTCAAGATTTTGCTTGTAACAGTCAAGTGCCTTAAGATTTGTGTATGTGGCTAAAGATGGCGGTTTCGTTAGAGAAGATCAAGGCTTGTGTTATATCATGTGAATGATGGGATTCTAGGTATCCGTATTGGGAAGTAATGATAACAATTTAAAAAAAAATCGCGGGAAGTTCATCAAAATAAAGTATGGTAGAATGTGGTACTTTTGGGAAACATTGAGGGAGTATTCAGTGGCCTATGGGTCTTATGTACAAATCTAGTGTGGTAACAGGAGTTGATGTATTATGGTGTTACAGTAAGCGCTAATATTGAGTTAAAGATGAATCGGAAAGGAAACTGGGTGTCACACCTCTTTTTACGCACCCGCCAGGACGCAAAGAGTTTTTCCAATTAAAGGACAATCGAGATGGGATTTATTTTAATTACTTCAGAGTCGCCACTTGGGAGATTTTATGGTGTCCCAAGTCACCGGTTAAATCCCGAATCGAGGAAAAGAATGACTCTATTTAACGGTCCGCGAACCAGAAATCCGGGTAAGGAATTCTATTAACCCGGGAGAAGGTATTAGGCATTCCCGAATTCCGTGGTTCTAGCACGGTCGCTCAACTGTCTTGTTTGGCTTATCTATCTGTTTTTTACAATTGTGTACTTAGTGCAAGTTAATACCCCTTTACCGCTTTTATTATTGGTTATGATTTACGAAAGAGAAAGTTGCTTAAAAATATGCTTTCGAATCGCGTCACATGAAATGCACCCGGATCCTCAACATATTCTTATTCAACATTTCGGGGTTTGGATCTGGGTCACATGAAATGCACACCCGTATAAAAAAGGTAAAACTAAAATATGCGCCTGGATTTGACTACTTATTTACATTTGTTGAGAAAGGCGTGACATTCGTTAAGAAACGACGCATCTCGAAACCTAAGTATTTGTATGTACATTTATGATGGCTATGTGATTAATGTAACTATTGGGCGAGGCGTACCTTTGATTCAAATCTAAAGCGAACTACATCTCACCGTATCTTACTTAAGAGTTGATTCCAAATTACTTAAAACTTGCTACGAACCCCATCACATGAAATGCGCCTGTGGTTCTTAACATGCTTTGTTTACTCTTGCCCGAAATTGGGGTCGGGTCACATGAAATGCACCCCCGACTCTTTTAATCTAATTACGTCATTCCATTGAGTAATAACTCCCTAGCTAATCTTGCTTTTAGCGTAAGGTCTAACGTTATCAGATTCGGAGATTACACACACGAGCAGAGAAGATTGAATATAGATACAACAGACTAATTCGGGTTTACGTGCTTATCTAACGACAGTGTATTTTTGGCCTAGCTACACTTTCCATAACCAAAACTAACAGTGCAAGTTTAATTGGAGAATAACAGGATGTACTTAAACATAGGAACTTTAAGCGACTACATGTTTCAATAGACTTCATGCATAAGCTTCAAACTTCATTCTTTCGAACCAAGGAACTACATTAACAGAGGTGTGTACCTGGAATGCGGAAGAACAAGGAAGAGTGAGCAACGGCAATGCAGTAACAGTAGCGGGAACAGCAACAGTAAACCAATAATCAATAGACCAGCAACCAAATAGACCAACAGCCAACAAACTAATGAGCCAACAGCATCAAATCAACCCAACAGTATCAAATGAACACCAACACAGTAGCAGATGAACACCAACACAGCAGCACACACTCAAAACAGCAGCATACACTCAAAACAGTAGCACACACTCAAAACCAGCAACGATAATCAACCCAGGCAGCAACCAAATGGACCAACCAGCAATACAAATGACCAAAAGAACAACAAAAGAGTGGTAATGGTCGACAGTAGCAACACTGGACAAAAGAAGAACCAGCACTGGACCAAACAATGTGCCCAGCAACAACAACTAGCGGCAGCACTCAACTACACCAACAGCTAACACTAGGACACAGCAGCAATACTCAATCGACCAGCAGCAACATACACCCAACACGGCCAAGAATAAAGGCCCAGCACTACCAACAACACCAGAACAGCAACAAACCAGTGACCAAACTGGATCAAAACACACGAAAACAGCCCAGACCAGTGAAACAGTAGCTTCTTTTGTACCTTTGTATCTGTTTTTCTCCCTAGTTATGACTATGATTTTGCTCTCCAGGTGTTCTACTTGTCACACTCTATGTTTTTGCTCTCAAGGTACTGTTTTGCCCTACCAGATGCTCTCAAAATCAGTATGTATCTCTCAATGTATGAATATGCTACTGTTTTTGCTTCTCCAGGATGCTCTCAAGTCTGTCTCTATAATGTGTGTGTATGAATGCCTCTCAATGTCTCTATCTGACCCCATATTTATAGCTCACAGCCCCTCCAGAACACCTGCCCCTAATTAACTAATCACCCTGCCCACTCCCAACTCTGCCAGACCCATCAAATGCCCTGCAAACCCCACTAACTACTGTCCAAAGATGGGCTCAAGCCTTAAACAATAAGCCTGGCAGTGTTCAGTGGATACCCTGCTGTGCTCAGTTCCACTAGCCCTTTGTATGGGTGTATGATTAAACAATTATACTATTAACTACACCCAATTATCCCTTTAATCTGAATTAAACAGTAACCAACCCTATACCCAGTGAATTGCATCAGGCAGATTCAAGGGATTAATGTTACGAACTATTTGACGACTTTAATCACATTGGACTCATGATTCGTTTTAACTACTAAAACAGAAGAATTGGCCAAATAAAGGGCCTCAAATGAGAAGAAACAGACCAAACGGGTATGGGAAATTAAAAACATGAGAAACTGAAATAATGAATGAAACAAACACACATATTCACACCAATCGACTTAAAACGACCAAAGAAGGAGTGAATACCTCAAAAGAAGACTGCCGACCAAACTTCGAACTAAAACTCGGACTTATTGAAGCCAAACGGGCTTTAATCGGGATGTTCTCGATTGAGAACACCTAGACTAAAGTCCCTTGGACTTCAAATGTGGCTAAAACGGCTCGAATTGGATTTCTTCAAAATTAGGGTTCTTGGGCTCGGATTTGGGGCTTTTGTATTTTTGGTTAGATTCGAAGCAAACCAATGCCGGCGGGGGTACGAGGGAGGTGTGGGGAGACCGTGGTGTGAATTTGGGGTAATTTGGCATAGGTTCGAGTTTGACTCGAATCTTCAAATGAAGATTCGAGGAGCTCCGGCAAGATTCGAGGTTAATGGAAGCCGGGATCGTGATGGGGGAGGTAAGGGGAAGGTTTTGGCGTTGGTTTGGGTTTGATTGGCCTACCGGAACCGCCGTGAGGCGATTTCCGGCAGGCGGAGGAGTGGTGGCGGACGGCGGCGTTACGCCTGGTCTCTGAGGACCTTTGGGAGACGAAGGGAGAGGGGGGGTCTGGCTTGAGGGGGGCGGGGTATGAAATGAGGAATATATACCATTTGAGAAGTTAAATCCTGATCGTTGGATCAAACTTGATCAACGATCAGGATCTTCTCACTTAAACCAAACGGGGTCGTTTGGTCAAGTCATAAGCTGGATGCATATTAGAATTAAAGGATTAATCTGGGCCGTTGGATAATAAAATCCAACGGTCCAGATCAAGTGTTACACAAGCTTAAGCTGGACGGGTATTTGGGCCAGGTCAGAAGCAATTCATTTGGGCCTGGCTTTTAGGCTAAATTTGGCCCAGCTCGGATCTTCATGCTATATTATATGCATATGTGTATATATATATATATATATATATATGTATGTATACATATATATATATATACACACATATGTATATACCAACCTATAACACCGCTGTTTTTACTACAATTAACGCACACAATTACATATTACCCAAAAAATGTAAATCACATGACTTCGATATCAAACACTGAAAATGCAAAGCCTAGCATATATTTTTGTATTTTTAATTTAAATAAATAAACGTGCACACAAAAGATAAAATTAATACAAAATCACACAAATCATGCCCAACGCGAGACTATTTTTATTTTTGAATTTTCTGGGAGTACTTCTCGAGTAAGGCAAAAATCACGTGCTCACAGCTGCCCCTCTTTGCGCGTAAACACGCAGAGTTTTCGTGCAAAGATAAATGAGCGGATATAAGCGATTTTTGCCCATCCGAACACTCCGTATGAAGCATTTTGGAAAAGTTTTGACCGAACCTTGCTTCAAAGGTCTCCTACATATCCCTGGCTAAAAGGGAATCAGGTCAATGTAGTTCGGGAAGTTCCGGTAGCTGGGACTACCATGCCTGTTGCGATCTCGCCGTTACTGCTGTTGCCGCTGTTACTGCTGTTACCACTGCTTAACTGATTTCCTTGTTGCACCGCGCTAAGCAACAAAAACAAGAAGCTAGACTAAGTTACAGTACTACAAGTTCTTATCTATCCTTTTTAACTTGATCTTGTCGCGCTTTTTTTAACTTGATCTTGTCGCGCTCCTTGCCATCCCGTCTGACTTGGCGTTCCTTCTGATGCTTCTTCTCTTCTTATGAACTTGGATTCATGCCGGGGATTTCACGTTACATTCTACCGCTTTCCTCTACCAAATTAAACAGATCGCCACTCCATTCTCCAGGCGGGCTCCCTGACTTCAACTACAACTCCAAAATTAAAATCGCCACTCCATTCTCCAGGCGGGCTCCCTGACTTCAACTACAACTTCAAAATTAAATCGCCACTCCATTCTCCAGGCGGGCTCCCTGACTTCAACTACTATTTCAAAATAAATCGCCACTCCATTCTCCAGGCGGGCTCCCTGACTTCAACTACACTTCAAAATTAAATCGCCACTCCATTCTCCAGGCGGGCTTCCTGACTTCAATTACAACTTCAACATTAAATCGCCACTCCATTCTCCAGGCGGGCTCCCTGACTTCAACTGCTACTTCAAAATTAAATCGCCACTCCATTCTTCAGGCGGGCTCCCTGACTTCAATTACAACTTCGAAATAAAATCGCCACTCCATTCTCCAGGCGGGCTCCCTGACTTCAAAATCTCACTGATTTCATCCTATCTTGATTACCTTCCTTCGCCTCTTGTACCATTTTCTTCTTCCTGCGTTACCTCTAGGAACACCTTCTCTTCTGAATTATCCTGTCTTGGAATTGCTTTCCCCCGGTCGTATTACTTTTTCTTCAATCGCCACTCCATTCTCCAGGCGGGCTCCCTGACTACAACTTCAAAATTAAATCGCCACTCCATTCTCCGGGCGGGCTCCCTGACTTCAACTACTACTTCAAAATTAAATCGCCACTCCGTTCTCCAGGCGGGCTTCCTGACTTCAACTACTACTTCCTGATTTCCTATCTTGATTACTTTCCCTTGCCTCTTGTACCTTATCCTTGTTCCTGCATTACCTCTCGGACCACCTTCTCTCCTGAATTATCCTGTCTTGGAATGGCTTTCCCCCGGTCGTATTACTTTTCTTCTGGCTGCTGGGGATATTTTTGGAACTGTTTACTCGCCTGCTGGTGGTGATGCTGCTGAGGAAGTATTCTTTGTTTCCTTCACCCCTCATTCTCTCCCTTCTTCCCCTACCTCTTCTGGGACTCACGCTTTTGTTTCCTTGATCAAATTATAGGATGTAATACTGCTGGGGGAATCTCGAAGCCATTTTTCTTTTCCCAATAACTGCTGGAGATGATACCCGGCTCAAAGATCACCCCATCTTGTGTTGCTTTCTACACTTATCCTCTGAGTCTTGCTTTCCAGAAAATTTTCGCAACAGGAGAAAATTTTCTGCCCCAGTGTGATAAACTTCTGGTCGGTATGCTTTTCTGCCGTCGGACCCTCTTTTCCTGCTTTAAATCAAAGAAAAATTGTTAGTTTCAAAAAGCCGCGAGTGGTCGTGCCACTCTTGTTGAGGCCATTCTCTTTCAGCTGCTTGGCCTCTCTCGAACTTTGCGGACGACGTCGATGCTTGCTTGGGACGATGCTTTTTCCACGGACGAACTCTCATCTTTCCTTTTATTCCACTCTTTGGTTTGGTCGGACTCTTTTTAGCCGGTGATCTGTTGCGTGAAATCATCCTTCGGACATGCCACATGTGTCCATCATACTCCATAATTCTTGCGAACCTTCCACTCAGCCTGTCATCCCAATCTCACTATCGTAACGACTTCTGTCTCATTGCCTTGTTCCATGCCTATTCACTTTCAATATACTGCTTTGGGAGACTTGGTAGTAAGCTTTGAAAAATCAATTTTCGAAAATGAAAGAAAAGAAAAGGATACTGACCGCAAATGACAAAAGAAAGGAAAAACTTTTCTGAACTCAGAAATAGGAAAACTTATCTGAATGTGTGCCTGATCCAATGTTATGCCGCGCCTTTGAGATTAAACTACCCAGTCTATTCATGTCAATCACTTTCCGATACCGCGTCCTGCTAGAGGTAAACGGATGTCCCAACCTTGTCTCATGCAGACATCTTGTAACCATCTCATCCTGCCACCTCACAGTGCCCTTCAAAGGGTTTTCACTAATGAGATTCTCTCATTTCTCTCTATCTCCCGTCGCCCTAAGGTGCCCGTAAAGGTTTTCACCGTAAGACTCTCTCATTTTATTTCTCTCAAATTCCTTCGCCTTAAGGTGCCCTCGAGGGTTTTCACCGTTAAGACTCTCTCATTTACGTTCTCTTTCCCTGCGGCGGGGTATCACCCCTGAGATTCCTTCTAGAGCGTTATCCCCTTTCGGCTTGTGCATCCTGGATTCAATCGAGGGTCGGGATGTCACTCTTGGCTTTCATCCACATGACTTGGCACTTCTCAAATACCGATCGAGAGGTCTTTCTGGTTCTTAATATGGTTTCTGCGTGTGAGGCTGAAGAAAGGGGTTTAGCCTCAACGGTTAGCTTATTACAACTTTCGGAATCCCCACTATCTTTCCAACGAAACAATGACTTCTGCCCCAGTTTTGTCGCTTGGGGGATTTTTTTTTTGATTTTTATTTTATTATGACCGAGCCGTGTGGCGCCTACGTATCCTTTTTGAGGAATCAGGTCGAACGTAGTTCACTTTTTCTTGTATTACTTTTTGTTTCTTTTCTATTCTGTTACACATCTTCCTTGATGATTCCGAAAGAGGGTATATGAAAGAACAATTAAGGCTCAAATGGGGAAACAAAGGTTAAAGTGTTTGGGTAGTAGAAAAATTGCCTCTGTCATTTCATTCTTCGAAAAAATGCCGAATACACACAAACGAAACCAAGCGTTGACAAATGCATTAAAGAATTACACATAATATCTCTTAATTGCATCGGAATTGATAGCCATATCGGTGCATCTTCCCTCGACATCAGTCAGACATAGAGCGCCGTTGGATAATACTCTAGTCACCACAAAAGGTCCCTGCCAATTTGGAGCGAACTTGCCTTTCGCTTCGGCCTGATGGGGTAGAACCCTCTTCAGCACATGCTGTCCCACTTCAAATCTCCCGGGACGTACCTTCTTGTTGTATGCTCTCGCCATTCTCCTTTGATACAATTGGCCGTGACATACTGCTGTCAATCTCTTTTCATCGATCAAGCTCAGTTGCTCTAATCGTGCTTTGACCCATTCATCATCATCGATCTCGGCTTCAGCGACAATTCGGAGCGATGGAATTTCAACCTCCGCTGGTATTACTGCTTCAGCTCCGTATACCAACAAGTAAGGAGTTCCACCTACCGAAGTCCGGACAGTAGTACGATATCCCAATAGCGCGAATGGTAGCTTTTCATGCCATTGCCTAGATCCTTCTACCATTTTCCTCAATATCTTCTTTATGTTCTTGTTTGTTGCCTCGACCGCACCATTTGCTTTTGGGCGATACGGTGTGGAATTTCGGTGTGTAATCTTGAACTGTTGACATACCTCTTTCATCAATCCACTGTTAAGATTTGCACCGTTATCTGTAATGATCATCTTTGGAATTCCAAACCTGCAGATGATGTGGGAGTGTACGAAATCCACCACCGCCTTTTTGGTCACCGATTTGAATGTTTTGGCCTCCACCCACTTGGTAAAATAATCAATCGTTACCAGAATGAACCTGTGACCATTGGAAGCCGCAGGCTCAATAGGTCCAATAACATCCATACCCCATGCGACAAACGGCCATGGTGCCGACATTGTATGCAATTCAGTCGGCGGAGAATGAATCAAATCTCCGTGTATCTGACACTGATGGCATCTTCGCACGAAACTTATACAATCCCGCTCCATAGTGAGCCAATAATATCCTGCTCGAAGAATCTTCTTTGCCAATACGTATCCGCTCACGTGTGGTCCGCAAACTCCCGAGTGTATATCCGTCATCACTGTTGTGGCTTGACTTGCATCTATACATCTCAATAATCCCAAGTCTGGGGTTCTTTTGTACAGCACCCCTCCACTAAGGAAAAATCCGTTCGCCAACCGCCGAATAGCTCGCTTTGATCTCCGGTTGCTTGCTCTGGGTATACTCCTAACCTGAGGTATTCCTTGACATCATGAAACCACGGCTCACCATCCACCTCTTCCTCTATCACATTACAATAAGCATGTTGATTCCGGACACGGATATGTAACGGATCGACACGAACCTTGTCCGGGTGATGTAGCATTGATGCTAAAGTAGCCAACGCGTCGGCAACCTCATTATGCATCCTTGGGATGTGCCTGAACTCTACCGATCGAAAGCGTTTGGTCAAATCATGCAAACACCGACGATATGGGATAAGCTTTAAATCTCTGGTTTCCCATTCTCCCTGAATCTGATGTACCAGAAGGTCCGAGTCCCCCAAGACCAAGACGTCCTGTACATCCATGTCCACCGCTAATCGCAACCCCAAGATACATGCCTCGTACTCGGCCATATTATTGGTGCAATGAAAACGCAGTTGAGCGGTAACAGGATAATGATGTCCTGTTTCAGATATAAGCACAGCCCCTACTCCGACTCCTTTTGCGTTTGCCGCTCCATCGAAGAAGAGCTTCCATCCCGGATCCTTGGTTAGTTCCAACCCCTCAATCTGCAATACTTCCTCATCTGGAAAATACGTCCTCAAAGGTTCGTATTCGTCATCAACGGGATTTTCAGCTAAGTGATCGGCTAGGGCTTGAGCTTTCATAGCCGTCCTTGTCACGTATATGATGTCGAATTCCGTAAGTAATATTTGCCACTTTGCTAACCTCCCCGTAGGCATGGGTTTCTGGAAAATATACTTCAACGGATCCAGACGCGAAATGAGGTAAGTGGTGTAAGAAGACAAGTAGTGTTTCAGCTTTTGGGCTACCCAAGTCAGGGCGCAACATGTCTTTTCTAGATGAGTGTACTTGACCTCGTGGACTGTAAACTTCTTGCTGAGGTAGTAAATGGCCCGTTCCTTTCTGCCGGTAAGATCATGCTGCCCCAGTACGCAGCCAAACGAATTCTCCAAGACCGTCAGATAAAGAATCAGGGGTCTACCTGGCTCGGGCGGAACTAATACGGGTGGATTTGACAGATACCCTTTGATTCGGTCAAATGCTTCCTGACATTCTGCCGTCCATTCTATCGCCACGTCTTTTTTCAATAGACGGAATATGGGTTCACAGGTTGCCGTAAGTTGGGCAATAAACCTACCGATGTAATTCAACCTTCCCAACAGACTCATTACCTCTGTTTTATTCTTTGGCGGGGGTAACTCCTGAATGGACTTGATTTTGGATGGGTCTAACTCAATGCCCCGTCGGCTGACGATGAATCCTAGCAGCTTTCCTGATGGAACTCCGAATGCGCATTTGGCCGGATTAAGCTTGATGTCGTACCTTCGGAGTCTTTGAAAGAACTTCCTGAGGTCAACAACATGGTCTTCTTGACGCCTAGATTTTATGATCACATCATCCACGTACACCTCAATTTCCTTGTGTATCATGTCATGGAATACCGTGGTCATCGCCCTCATATAGGTTGCCCCTGCATTCTTCAAACCGAACGGCATCACTCGGTAGCAATAAGTCCCCCATGGTGTGATAAAAGCCGTCTTTTCTGCGTCTTCTTCATCCATCAAAATCTGATGATATCCCGCATAACAGTCCACAAAGGATCCAATCTCGCGTCCGGCGCAATTATCAATCAGGATATGGATATTGGGAAGTGGGAAATTATCCTTAGGGCTTGCCTTGTTGAGATTGCGATAGTCCACGCATACCCTGATCTTTCCGTCTTTCTTTGGCACCGGTACTACGTTAGCCAACCATTCAGGGTATCGAGTGACACGAATGACTTTCGCCTGCAACTGCTTGGTTACCTCCTCCTTAATCTTCACACTCATCTCCGTCTTGAATTTCCGCAGCTTTTGCTTGACGGAAGGATATGCCGGATCAGTGGGTAATCTATGAACCACTAGATCAGTGCTGAGTCCTGGCATGTCGTCGTACGACCATGCGAAAATATCTTTAAACTCCATGAGTGTTTTGATCAATTCTTCTCTCAGATTGGGTTCAATATGGACGCTTATCCGGGTTTCTTTGACGTCATCAGCATTCCCTAGATTAACGGCCTCAGTATCATTTAAGTTCGGTTTGGGCTTTTCCTCGAAGTGACTTAATTCTTCACCGATTTCTTCCACGGCTTCATCATCGCCGTACTCCGACTCACTCTCGTCACTTCTTATTTCATGTGTTATTATTTCCAAACCCGATTGACTTTCTAGACTGGGTTGATTAATCTTTAAGTGCGCCATGTCATTAAGATCAGTTGCAAGAAGGCTGTTCAGAAAAGTAAAAAGAAGAAAAGATAAACAAAATTAGACACGAAGGAACCAACTTTCATTGATGGGAATTGTACAAAGGGGAAAACAAACTACAAACTTAAATCAAAATAAACAAAACGAACGGGATTTTACTCCGGGGACAAACCCCCAATACAAAATTTCGAAAGAAAGACAATCCAAGACAAACTACCAAGACTCCTTCCGGACAGGGAGAGGAGTAGCCTTCCAGTTATTCAGTTTTGCCTTTGGTCCCACAAATTGTATATCGGCATGACTGGATCCTTCACCGTCCTCGAGCATACATACATCCGTGAATAGGTTCTCGAATTTCCTGAAGAACTCTTCATCTGGCCTGATCGTAGGACCGGGAATCTTTGGCGCTGGATGTCCTCTTGCTCCGGACCTGACAAAAGATTGGGAGAGGCGTGGAACAGGCTTTGGGAGCACCCATGTTTTCTGCTTGCTCCTCTTTGCTCGCCGGATGTCCTCTGAGGTTGGCTGGAATCCCAAGCCGAAGGTTCCCAAGTTTTCGACCACTGATACCGGTTGTATAATTCCTTGCAGAGATGCACCTAACCCTTTACCGGGTACGAAACCATGTCGCAACATTTCATGCGCCACCATGACATCCGCAGTAATTGTTCTGTCGCCGGGAATACATTCCCCTTCCGGAACTCGGTGGGCGGACACCACATCGCAGACCTGATATACCCACGGCCCGACATCTTCTTCTGTTTCAACAAAGGGAATGATGGTGCCTGATTGTGGATCGTTCTCTCCATGGACGACGATCTCCTGCTGGTCCCATTCAAACTTGACGAGCTGGTGTAAGCTGGATGGAACTGCTCTTGCGGCATGAATCCATGGTCGCCCTATTAGGAGGTTATATGACACCACCATGTCCAGCACCTGGAATTCCATGGTGAACTCCACTGGCCCAATTGTCAAGATTAGCACTATGTCACCAACCGACGCTTTACCTCCTCCGTCGAACCCTCGAACACATACCCTGTTCTCGCGTACCCTGCCGATGTCTACTTTTAATTTGCCCAGTGTAGAGAGAGGACAAATGTTAGCACTGGACCCATTATCGACCAAGACTTTGGTAACCACCGCCTCTTCACACTTCACCGTAAGATATAAAGCCTTGTTATGCTCAGTGCCTTCCTCAGGCAACTCGTCATCGGTGAAGGTGATCCGATTTGCTTCGAAGATCCGATTGGTGATCTTCTCCAAATGGCTCACTGAGATTTTATCCGGTACATGTGCCTCATTCAGGACTTTCATCAATGCTTGCCGATGTTCTTCAGAATGTATCAGCAAGGACAGCAATGATATTTGTGCCGGAGTCTTCTTTAACTGCTCTAAGACAGAGTAGTCATGCAGCTTCATCTTTTTCAAGAATTCTTCTCCCTCTTCATCAGTGACCGGCTTTTTCAATACTGCCGGAGTGGTCTTCCTTAATTCCGCAGGGGCAAAACATCTCCCCGAGCGGGTCAACCCTTGGCTTCACAAACTTCCTCTTTCACCTCCTTTCCTCTGTAGGTCGTTGTAATCCGAGCATAATTCCATGGGACAGCCCGGCTATCAGTTACTGGCAGCTGTGTTGCCGGTTGGATGATGAAAGGATCCATTCGAACGCCCGCTACTGTCAAGATGGGCTTGATTGTTGCCCCTGGTACAACTATCTTGGCCGGCTTCACCGGTACTTCGTTCACACTTTCCTTTCCTGCTTCCGACTCTCCTGGTATGTCTTTCTTGCAACTGGGCGACTCATCACAGCCTGGCCCTTTTCTCGTTCCTGTCCCGCTAGACCTAATCATCATTACAGTCTGAGAGGCTTTCTCCTTTCCTTCCTCCGCCCGTACCAACTCGATCATATTGGTCTCATGATGAGCCGGGAAGCGGGTTTTGGTTGATGTTGGGCTCTGTTGGAGTCTGGACCTCGATCCTGCGGGTGTCAATGAGCTCCTGGATGGCCGTCTTCAGCCTCCAACACTTTTCCGTATCATGTCCCGGACATCCCGAGCAGTAGGCGCAATTCACTGAATGGTCCAGGTTCTTCGGAAGAGGGTTTGGCAGCTTAGCTTCAACCGGATTCAGCAACCCTACCTGCTTTAACCGGTGGAACAGACTAGTGTAAGACTCTCCTAAGGGAGTGAAAGTCTTTGGCCTCGGCGCCCTGTCACCCCTGAATGCCTGGTTCGGACGGAAACTCGCGCCCGAGGGGTTTCTGTAAGCTCTTGGGGGTGGATGATTGTTCTGGGGGTTTGGTGCACGCCACGGTGCATGAGCGGGAGGTGCAGAATATGACTGTGCATGGTGGACAGTAAAATGAGGATCAGGTGCGGGATAGTAATGTTGCGGGTAGCTATATGGGTTGTGGGGGTAATTTTGGTGGTGAGGCTGGGGTGGGCTATATTGGGGTGCGGGGCCTCTATTTTTGAACCATGCCCCGGACTCGACGGCCGCCACTTCCTCTCTCCTCTTCTTCCCCAGTACTCCTCCAGTACCGCTTTGGATAGCCTGAGTGGTGGCTTTCAGTGCTGAGTAACTCATGATCTTGTTGGCCTTCAAACCCTCCTCGATCATACCCCCCATTTTTATCACCTCAGTGAATGATTTACCTACGGACGTTACAAGATGTCCGAAGTAGGTGGGCTCTAATGTCTGTAAGAAGTAGTCCACCATCTCGCTTTCTCTCATCGGCGGATCTACCCTGGCCGCCTGTTCCCTCCATCGGAAACCAAATTCCCTGAAGCTTTCAGCAGGCTTCTTCTCTATTTTCAGCAATGATAGGCGGTCGGGGATTATCTCAAGATTGTATTGGAACTGGCCGATAAAAGCTTGAGCCAGATCATCCCACGTAAACCATCTATTGGGATCCTGTCTAGTGTACCACTCCAATGCCGATCCTCCCAGACTCTGGCCGAAGTAGGCTATCAGAAGCTCGTCCCGTCCTCCGGCCCCTCTCATTTTACTGCAAAACCCCCGCAGGTGGGCCACTGGGTCACCATGCCCCTCGTATAGGTCGAATTTGGGCATTTTAAATCCCGCTGGCAACTGGACGTCCGGAAATGGACACAGATCCTTATAGGCGACGCTGACCTGGTTGCCTAAACCGTGCATGTTCCTGAAGGACTGCTCCAGGCTTTTAACTTTTCTGACAACTTCCTCGTGTTCCGAACTTTGGAAGTGCTTTTCCGGTTCTGCCGGATTATCCCAGTGAGGTGTATGTGATTGTGGTTCAGGAGCCCTGAAAGTAGGCTCTGGAGGATAGTAAGAGTTGTCATGGATCCGAACATATGGCTCGCTGGCCGGCCTTTGCAGAGGAGCAGGTGGAGGTGCTACAAAAACAGGGGCGACTGGAGGAGGATTTGGTTTGGCTGGTGGAATGTGGGTGGCATATGGATTTTCCCCCTGAAAGTATGGATAGCTCGGGGCGCTTGTTGCAGGATCGATGGGCGGATGTTCCGGAGCTGAGGCGAGAGTAGGGCGGTTTGGTGAAGACTGTTCCCTGGCCCAGGCCAGGTGCATCTCTGTTATCTGTTGTTTTAACCGGTCTACTTCTTCCTTCATGATTTGTAGCTCGGACTTTTCTTCCTCGAGACTCTTGCCGGAACTCGACATGCTTACTGTAACTGGTCCTTTGGATCTAGTACGGTAGGGATGGTTGGCCAGGATATTCTGTCAAACCAACTGCTAAACTTTCTGGAACACGCAACAAACTTGTTAGTTCACCGAGTTTGACAGATATGTTATAGCACGTTGGATGCAATGCACCTAACCAAATAGCCCTTTCTACGTGTACTCTTTAACATGCGTCATTCCGGCCCTTTTTCTTTTTCTTTTTCTTTTTCTTTTTTTTTTTTTTTTTTTTTTTTTTTTTTTTTCTTTGCAAGCCTTATTGTTATTTAGCCTTTGGATTCTTTTTCTTTCTTTTTAGTGGTGGTCGAATCTTATGTGGATTGCCTACGTATCACGACCCCGCGTGAATCAGACCGAGCGTAGTTCTGGCAACAAGATTGTGGCAAAATTTAGTAACTTTTATATCAAATAAAACCGTGTAGTTACAAAACACGTCTTACAAAATCATCAAAACAAAAAGAAAATGCTTGACTTGGAAAAGTAAAGAAAATGCCAACTAGCTTGACTCAACATTAAAATACATTTTCAATCAAAAATCTAATGTCCTAAATTCCCTGGGGGCCCGCGAGGCATCATTCGGCCTTGCCGCGGGTCTTGGTGTGAGGTCCTTGTGCAGTTCCCTCAACTCTTCCATGATCCGATGAACATAACCCATAATTGAAGCAAAAAGGTCGGCGCGGGGCATTCGTTCGCAAGCTAGGCACTTCATGGTGACATAGTGCCCGATTTCTCCGAGTAGCCGCTCTATTTGCTGGTTTTTCGCCCCCAATCTTCGAGCATTGCTGGTGACTTGATCTAGGAGCCTATCCACTTGTCCTTGCAGTCGGGCCATCAAATTGTGGCAACGGTCGAGGTCTGCTCTGGCCTCTTGGGCTTGCTTGAAAACCCGCTCCCTAAGGACAACATTTGCTTCCCTCAGGTTAGTGATGATATCGGTGTAATCTTCTTCCACCCGCTTTAGGTGAAGTGCATGTTGATGTGCATCCTTTTTCCAGCTAGCACGGATCCTCGTTATTTGGGCTTTTGACTCGTCCAATTCTCTTTGGACGTCGGTGACTTGGCTTCTCAAACCCCTTATCAATTTCTCGTCGGCCCGGCTCCTCGACTGTTTGTCAGCATCTCTTTTCATTTGATGGATTTGAGCTCTCAAGAAGTCATTTTCTTGTGCCAACTTCTTTTTGTCTCCTTCGTCGGTGGCGGCTTGCATGTTCTTCTCGAATTGGAGGTCCCGGACCTGCTGTTCTATCCTGCCAATCTTCGTCCTGTATCCCTCTTCCTTTGCTAACCAATCCCATTGTTCCCGTGAATCTTCCGTGAATTGTTGGACATGGGCTCTTTTAGAACATTTCCGACGAATCTGAAATCTTTTCCCGAACCACACGTTGTACTTTGGGTCCACCTCCCCCTTGGCTAATTCCCGGACCATGGTTTTAGGCTCAAGGAAACGACACTCGTGCCACAGCCTTCTAACCTTCTCTTCGGGGAAGACAACTCCCGGGCTCAACTCAATGGCATACTTCCTTAGGTCTTGATCGGTAGGAATAACCTGAAACCTTCCTAGTTGACGTAATACACGGTGAGGGACATATGGTTGGACACCGCGGATCCCCATCAGAAGGATATAACACTCCTCGGCTGCCATATATATTACTTCAGTATCGGGTAACCACCCGAATGCCCATTCAATCTGATCGGCTTCTATCGAGCTTAGTCGTGCAAGCCATGCCTCGACGCCTTCAGGGAATACGGCACCCATCATCCGTTCTTCGAAACCCCTGATACAGTTTTTCCCGGTCAACCCATGGTTCATGTATTGTGTTCGGTGATGGAGGTGTTCTTGCATCCATAGTTGAAGTAACAGATTGCAACCTTGGAAGAAATTGCCCCCTTCTCGGCATACAGTCAAAGCTCGATAGATTTCGGACAAAACCAAAGGGACCACAGTGCTGGTAGCCTTTTTGATTGCAACATCGGCTATTCCTACCAGACTTATCTCTATTTTCTTATCTTCACGCGGACAAATCACAACCCCCAAGAATGTCGTTAGGAATGCTAGGATTCGTCTGGCCTCCCACTTGGTTCTATTCCCTGCGTGAGTCAGTCCAAGGTTTGACTCTTCAAAACCCCGAGGAGTGCCGTACCGTTGATATAAGAATTGGAGGTCGCAACACCCTTTCAGCAGATCATCATTTTTCACCTTCCGACTAATGCTCAGCAGATCCAGAAACCCATGTGGAGATACCGGTCTTGGTGAGAGTAGGTATTGCCCTCTTAATTTCCCATTTAGTCCTGCATAGCCCGCAATTTCCTCTAATGTGGGCGTCAGTTCAAAGTCAACAAAACGGAACACATTGCGGGTCGGATCCCAGAAAGATACCAGTGCCTTGATGATGTCTTCCCTTGGCTCGATATTCAACAGATCAACCAAACCTCCCAAAATTCTCCCTACAACCTTTTTGCTACTGTCTTCCAAATCGTTCCACCATATACGGAGCTGCTGAGGGACCTCACTAAAGATTGAAAATGATTTATTCTGATTCGTGCTCATCCCGCACATTTATTAAGGTGATTTAAATAAGAAAACAACTTTGTTTTGCTAAAAATAAAAAAAAATCAGTTTTCAATCACGGCCTTTCAACGTCTCGGGGACGAAGGCTTTTAAGGCTGTGGGGTAAATTGATCGAAATCAAAATTGACCCAAAGGTGGCCGTTTATACGAAATTAGCCTTCCGGCGTCCCTTCCGGGAACATTCGGCTATTTTTGAAAACAGCGTCACCGATTTATTTAGTACAAAAATTAATTTTTCAAAAAGTGAAGTTGGACCCGATGGAGGTTGCCTACGTATCTCACATCCGATGAGAATCAAACCCCCGTAGTTCGGTTTTGACGAAACAAACGGCATTATTTATTTATTCACTTTACTAAAGGAAAATAAATAAGCTATTTCTATCTTAAGAGTAAAACAGATTTTTTTTTTTTTTTAATCTCTAAAGCCGGTCAGCATGCAAGTCTATAACAGATAAATGCGCAAGACAAACAGGATGCAGCAGGATAGTCCGTTCATTTCAGGTCACCTGTCCTAGACGGACCCAACCCCTGTGTTGAGTCCCCTAAGCCAAAATGTGACATGATGCAAATAAACGTTTCCTACTAGGGATCCGGCATGAAGCTTTGTTATTCTAGGTTTAAAAACCTGGGTTTATCCGTTCTAGACTTGGCTTACCCGAGCGGACAGCTCGAGCCGAGGAGGAGGCAGCAACCCGGGAATACAGAAGCTTCACCGGTTTTGCAACTTATCCAAACCTCGTCCTAAAATGGGAATTAGACACTATACAGAAAAGAAGTCACACGAAGTGCACCCTTCTTCATGATTTAGAAGACTCAGAAAGGAGATTGGTTCCGGCACAATTTATATGTACAGTTCATACAATATCAAAGCAGTAAAAACAACATTTTGCACATTGATGCCAACATGTAAAAAAATCAGATAATAAAATATGCCAAACACAACAGTTATTCCGAGCTCGAGTTCTAACGAAAGTCCCCAGCAGAGTCGCCAGAGCTGTCACACCTCTTTTTACGCACCCGCCAGGACGCAAAGAGTTTTTCCAATTAAAGGACAATCGAGATGGGATTTATTTTAATTACTTCAGAGTCGCCACTTGGGAGATTTTATGATGTCCCAAGTCACCGGTTAAATCCCGAATCGAGGAAAAGAATGACTCTATTTAACAGTCCGCGAACTAGAAATCCGGATAAGGAATTCTATTAACCCGGGAGAAGGTATTAGGCATTCCCGAATTCCGTGGTTCTAGCACGGTCGCTCAACTGTCTTGTTTGGCTTATCTATCTGTTTTTTACAATTGTGTACTTAGTGCAAGTTAATACCCCTTTACCGCTTTTATTATTGGTTATGATTTACGAAAGAGAAAGTTGCTTAAAAATATGCTTTCGAATCGCGTCACATGAAATGCACCCGGATCCTCAACATATTCTTATTCAACATTTCGGGGTTTGGATCTGGGTCACATGAAATGCACACCCGTATAAAAAAGGTAAAACTAAAATATGCGCCTGGATTTGACTACTTATTTACATTTGTTGAGAAAGGCGTGACATTCGTTAAGAAACGACGCATCTCGAAACCTAAGTATTTGTATGTACATTTATGATGGCTATGTGATTAATGTAACTATTGGGCGAGGCGTACCTTTGATTCAAATCTAAAGCGAACTACATCTCACTGTATCTTACTTAAGAGTTGATTCCAAATTACTTAAAACTTGCTACGAACCACATCACATGAAATGCGCTTGTGGTTCTTAACATGCTTTGTTTACTCTTGCCCGAAATTGGGGTCGGGTCACATGAAATGCACCCCCGACTCTTTTAATCTAATTACGTCATTCCATTGAGTAATAACTCCCTAGCTAATCTTGCTTTTAGCGTAAGGTCTAACGTTATCAGATTCGGAGATTACACACACGAGCAGAGAAGATTGAATATAGATACAACAGACTAATTCGGGTTTACGCGCTTATCTAACGACAGTGTATTTTTGGCCTAGCTACACTTTCCATAACCAAAACTAACAGTGCAAGTTTAATTGGAGAATAACAGGATGTACTTAAACATAGGAACTTTAAGCGACTACATGTTTCAATAGACTTCATGCATAAGCTTCAAACTTCATTCTTTCGAACCAAGGAACTACATTAACAGAGGTGTGTACCTGGAATGCGGAAGAACAAGGAAGAGTGAGCAACGGCAATGCAGTAACAGTAGCGGGAACAGCAACAGTAAACCAATAATCAATAGACCAGCAACCAAATAGACCAACAGCCAACAAACTAATGAGCCAACAGCATCAAATCAACCCAACAGTATCAAATGAACACCAACACAGTAGCAGATGAACACCAACACAGCAGCACACACTCAAAACAGCAGCATACACTCAAAACAGTAGCACACACTCAAAACCAGCAACGATAATCAACCCAGGCAGCAACCAAATGGACCAACCAGCAATACAAATGACCAAAAGAACAACAAAAGAGTGGTAATGGTCGACAGTAGCAACACTGGACAAAAGAAGAACCAGCACTGGACCAAACAATGTGCCCAGCAACAAAAACTAGCGGCAGCACTCAACTACACCAACAGCCAACACTAGGACACAGCAGCAATACTCAATCGACCAGCAGCAACATACACCCAACACAGCCAAAAATAAAGGCCCAGCACTAACAACAACACAAGAACAGCAACAAACCAGTGACCAAACTGGATCAAAACCACGAAACAGTCCAGACCAGTGAAACAGTAGCTTCTTTTGTACCTTTGTATCTGTTTTTCTCCCTAGTTATGACTATGATTTTGCTCTCCAGGTGTTCTACTTGTCACACTCTATGTTTTTGCTCTCAAGGTACTGTTTTGCCCTACCAGATGCTCTCAAAATCAGTATGTATCTCTCAATGTATGAATATGCTACTGTTTTTGCTTCTCCGGGATGCTCTCAAGTCCTGTCTCTATAATGTGTGTGTATGAATGCCTCTCAATGTCTCTATCTGACCCCATATTTATAGCTCACAGCCCCTCCAGAACACCTGCCCCTAATTAACTAATCACCCTGCCCACTCCCAACTCTGCCAGACCCATCAAATGCCCTGCAAACCCCACTAACTACTGTCCAAAGATGGGCTCAAGCCTTAAACAATAAGCCTGGCAGTGTTCAGTGGATACCCTGCTGTGCTCAGTTCCACTAGCCCTTTGTATGGGTGTATGATTAAACAATTATACTATTAACTACACCCAATTATCCCTTTAATCTGAATTAAACAGTAACCAACCCTATACCAGTGAATTGCACCAGGCAGATTCAAGGGATTAATGTTACGAACTATTTGACGACTTTAATCACATTGGACTCATGATTCGTTTTAACTACTAAAACAGAAGAATTGGCCAAATAAAGGGCCTCAAATGAGAAGAAACAGACCAAACGGGTATGGGAAATTAAAAACATGAGAAACTGAAATAATGAATGAAACAAACACACATATTCACACCAATCGACTTAAAACGACCAAAGAAGGAGTGAATACCTCAAAAGAAGACTGCCGACCAAACTTCGAACTAAAACTCGGACTTATTGAAGCCAAACGGGCTTTAATCGGGATGTTCTCGATTGAGAACACCTAGACTAAAGTCCCTTGGACTTCAAATGTGGCTAAAACGGCTCGAATTGGATTTCTTCAAAATTAGGGTTCTTGGGCTCGGATTTGGGGCTTTTGTATTTTTGGTTAGATTCGAAGCAAACCAATGCCGGCGGGGGTACGAGGGAGGTGTGGGGAGACCGTGGTGTGAATTTGGGGTAATTTGGCATAGGTTCGAGTTTGACTCGAATCTTCAAATGAAGATTCGAGGAGCTCCGGCAAGATTCGAGGTTAATGGAAGCTGGGATCGTGATGGGGGAGGTAAGGGGAAGGTTTTGGCGTTGGTTTGGATTTGATTGGCCTACCGGAACCGCCGTGAGGCGATTTCCGGCAGGCGGAGGAGTGGTGGCGGACGGCGGCGTTACGCCTGGTCTCTGAGGACCTTTGGGAGACGAAGGGAGAGGGGGGGTCTGGCTTGGGGGGGGCGGGGTATGGAATGAGGAATATATACCATTTGAGAAGTTAAATCCTGATCGTTGGATCAAACTTGATCAACGATCAGGATCTTCTCACTTAAACCAAACGGGGTCGTTTGGTCAAGTCATAAGCTGGATGCATATTAGAATTAAAGGATTAATCTGGGCCGTTGGATAATAAAATCCAACGGTCCAGATCAAGTGTTACACAAGCTTAAGCTGGACGGGTATTTGGGCCAGGTCAGAAGCAATTCATTTGGGCCTGGATTTTAGGCTAAATTTGGCCCAGCTCGGATCTTCATGCTATATTATATGCATATGTATATATATATATATATATATATATATGTATGTATACATATATATATATATACACACATATGTATATACCAACCTATAACACCGCTGTTTTTACTACAATTAACGCACACAATTACATATTACCCAAAAAATGTAAATCACATGACTTCGATATCAAACACTGAAAATGCAAAGCCTAGCATATATTTTTGTATTTTTAATTTAAATAAATAAACGTGCACACAAAAGATAAAATTAATACAAAATCACACAAATCATGCCCAACGCGAGACTATTTTTATTTTTGAATTTTCTGGGAGTACTTCTCGAGTAAGGCAAAAATCACGTGCTCACACTGGGTAAATGGAATAACTTGTTAATAAATTAAAATGGTATAAAAAGAAATACGATTGATTTCTGGTATGTGGTTGAAGTAATGAGTCTTGCAGACATTGCAACAAAGCTCTTGAGTGCTGGCAGTTGTGTAACTTGATATAGGTATAAGGACTCAGTCTTGGCAGTTAAACTTATGCAATGAATGGGAAGAAATAGTTTGTGATGTGTTTTATCATGGTTTGAAGATGAGTATATTCCTGTTGGTGTGCAAAGCTTGGAATGTGTAATGAGTTTTCTCTATATGGGATCATAAAAGTCCTTGACCAGTTGAGTGCGTCGATGTTTGCGGCGTAGGAAAGGGATAAGAATTTCCATGTTATTTTAGTATGGTATTGTATATGCGATGAGTTATGGAAAAGTTGATAATGGTATATTCTAGGTTTTGAGATCAGTTCATAATATATGGGAAGTCAATAAAATTATTGAGCAGCGCGAACAGCTGCAGGTGAATTAAGAATCGATCTTTCTGATAATTTAAGAAAATGATACTGCTATTCTATTAACTTGGCAGGGAATATGATCCAAAAAGGACAAGGTAATGTAAAATGATGATATCCGGTTGTATGGTGGTATTCTCTTGTTGGATCGACTATAATAACTGAAACGTTGATGGCATAGTGAAATTTCTGAATGGCCGTCGTGGTATGAATGGACGCTTGATGTGCGTTATGTATTCGTACGGTGGAGTGTGGAACCAGGTATAGCGATTCATGTGTTATATATGTGTTGGAGACTAGAAGTCCTCGTAATCCGCCTATGTAGTGGTTGTATATCGCGTGTATCGACACCGTTTTGTGATTATTAGAAATCGGAAGCCCTAGTGGCTCTCTCTTAGCTTGATATGATGAATTTGGGTTATGATACCTTATTTCAGACTGGTTGACATAAGACAGGTCGTCTAGACAAATGTGATATGGACGATGTCGGGAAATGACACAAATTGCGTAGCAGAGAGCATCAGAGTATGCTCCAACAGAGTAGTTGTACACAGGACCAGCGGACGGCTGGTAGGCATTGCTTTGTCAGTTGGACCTTAGTGGCGGATGTTAGTGTAGAAGTATCTACCATTGATTAGTTCCGGTATTGAGGAACTTTGTCGGATGTGTTTCTTGTGGCCAAACTTGAGGCTATATATGTTTATTATGATGAGCAACTTGACTCGACGCGTATTTATTTGACGAGGGTTACTTGGATCGGGTGGCACGCCGCCACAGGTATGGTATCTAGATCGGGTGGCACGCCGCCACGGGTATGTCATTGGAGCGGGTTGCACGCCGCAACGGAATATTGTGAAAATATAGTTAGTTATATGTTACCTGGTATACAATACTTCCTCGCTTCTGAGGAAAAGTCCGTATTGAGTATCGCTTGGCGAATGGCACATCGGTTGTGTCCTTTCGGGATTTAATAGCATAGGTTAATGATTTCACCGTGGGTGAGGTTGATTGCTTGGGTTCAAGACCTAGATCTGTGCGTGGCTAACCGTTTTGAGCTTAGTGGCTTGAGGTGCTTCATGAGTAATAATGTTGGGGTAGAATCACGAATCGCGACAAGGCTACGTGATGTTATGACCTCTCGAGGAGGATTCAGGTACTCTATTTCTATAATGTGAGACGCGATCTCAGTTTTATATTATGATGGCACTGAGGAATTGAACTGCAGCTCTTTTGCCGGAGACAGTTGTCATGAATTGAGCTGTCATGATTCGAGTGTGTGCATACGTTTCTATTGGAGCCTATGTTGTGCTCGTCGTGGCTTAGGCCGGTGTTGAGGTGTCTTATCACCGGTGCGGTGTGTTATAATCGAAATGACCGTTGGAGTCATTAATGAATACGAGCATATTAGATCTTAGCTTGTTAGAAAGGTAAAAATCAAGGTTTGGCTCCGAAACCTATTGTAGTATCAGTTTTAAGAGGGAAATAGATTCACGAATGGTTAACCTGAAAGATGGGTTCGGTATATCGCGTGCTTCAGCTACCGTGGGCAGGATATGGAGGTGTTGGAATAAGACTCTACCTAATGAAAGAGGTTTTCAGCTAGTATTTGGTTATTGTGGCCAGTTGTTGTGATTAGAGACTATCGTCTCGAGTTATTTGGGTTGCCGATACAACATATGATCTCACCCGGAGTAGTGAATATGGGTTATTGTAGTGGATTCGAGTGTATCCTGAGTATAGGCATGGGATTTGCATTTGGCATATGATTTCAGAAAGTGCAATGTGATTTATGGTTCAGATGGTCTGTGAAATTTTGACTATATGGTGTTTTCGGACTTATGTGAGATAGGGTGACGTATGATCGCCCGGATATATACTTGGTAAGGTCATTCGGCTAGTGGGTTGCTCGAGGACGAGCGTTTGTTTAAGTTGGGGAGAATGTAATGACCCGGCCCGTCGTTACGGAAATTTCCACCCCGTTACCTTGCATTAACATATCTTATGCTTCTATATCAGTGTTAGAACCTATCGGGTGAGTTAGGAGTGAATTGAATTAAAAATGAAGCAAATAGCATGTTTGAATGAAGTTTGAATATGGAAAGTCAACCTAGAGTTGACTATCGAGTTAGAGTGCTCGGAATCGGATTCTGATGATTCGACTAGTTTCGAGGGATCATTTATGACTTAGGAGAGCAATCGGAATTGAATTTGGAGATCCGGTGTAGAAATAGGCTTGAATTGGCTAAGGTTGAATTTTGGCGAAATCCGATCGATAGGTGAGATTTTGATCCGTGAGTCGGAATGGAATTCCGACAGTTGCAGTAGTTTCCGTTAGGTGATTTTGGATATGTCTGCAAATTTTCAGGTCATTCGGACATCGTTTGGTCGGGTTTTTGATCGAATGTGAATTTTTGAAGTTAAAGTTAAACTTAAGCTTAAATTTGTTGAAAACGGACGATTTTGATGTTAACGATAGAGTTTTGATGATTGGAACAAGTTCGAATAAGGTTATAGGCCGTGTTGGTTCTTTTGGTTGAGGTCCTGGGGGCCTCGGGTGAGTTTCGGGGTGGTTTCGGACCATTTCTAGGCCATTTTTAACTGCTGGTTTATGTCTGTAGCAGTGTTCTACGCGATCGCGGACAATGGGACGCGATCGCGGTGAGTAAAATGTGCGAAAAGTATTAATGAATCGCGATCGCGTGAAATGCTCCGCGATCGCGAAGAAGGTATACTTCTGTGCATTGATCCTACTTCGGAAGCTCATATCTTTTTATCTACAAGGAATTTTAAGGTGATTCAAAAACGAAAGTTGTAGAAAATCGTGTCTAGTTTTCAGAACGATAGAGAAATAGAGATTTGGACATCTATGTAAATAGTTATGGACGTTACACTATAGGGTGTCCGAGAAGGATCTCTAATACACATGTATAAATTGGGAAGCTTATATCTGGAAATGTATACGGATTCAGAAAATGAGCATCAAATGAAAGTTATAGCCCTATATGTCTAGTTTTCAGAACATCAAACCATTCATCATTCGGAGTTGTGTGCAAAGAGTTATGGCCATTATACTGAAGCCTGTCCGGAGGAACCGGAGTTTGTTCACCGCGATCGCGAAGCCTTTCCCGCGATCGCGAAGGGTAAATTTTGGGCCAAATTCTGTTCTCCGCGATCGCAGATCCATTCCCGCGATCGCGATGAGTAATATGCCTAGGCAGAATGTTTTTAAAACATTCCAGTCGCGAAATCAACTCATTTTTCCACCATTTTTGGTCATTCTTGAGAGCTTTTGGACGAGAATTGAAGGGATTTCGACGGGGAATCATTGGAGGTAAGTTTTATGAGTTAAATACATGATTTTATCAAAGAATCTTCCATTAATTCTCTGAATTTGGGTAAGAAATCAAGAAAATTAGGGCTTTGAGTAAAAATCTTAAAATGGGGATTTGAAGGACCATTTGTGGTCCGAATTGGGAGTTCTTGGTATGTACGGACTCGTGGAGAGACGAGGATTCCGAAAATGTGAGTTTCATAATTTTTCAAGATGTGGGCCCGGGGCTCGGGTTTTGCCAATTTCGTGATTTTTGATATTTTTCGAGTTCTTTCGATTGGGTTATGTTCCATTAGCCTATTTTGATATATTTGTGCTGATTTGTGCTAGTTTTGACGTGCGTGGATGCCGGTTCGAGGAGCTAAGGCGTCGATATCAGTGTTAGAGTCTATCGGGTGGGTAATAGATGTGGGTGATGACCAGCGGGTTCGAAACCCCGGTATACCACTTTGTGACGCTGTATAGCGGCAAGACACGCACACTCTTGAGAGTGCGGGGTCGATCATGAACTGGAGACTATATATTAGTCCGACCTGTTGATACTGTATTATTTGCTATTCTCGAGCCGTTGAACCCCCTTCTTGGGCGGTTGAGTATATTTGTGGGCCGTGAGCCAATTATTGGATCCCGCGAGGATTGTTATCATTGTCTTATCATATAGACATGCTAGTTTACTACTAGTCTGCAGCTATTTCTGTTATTATGCTAATTCCAATCTCTCGAACTTGATATTACTGTTTTCCAATTGAAAAATGATAAAAAGAGTTTTTCAAAAACTACTTTTGAGCCTGCGAGGCTGTATCTGCATATTAGCTGACTAGTAGTGGATCGGGCTGCACGCCGCAGCGAGATATATGTTGGATCGGACTGCACGCCGCAGGAATATCTCTATGAGATGTGCTTGGGCCGTAGGAGCCCCTCCGGAGTCTGAACCCCCACAGTGAGCACGGGTACCCAAAATTGGAGTCGGGCTACGCGCCGTAGCGGTCATATCATGCATTGCATTGCATTTAGCTACATCTGCTAGCTGTTATGCTATTTATTGGTAATTGTTGGTACAGGTACAGTGAATATTGATTCTGTGACAGGATAGCTGATTATAGCTTTACATAGTGCTTTATTGCGGATTTCTTATCTGCGTTGTCTTACCCTTGTTTATTACCACTGAGTCTGGCAGTACTCATTTTACTCCCTGCACCTTGTGTGCAGATCCAGGTACCTCTCAGCAGACTTGATTCGGTAGCTACTTGGAGGCATTGTGCGGGACAGTCGAGGTAGTTGCAGCGTCCGCAGGACCTGACTCCCCTTCTAGCTGTCATTTCTTATCTTGTTGTCTTTCCTTTCCGCACTGAGTTGTTATAAACTTTATTACACTTATGTTCTTTAGAGGCTCATGACTCTTGACCCTTCGGTCTATGGGAGTTAGTATATTTTGGGACTTGGTCTCCCCGTTGTTGGTATAAATATTACTATTGTTTCATATATTTTGAAATGCTTAAATGGGTTAAAGAGAGCTTCTAGCTCCGTTGTTGATATTGATTGGTCAGGCTGGCTTAGCAATGTGCTGGGCGCCATCACGACCGGATTTGGGGTCGTGACAAATGCATAAGGTTTCCAAGGAACGTAGGTTCAATCCTTTTGACCCCCTTCTTCAACTACAAGGCCGAAATGTTCTCAACAGCCATTTTCATGGGCAGGCACGGGATAATGCAAGGCTTTGCCCTATTGGTTCCCATAATCAGTAGCATGTCTGAAAATGGTAAAGGCATGGTTTTTGTCTGCCTTAGGAATTCCAGCCCAACAATCAGCTCAAAGTCATCTATGATCACCACTTGCAGGTTGAATTTTCTTTCGTAAGGGCCAAGCTTCACCAGTACTTCTGTGGCTATTCCACCCACTAGCTGGGGAGGTGAGTAGATAGACTTGACACTGCCTTTACCTTTTCTTACAACTAGTCCAAGGAGCTCGACCTGAGTCGATGCTAAGTAGTTGTGAGTAGCACCTGTGTCTATCATATCCCGAATAGGCTTGTCATTCACCTTCATCTTAACAAATATTAGGATTCTCTCTTGTTTAAGAGGAGTATCTTCATTCACCTTCTTTTTACCTTTCTTAGTGACTGGACATGTATCATTCTTCTTACGGATACCAGCAATGGTCTCCGCTAATGCCTCAGATATGGAGCAAATAATTGCATTGAAGGCACCTACTAGTTCACTCTGGTCTACATCGTCTAAGTCGTTATCAGTACCATCATCAATAGTCTGATGGACGTTCATCTATGCATGTGGGCACTCGTTGTTCTAATGTGGTCCGCCATAATGACGACATCCTTAAGGAGGCTTTCTCCCCCAATCATTGTTGTTTGATGCAACATTGTCGCTTCCTGACGAAGGAGCACTAAATTTGTTTGAGTTTCGATCTCCCCCACTTTTGCTAGGACCACCATTGCTAGGCTGGCCCCGTTTGACTCCTACTCGGGCAGGCGGCTGAGTCCTGCCCTTCAGAGCCTCCATTTGATAGTCCACAAGGCATTCAGCTGCTTGGATCGCCTTGTGAAGGGTATCTACCCTTTTTCTTTGTAGATCCAAACGGGCATAAGGTTTCAACTCTTCCAGGAAGGTGAAGAGCTTTTTTTTGTTCCCGTGTCACGTATGCTTAGCAAGAGTGTAGAGAATTCTCGCACATAGTCCCGCATTGATTTTGTCTAGCAAAGCTCCCGTAGTTTTCCTCTTGCATTGTACTCAACATTTTTGGGGAAGAACTGTAGGCGTATGGTTGCCTTCAGTTCTGCCTATGTCTTGAGAGCATCTTCATCGACCTTGATGGCTTCGTACTTTACTCACCACCAAAGTTTAGCATCACCCTGAAGATACATGTCAGCGGTTGCTACCTCATTAGCTTCCTCCAGGATCTTAATAACATTGAAATACTATTCGACGTCAAAGATGAAGTTTTCCACTTCCTTGGCGTTCCTAGCTCCATTGTATGGCTTTGGCTCATGAATTTTTAGTTTTTGTGTCACGGAAGTAGGGTTCACAGCGCCTCCAATTTGGTTTCCACCTTCTCGAATTAGGCCCTGTAAAATAGTGTTGACAACATTGAGCTGGTATGTCAATTTGTTATTAGTTTGTTATATGGCAGTCACCTCGTATGCCTCTTGTCCTCTGAAGGATAAATCCTCGATGCGCTCCTCTTGGTGCCCCTTGAATTTTTCTAAAATTTTGGATGCCATCTGTCGGTCTCCCTCGGAGTCGCGATTCATGTTTTCAATGTCAACTTCGACCTGGAGCACCATGCGGTCCAGGTCATCCAACCTTTGCACTAGGCTGGTTCTTAGTTCAGGCACTGTATCGACAATAGGCCGGCAATACCTCAACCAACCCTTCGAGAGCTGCAGTACGGTCCCCCATGATTCACCATGGTCAGAAATGGTGGTAATGTCAATACGTTCCCTCGTCCGATATCGAGCCTAGGCTTTAATACCAACTATTATATGGTGCCTTCTTGAGATTCATTGGAAGGGTGACTCAAGACTAAGAAACTGAGTTGTTGTCTGCAAACTGAGGTCCTCTTTGTACGCTAGACTAAATTGTCAGTGTTGTACGGAAAACCAATTTTAAGAAGAATTGAGAGAAAAAAATGAGAATTGAGAATGAAAGAAAGCTTGATTGCATTAATGATAGCTATTACAGAAAAGCAGTGCGGTGTTGAGGGGGAGAGACACCAATACAGAGAATTTCTTGCTTGCTAGAAGGTTTTGATTTCTTGATCCCCCTAATAATGCTTAAAAAAATAATCCAAAACTACAAAACTAGACTTGAATACGCTAGAGAAACATAATGGAAGTACTTGAAATGAAAATAGTCTATTTACAATGAAAATGACTTAGTTTTCTAAAAATTGGCAATGGGTCCGTTGTCAGTAGCATTGTCTTTGGCATCACGATTTGCGCGCGCGGTGCTGTTAGAATCTGCCTACGGCTTGGCACTGGCGAGGAATATCGGTGGAGCGATAGAGGCACCTGCGTGCTTGTCACTTGGCGCGGTCAAGACCAAGGGGCCGTCCGTGACACTAGGCATTGGGAGGCTTGCTAGGACGCCATGAAACACGCCCAAGGGGTCATGGGCATGGCTGGAAAGCTGCCTATGACACTACTCATGATCGTACGTCTAGTGGTACTAGTGAAGTCTCTCACAAAATGAGTGTATATTTGATTCTTATTATCCTCTTTTCCTTTTGGTACTTTTCCCCTTTTTAAATTCAATGTTTATATTTTTTCTCTATTTTTAAAAGTCTTATACCACCCAAATTCTAAACCAATCGAGGTCGTGATAACTCCTAACATTGTTTGTTAGGCAAGCCAACATAGAACAAATAAGTATAAATGGATAGCCATAAATGTCTAATCAGCAATATAATAAGAAATGTAAAAGCAACTCGAAAGTGAACAAGATAAGTCTTAAATCCATACTAATGTTCAACCCTCCCAAGATGTGGAGTCACAATTACATGAGTTTCTAAAGTTTTCTACATACACTATTTTTAAAAAAATACAATATTGTTCGAAAGGTATAAACAATACAATAAAAATAGGAAGGTGACTCTAGGCATGTGAATGGAATGCAGCTCTACCTTGAATCACCCGACTGGTATATGTTAAACACCTCTCGGGACTCTGCCTACTAATGTCCCATTCTGCACAAGAAGTGCAGAAGTGTATTATGATTACAACCGAGCAAATGTACTTTGTAAGTATCGAGTTTAACCCTGACGAGGTTAAGACAAGACACCAACAATAAACCTGTGCAATTATATATCAAGAAGTAACGAAATAACAGGTAAAGTGTCAAGTATAAAGATGGGATAACAATAAGTAAAGAAATAACAAGTACATAAGTAAAGGGACTTAAAGCAGAAACATAGAGTAGAGTTACAACAACTCCAAACAATTTTTTAAAAGCAAATAACGAAACTATAAAGCCAAGTTCACATTTTTATGTAAAAATAAAAAATAATGAAATAAATAAAATTGCATGACATCAGCCTTCATTCTTTTACTCTCATCCTCACATAATAATGAAAAAATAATTGTACGGCATGGCCCTTCATGCTTTTACGATCATTCCCACATAATAAAATAGTAATCAATCAGAGAAACACCTTCGTGCAGATCCTCGCATTCAGTCAAGCAATAATATCAATACGTAAATAAGGCACACAAATACCTTTCGTGCGCAATCAATCTTCCCCACAAGCACGACAATATTATTCGTGTATTTCACTCTTACTCACTATGTAATCACAAACAACACATTACCAAGCAAGGGGGGAAGAAAATTCAGCATCAACAATGGTATTTGAACACAACTCGCCATATGAGAATCTTTCAACGATTAGTGCCCACAAGCAATCAACAAATCCAAGATCTCAACACCAATACCATAATAATCGCAACGTAAGAAATAACATGAATATGAATAATTGAAGAATTAAACAATCTATCTAAGACATGAAAGATATAATACATAAAATAACATGCCAAGTAAGGCTAATTCTACCAACATGTTTATCCCATGACCAACGCATATATACTCGTCACCTTGCACATATGTTGCCCTAAGCACATAGATGACATATCAAATAGACTTGATTCTACCTTATATCCCTCAAATCAAGGAGAAACAAGACACTTGCCTCTTTCCGGAACACAATCAACAATCCAACACGACTTTTTCTTTAGAACAAGCATCCAAACCAATCGAATCTACTCAAATATTATTCAAACAAGCCAAATTAAGTTTTAGAAACCACCCACAAATGAATAAGGTTCAATCTTTAACATAATTAAAAAATTTAACAAAAAGGTCAAAATTCAAAATTAATATCAAACCTTGTTTACCCCGACCCCGTATATGTGATTTGTTTCGAAATGCGATCCTAATTTATAAAATTTCTAATTTCTACCACCCCCACCCATTTTTTACTTTGAAATTCATGAAAATGTAGTGAAAATTGATTGAAACAAGTTATAGTTACTATGAATTTGGAAAGAAATTGCTCTCCAGAATCGTCTCTATGGAGTCTAGGATTCAAAAAGGTATAAAATAAGCTAAGTCCCGAAATTCTCATATTTTACCAACCGACTCGCAATTGCGAACTCTAGTTTGCAATTGTAATATTCGCAAATGCGAACCACTGATCGCAAATGCGATCTATGTCTCAGCCACTCAATTATTGCAAAGACAACAAAACCATTGTTTTTGCGAAGGTATCCATCCCCACAAATGCAGACCAAACTATGCATTTGCAAAGCTTCCCAGCTACAAGCCTATATCACAAATGCGACTGTAATGCCGCAAATGGGATTCCCTCCATGTTCGCAAATGCGATCATCTCTTTGCAGAAGCGTAGATCCCAACTCCTAGCCGCCCTTAGCAAATGCGAGCCTGACTTTGCAATAGCAAAACTCGCATTTGCGAACAGGTTCTCGCAAATGCGAGATTTGTAAACATTCAACACCAGTAGTCCCGTTAAGCAAAAAAAATTAGTCCACAATGCATCCAAATTCACCCGAGCTCCTCTTGCTCCAATTCGAACATCTATACAAGTGTAATAATATCATACAAACTCGCTCTCTAGCTCAAATCATCGAAATAAAGTCAAATACCAAGAATCGATCATTAAAATTCAAGACTTTCAAGTTTAAAACTCATTTTCCAACTTTTCACATATATGCGTCGATCGGTCTCGGATCATCTGGACCCCAACAAAACATGTGTACAAGTTCAAAATCATCATACAAACCAATCGAAACTGTTACCGATCCAATGTCGTTTACTAAAAATATTGACCGTGGTCAACTTAGCCACATTTAAAGTCAAAAATCACATTTTCTTTAAAACTTCCAATATATGAGCTTTTTGGAAATCGACATTGCACACAAGTCATAAATCATCAAATTGAGCTATGTAAAGTCCCGAAACACAAAAAAGGAAGCTAGAACTTAAAACGACATATTGGATCGTTACATTGTGCAACCTTAGAAAATTACCCTTCCGGACAACATTACACTCAGTTATAATAATTGCTCATATAAATTTCAGTTTACTCACAAAATATTACACTGCGGTCTAACTTTTGAATAACTTGTAAAATTTTCGACCGTCGTCTAACGTCTGCAATAACGTAAAAAATTTAAACTGTGATCTAACATTTTATCATAAGAATTTTAGTTTGCGCAAAGATTATATATTTAGATCGTGGTTTAAACGGTACATCAATTGCAAGAGAATAAAAAGATGACCGTCTGTTAAACAACTGATATAAAAATGCAGGGGCGGATTTAGGGGCGGAAAGGGGTTTACCCGGACACTCTTCGCCGAAACATTACAGTTTATATATAAGGCAAAATTTGGGTTTTCACCTCTATATATTAACTTTTAAACCCTCTTAACATAGTCCAAATTAAAAGTGTAGTTTAGTGGTCAAGGGGATCCTTCTTAAGATCATAGGTTCAATTTCCACTTGTTATAATATTTTTTAACTTTTTTGTAAACCCCATTTGTGGAGATCCTGTCTCCGCCACTGCAAAAATGGACAACCGGCAAAAATTTCACGAATTTTTGTCATTGTAATATATTTTCTGTTTTCCTAAAAGAAGTTACATTTTTTGAAAAAAAATCTTTTCTTATGATATCCGAAAAAAAACAAAAGTAGAAACTTCGTGGAAATTGCTAGCTCCAAATCATTACTTATATAATGTATATTCAAGCTCACCGTACTCACTCAGACAGTTATCACTTATCAATATAACAGTGCTCAAAAAACTTCATACTCCATAGTTATCTCTATTGGTTACGTTTCTTATCATTACATATTCAAAACTATTTGCATCAGCATATATATATATAGATAAAAAACCAAACAAATACAAAAAAAAAATACACGAACTATTCAAAAGCAATGTCTTCATCATCAGCACCAGCAGCAGAAGCATGGCTCTTAGAAAATGGAAATATTAAACCCTTAAGCAAAGAAATGAAGCATGGACATGGCCGTAGCCGAACAGCTCATAACATGTCCTCAGCATCTCTCAGAAAAAAATCCGATCTTACCCTTGTCCGAAAAGTACCTTGCAGCATTGTTAGAGATGTTCTTGCTAATATTCAAGAGGTCATTTTCGGAACTAAACTTTTTGTCCTCTTCATTGCTGTCCCTTTTGCCATTCTTGCTCATTACCTAAACTTTGGAAGAGTAAGCCATCTTCTCTTTTCTTTTTTATTAGTTTTGTTTTTTGTTATTATTTTATTGTATTATTATGATCGTTTTATCCATTGCTTAATTAAAACTTAACATGATATTAGATATTAGAGTCTGGAGCAGACCCTATATTTGAAGGTTTGGGGTGTACTAATTTTTGCATTCAACCAAAATTTGCTTTGTATATCGAATGTCACTGTTAATATATTACTATTTTTTAAAAATATATACATGTATACACGAAACTTTTGCTTAATTCTTCAAGTGACAGTGACCCCTCTAATTACCTCTAATTACTATATATGTCCGCCTCTGATTGGGCTAGGCAATAGGTTGTCAAACGTTCTATCTCACCGTCACCCAAAATTAAAGGAAAAATATATTTCTAGTGAAACAAAGAACCAGACAGGCGCGTGAAGAGGTGTATTGAAAATACAATATATAGATTAATTAACTAATAAAAACTGTATTTTATTAAATATTTTAAATTTTAGATTAGATGGTTACACAGTTGTAACAGATTATGACATTATGCATGAATGAAACACTTTAATTAACACAAAATGGAGAAAAAAATATTAGAAGTTTGAGTAGTATTTTAAAACGGTGATTAAATTTTCATTTTGGACAAGCAAAAGAGCCGTTGAATGATACGGATCTGAGAAGCTATTATTTAATCAACACTTCGGTTATTTCTTATTATTAATTTATTTCATTGTACTGACATTCTTATTATTTTTTCTTTAAAAAATCAGTCATGGGTTTTTGGATTGAGTTTAGTTGCACTCACACCATTGGCTGAACGGATCAGCTTTTTGACAGAGTAAGGAGATTGATTCCCTATTTTATAATCAAATTTTATTGACAGTACTAATTTAATTTACTATTATCTGATTATTATTTTTGTTTCCTTCCGTTTTTGATCGTTGAATTGCAGACAAATAGCTTTCTTCACTGGTCCAACAGGTACTAACTAATTTACCATTTATTTTTATATACAGCTTTCATATAAGTCTGAACTAGAAACCTCTTTGTTTATTCTTGTCTTTGTTTATTTCGCCAATATTTTAATTAGAACTACCCATATATATTCTTTCTTCAGAAGAAAAAAAAAAGGATAAAGAGAAGATAAGATTGAAGTGCAGTTGTATATCCTCTCTATAACATTTTAGCATTATCAAAGAGATTTCATTTTTAGCCAGGATAATGTATACAGGAGGACCACAAAGCGTACGATGACCTAATTAATGTTGGGAACTGGAAATTGAACAAATATATTAATTATAAAATAAATTTAATTTTTGCACTGGCGGTGTACAATTCTTTTATACCATCTTCAACAACAGGTACCTGATTAATCTAGTAAATTATATGGTAAAGTAAATAACTCGTTATAATAAATTAAAGCATATTGATAATGTAAAAGATCTTTTGCCGTATTTTGAGTCTTTAATTGCATGATTATTTTTCTGTTTTCTTAATAAAATCAATTGATGCTTTTAACTTGACATAAAAAGAAAGAAAGAAAAGGTATTAGGGTTCCTTTTTATTTTTCACCTGTTTTGAGATCCGATTAATCACCAACTAATTAATTCAAATTCACGCCAGAACATGCCTTAATTAATATTGTGTATGTTTTTAATTAATGATTTGTTCAGTTGGAGGGCTTCTAAATGCAACGTGTGGGAATGCGACGGAACTGATAATAGCAATTCTGGCTCTGACGCAACACAAAATAGATGTTGTGAAATACTCGCTATTGGGCTCTATTCTTTCAAACCTTCTTCTGGTTCTTGGCACCTCCCTCTTCTGTGGTGGCATTGCTAATCTCTCCAAGGAACAAAATTATGACAGGGTACGTATATTTTTCATATATTAATATTTAATATACAAAATATATATAATACATAATCAGTATATATTTTTTGTATTTTATAATTATTTTCAGCCGAGTGGTTAATGTGTTAAAAGCCCTAAATTTTAGTCAAAATAGCATGGTATAGCCAGTTTTCGGACTGGTCAATGGAAAATAGCCACCGTTTACGAACTCAATGAAAAATTGCCACTACTTGCTGCAACAGAAAGCAGTCCCATATAATATACAGGAGTTCGGGTGCATCTGTGTACGAACTCCAGCATATTATGCTGGACCGGTATACTTTGCTGACTCTTGTATAATATACGGGAGACTGGAGCACCGGTGCTCCAAACTCCAGTATATTATACTGGACATTTATACTTGGTGGAACTCCAGTATACTATGCGAGAATTCCGGCATAATTATACTTGAACTCCCGCATATTATACGGGAGTTCCAGCATGGTTATCCTGGAACTCATGTATAATATGCGGGCATATTTTTCGGATTTTAAACAGTGTTTTCGCTCATATTTATCTTTACATGAACAGTGGCTAAATTTCGATTACTTTTGAAACAGTAGCTATTTTTGAATGACCAGTTGTATATCTGACTATTTTTAAATTTCTTTATATATTTTACTCGGCCCAACATGGATGTACAACCCCTAGTGCTCGTTTGGACATAAGAAATTTTTTCCATTTTTTCCAAAAAAAAAAGATTAATTTTTTTCGAAATCAGTATTTGTTTATAAAATTTCTAATTTAAAATTTTTTGAAAATTTGAACAACTCCAAAAAATTGATTTTTAAAATTTTTCACTCAAATCACTCACAAAATTTAAAAAACAACCTAAAATTATATTCGTCCAAATACAACTCTAAATTTCAAATAGCATTTTCACTTGAAAAAAGTTTCCACGCAGTTGTGAATTTTACAATTCTTTTGTCCAAACGCCCACCTAGTCTTGAAGTAATAAGAAATATTTTGTACGATGAAAATCATTTATTAAAAAGATATATATTTTTTTATGTTGAAGTTATTTTCTAATATTCGATTTTGGAAATGTTTTTCAAGAAAATAAAAGGGGGCAAATGACTTATCGGACAGAAGCCAGACATCATTTAATTTTTAGTTATAATAAGTTTCATAAAAGCAATTTTTTATTTGCAAATATTATTTGTATTAATCTTTAATACTATATAATATTTTTTGAAAGATAGTTTTTACTCACTCACCAAACACTTAAAACATGAAATGTTCAATTAGTGGTACACCGGTACTATTCTGAGTCTGTCGTAACGTGTCGTTCATTAATAATTAGTGTTTGGATTAAGAGATTAATTTATGTAATTTGACTGGCTTTATGTAATTGAACAGAAACAAGCAGATGTGAACTCACTGCTATTGCTGTTGGGACTATTATGTCATATGCTACCATTGATGTTTCGTTATGCTGAAGTTGGAGAATCTGCTGCTGTTACAGCTAAAGCAACACTACTTCTATCAAGAGTTAGCTGCATTGTCATGCTCATTGCCTACCTCGGTTACCTTGTTTTCCAGTTGTGGACCCACCGCCAACTTTTTGACGCTCAAGCTGTAAGTCTCCGTATATATCATGAGTTTAACGCAAAATTTATTTTCAAAACTCATGTTTGTCCATAATTTTGCTCATATTTTTGCCAAATCCCAAATCCGAGATATTAAATCCCAAAATCAATTATTGAGCTGATTTTGGGTTAAAATCCCAAAAATTAGGAATTATATACATATTTTTCCAAAATAAAGCTGGAAAAGATGTTTTAAAAACGTATGTCCAAATACATTTTTATCTTCAAACCAAACTTCACCCAAATTAAATTTTTCAAAATAAATTTGGGATCTATGTCCACACGCTAACTAACTTTTATGCACCATAATAAACATGTTCATCCCTAAGGTTACTTTATATAAGGTAGTTTGCATACAAGATTCTACAATAAACATTAGTAACTTGTCATACAGTTTTTTTTTTTTTTTTCCTTTTATGAGTTGCGCCAGGCTTGGGACGCGCGAGACCCAAGTGGCAAACTACTTGATGTACATTTCCCCTTAAAAAAGTTAAAGTAATAAAAAAATAAAATGAAATTAGCTAAAAGGCCGAGAAAGGTATGTTGCCGTCACACCTTACTTACTACAACAACAACGATCCAGTAATATTCTATTAATGGACTCCACCCTGAAGGAGTAGAGATACCATTGCCGTAATAACTTAAATTATTATATTGATTGTTAATAAAAAAAAGTTTACACGGTTAGCGAGTAAAATGTAAATTTAATCAACTTTTGTAAACGGATAGTATACAACTATTTAACCATCAAGTTAGATGACTTATAACAATGTATAATTGTTTATAGTTATCTTAATGTGATAACCTGCAAATGTTGCAAAAAAAAATGTTACAACCATTTATATTATACTAATAGTGTATTTATTTTTTTACATTGTAAGTATATATAAGTTAAATCCTTCTTCATTTAGTTGCCGCTAGCTATTGCATGACCCGATATTCATGTAGAATCTGACTAAGTTATTATAAATTTGAATGATGAACAGGAAGAAAATGAAGAAGATGACACAGTGGAAGAAGAGGAAGCAGTGCTTGGATTCTGGAGTGCATTTGCATGGTTGGTAGGAATGACTGTAGTTGTTGCTCTATTATCTGAATATGTTGTTGGTACTATTGAGGTCAGTAATTAATGAACTAATTAATATTCATTAAAGATATATATATATTCTTTTTAATTATGAAGTCTTCACAATTTAATTTATTTGACATTAAAATTCAACAGGCAGCATCAGATTCTTGGGGAATTTCAGTGAGCTTCATCAGTGTTATTTTGTTACCAATTGTTGGAAATGCTGCAGAACATGCTGGCGCTGTCATTTTTGCTTTCAAAAATAAATTGGTATGTTTAATTTAAATAGTGATCATATTCATGCATTAATAATAAGCTAATAAAGGAACCTAAAAATTGATTTGGTGCAAAATGCAGGACATTTCTTTGGGAGTTGCCCTAGGCTCAGCAACTCAAATTGCCATGTTTGTGGTAAGTATCTCACTCCCCTATATTCCTTATAATTTATTTCAGAGTTTAATTTCTTTGCACTAATAATGTAAAAGATTTCTTTACACTATTTGGTTGCAAGATAACAACAAATAATTATCAATTCATACTATAATTAAAACTATAATATAAAATATGGCAGATTACCTGCTACACTATAATCTTCGACATATACTATTTTCCCCTCAATATAATAACTTTCTTCATATCCATCTGTTTTGAATTAAGTACTTAACAAAGGTTTTTTTTTCTGGTAATTACTGTTTTAATATCATTGCATGCATACCTGCTTATTGATGGTATTTATGCCTCTTATGTTTAGACAATTTTTTGCGATGTATGCTTGGTATAACTAATGCGGTTTTTGTTTTTGTTTGCCTTTCTTTTCAATGCGCCGAGGGTCGACTGGAAACAGCCTCTCTGCCCTCTCGGGTAGAGGTAAGGCCTGTCTACATATTACCCTCCCCAGACCCCACCTTGTGGGAATATACTGGGTTGTTATTGTTGTTGTTGTTGTTGTTGTTGTTGTTGTTGTTGTACTTATCAAAGGTTTTTATATTTTAAATTTCAATTAATTAGATGACAACCTTATATAACTTGAACTATTATATGACCTAATTTATGATATCTTGTGATTTACATCATTCAGGTTCCATTAAGTGTAATTGTCGCATGGATTATTGGTGAGAGAATGGATCTTGATTTTAGCCTTCTTGAGACTGGCTCCCTCGGTTTGGCAATAATTGTCACAGCTTTTACTTTACAGGTAATTAATTTTGGGCCGCTATGTGTAATAAACCTAAGAGCTATATTGTTTGAACTTTTTAAAAATATCGTCGGATACAGGTCAAATTCTCTAAAAAAACAGAGCATTTTTTAGAGGATTCGGCTACATTTTTTAAGAGTCCGAAAAATTCTATCATACAATAATTATATCTTCTTTAATAGATAAAAGTTAATAATGACACCTTTAATTGTACTTGCAGGATGGAACATCACATTATATCAAAGGATTAGTTCTCCTGCTCTGTTACATTGTCATTGGAATATGTTTTTTCTTCTACAACAGACCACAAAGTAAGATCTCAATAATAAATTTTCTTTTATATAACGTAGAAGAACTCATCATTTCCTAAATGGACTTAAGTTATATATACTGACAGCCATAAAAAATTTATATTGTCAGTATAATTAGATTAACCTCTGCTAGCATTAAATATTATTTTTACAGGTTATCAGTTATGAATAAAACTTATTATATAGAGGTTTACTTGTAATTACTTATAACTTAATTGCATAAAAAAAGTTTACACTTACGTCCATAAAAATTGAACTCTTCTCAAATTATCAAGTTTACATTCTTGGCTACAATAGATCTTTTTCATCAGCAACCTAGTGAAAAAGTTCCAACTCTCATTTCTTTGAAAACTTCACTAATTAGTTTTTTGCTCTCTTTGTATAGACCAACCAAATGGTATCAACTTGGGCTCATCAACTGGTGGAATCGTGAGAGTTTGATGATACATTTTGATCACAAAAACTGGATGCATATCATATTCTTTGATTGGGAATGTTGGGTTTTACGGAATTATGATGAGAGTTTGATGTACTATTCTTTTTCTGTGTGTATTTAATGTAAAACATGATCGTTGTAAGTCAATCATGTCTATAATATAATTTTCTCAGTTCCCTGTAGTATTATTCTGTAGTTGCTGAGGGTACGGTTTCTTATACCAGCAACTGGTTGTAAGGGTTTCGCTTTACTTACAGCTTTCGAAAAAATAAATGAAAATCTTCATTGCAGTTTTTATATATGGGATTGTCAAATCTTTTGGGATAACATAATGAAATATCTTTTATGTTGACTATGGTTAAGACCATGCTTTAGTTACTTAAATCTGAATCATTGATATTACTTTTAATAGTGCAATATGTGTAAGGAAAGGACACCTAAAAAAAGGGTAATAATAATATTGCAATAATATTATTGTATTGGGGAAAAAAAAAATTGACGTGGCAAGACACTTGAAAATGTCAAAAGGTTATCCTTCTGAAAGAGGATAAATAAAAGATATTAGAAGACAAATTAGACACGGGACGAAATTCAGCTACGAGTCTCGTATCTGTTTAGAGTGGGTTGTAACGTAATTCTAAAGACATAGGATACCAAGAGCAAACAGATACGAGTTCCGTATCTATTCAAGGCATAGCAACAGGTCAAAAAATATTTAAAGCATGGATCTGGATGGCAGAAAGAAGTCCAAATTCAATCATTAAATACCTGATACGTTGAAGAATTAACATTTAATAAGAATGATTGTGTAACGACCCATTTAAAGTCATTTATTACTCATAATTATGTCATTAAACCTAAGTTTCATTCTCCTACCTAGAGTCAGCTATAGAAGAAGGAAGTACTACCAATTGTAGACACGATCAACTATTGAAAGCCTACTTAAATACAATTTTACTTTACTGTTCATTCTAATTATTGAAAGGCTATCATATTTTTCGGTCTCTTCATTATCAGTAACCCAATATTTCTATTATTTTCTGGTTTTAATCAAAATTTTATATTTTGGTTAAACAAATTAGTTCCGTTAACGGGTATCTGATAATCAATTCTTTCTAGAGCTTACACGCTTTACTTGTGGTTAATATCATGTCGAACACCACCACCACCAACAACAACAACAACAACAATGTTGCTGAAAACCAGATCCCTCACGTTCAAGGGGATTTGAACAATGATAATATAATTCCCTCCCATCAAGCCTCTCCACGCCAGTCTCGTGAAGGTACTCATGTGCCTCTGTCTGATGAACAAGAGCATTCAGAACACCTTGAAGGGACAGAACAAGCTCTTCAGAGGATAATCGATGCACGAGTCAATCAAGCTCTCCAAACTTTAGTTAGTTGGTTTCCTTCTTCGCCACATACTCCTACTCCTAATAACAATACAATGGAGAATCCTCTTCTAGTCTGGATAACACAAATGAGGGATCCCCCAGTGGACCACGAGAAATGGATATAGGTAATGCAAATAACTCTTCTTTACAAAATATGATACTAACATTGCAGGCACAACTCAAGTAGCAAAGCGAACGGATCGAGCAAATACCGGGTGTTCCTCCAGTAATTAGAGGGATTGATGCGGATAAATATTCTCAACAACCATGGAAGCCAAGTGCAGCTCCTCTTCCAATTCAAAAGAAATTTAAAATGCCTGATATTTCAAAATATGACGGTACAACCGATCCTCGAGATCACGTGACTGCATTCACTACAGGCGTTAAAGGGAATGACTTAACCAAGCAGGAAATCGAGCCCGTATTGGTCAAAAAATTTGGACAGACATTTACAAAGGGAGCATTAACCTGGTACTCCCTCTTACCTGAAAATTCAATTAATTCTTTTGCTGAGCTTGCAGATTCTTTTATAAAAGCGCACTCAGGAGCACAATGGGTAGAAAAAAAGATGGAGGACATTTTCAAAATTAAGCAATGAGACACGGAGTTACTCCGAGACTTCGTTGATAGGTTTCAACGAGAACGAATGACTTTACCTCGGGTACCAGATAATTGGGCTGCAATAGCTTTCACGAGTAATTTGAATGACAAAAGCTCTTAGGCTACAAGAAAGATTAAGGAAAGCCTTCGCGAATTTCCTGCAACTACATGGAATGATGTGTATAATAGGTATAGCACAAAACTCAGAATTGAAGAGGATACTGTACTTCAACATTTCCATGATGAAAGAAGTAGGTCCCGGAGATCTGAAATTGAAAAGAGATCAACTAAGAACGGATATGATCCCTATCTGGGCTCTTCAGGAAAATATTCAAGAACGAAACAAGAAAATCAACGATATGATCAAAAATCGAGGGGAAGGGAATCCGGTTCTTCCTCAAGATTTAGAAATGATAGAAGTAGGCAAGAGTCGTTTGATGAAGATGGAAGTTTGAAGGCAAGGTTTGGTGGATACAATTTCAATGTTTCCAACTCCGAGCTCGTAGCTTTTTTGCGAGGCATGGGGGATAAGGTACGATGGCCGAGGGAGATGCGTTCAAACCCAAACAAGTGCAATCCAGATCATTGGTGTGAATTTCATAATGATCACGGGCATAAGACATCAGAATGCCGATTTTTACAGAGTGATGTGGATTATCTATTAAAACAGGGTTATCTTACTGAGTTATTCAGTGAGAAAGGAAAACAGACTTACATGAAAAACAGACAAGAACCTCCAAAACCCCCGTCACCCAAGAGAACTGTGAATGTTATAAGCGGGGGAGAAGGTATATATGAGGTGGTGCATCCCACTTCCAACAAAGTTTCTAAACTCCCAGTTATGCCCGAAAAATGTACACGTCGGACGCTGGAAGGTGAAGTTATCGCTTATGATGATGCAAACATGGAAGGAGTGGTCGCCCCCCATAACGATGCACTGGTAATATCCTTACTCATACATGATATTAAAATAAAAAGAGTTTTGATTGATCCAGGAAATTCAGCAAATATCATCCTACTAAGGGTGTTACGGGTGATGCAAATGGAGGATAAGATGATTCCAAAGGCGCATACTTTATCAGGATTCAATAACTCCAGCATAGCAACTAAAGGAGAGGTAAGCTTAACAACTTTTACAGAGGGTACTGAGAAAGATACCAAATTTCACGTAATAGATGTGGAAATGGCGTATAATATAATCATGGGAAGACCAATGATTCATGAAATGGGCGCTGTCCCATTAACTTTTCATCAAGTCATGAAATTCCCAACCCCATGGGGAATACGCCCAATTCATGGGGAGCAATATATATCCCGTAGCGTCAGTATAGTATCAGGCACGGGAAGTGTATATAACATCGAAGAAAATCCGGATCAACACCCAACTAGTCAAGAGGAAGGAGAAAGTATCAGAAGATCAACTAAGAAGTTTGAGCCTGTGAAATTACTTAAACAGTGGCCTGAACGAATAATCTACGTGGGAGTCAATTTAAATCCAGACACGAGAGGTAAGTTAGTTGAGTTATTAAAAACCAATGAAGACTGTTTTGTTTGGTCCCAAGTTGAAATCAGAGGAAAAACATCGGACGTCCATCTTGCATAAACCATAAAAAGTAAGGATGGCAGGCAAGAGGAAAGTTCAAAAATCGGGTCGACTTGGAAGGACCAAAGGTACGTGGAAGGCTATCTATTTATTATTATCGAAAGTTACAATACATTCTTTAAGTTCAAATAAACAATCTCCTATGTTTGATATACGTGATATTTTATCCACAATCATAAAAAGTATTTTTTCATTATTCATATATATAAAAATATATATATATTTGGAACGGTAACTTGAAAGATCATGGATAAAAGCAACTCCCAAAGTTTGACATATAATTCTGGGGACTGTACTGGCGAGGAAAGAACAAAAGCAATAAAGTCTCAGGTTCTTCAAAATTGGGGACTTTATGCTCAAAAAATATTGCTTTAAAATGAAGCGGACATGTTCAGGTATGTTTATGCTGAATTATTTTTCTTTTAGTTTCTTAAGATTTTACTAACAATTTTAGATGCTAGGCAAAATCCCTAACCCGTGCCAAATGATAAAACACAACCTGCATGGCGAAATAGAATACTCTTAAATTCTAAGCCTAGGGTTATATCAATCTGATGGAAGTACATATGGATAGGACGTCTTCATCTAAAATTGTACCTTCGAGTCCCGCATATTTTCTGTTTCAGGAAAAGGACCAACATAGAGCAATAGCCAAGTGTTCAAGGTTTTATTCTCAACGCTCAAACAGTTGGGGGACTATACAGTATCTATAGCCACGTGTAGAAAAATAGACGCGAGTCCATAAAGGAAAAGAGATACGGAAGCGGATCAAATTCAGCTACAAAGTGTCATATATCAAGATTCAACTATGAATAGCTATGTTACTTTACAAAAAATATTTTTCAATGTTGTAAACATTTTTCAAACCCTTTCTAAATATATAAAGGTAGGGCTATGGTTATGTGCTAAGATAGGTTGTAAAGAAAACCTTGTGTATTTTATATTAAGAAATATGTTACACGAAAAACAGTTACGAGGAAGTTATAGATGTACCGCAACACATGTATTATTCGAAAATTTGCTCAAGTTCATTAATAAAAACTTGTTCAAGTTATTTTATGCAAGAAACATGTGCTTCCTATTTTCTTTCATCGTATTATAACACTGTTATGAAGTTGAGACATCTTCTTCATTAAGTGTCGATACACACAAAAGGGCCCTCTCTTTTTTAAACCTCGTGTTGATATTCCATGGGATGAATCATAAAGCATTTTCAAAAATAATTATTCTATAAGTCCTAAACAAGAAAATAGGCAAGAATAATATAAATAATAAAAATGCTAAATTATTTTATAAGTCCTAAATAAGAAAATAGGCAAGAATAATATTCAAAAAAGTACTTATAAAACTTCTTAGCTTAAAAAAGATTCAACAATAAATCTTTATAAAGTAGAAAATCTTTACAAACCCCCATTAATGTAAACTGGGGACTAGTTGGAAAGATAATTCTCAACTCGCATTTAAAGGAGTTGGTTCTTCCGAAGTTGTTGGGATAACCTCCTTATCTGAAGAAATTACAGGCACGAAGTTAACTTCTAGAGGAATAGCAACAGTTGGGATATTAGGACTGTTAAGAGAAGCAAGAGCCACGGGAGCCTCGATTTCTGCTGGCTGATCCTCAGGGGCTTGGTTAACAATATTGTCAACTTCAATAGAAGCAACTCTATCATTGGGGGAATCATCAGCCACAGTGGTATCATCTGGGGGAGAAGGAAAGTCAAGTGGTTGTTCAGTTATCTCAATGGTCTTTAAGGCCGTGTCCAACTCTGATTGCAAATCAAAGCCTTCTTGACTAGCCTCCGTTAAAGCATCACGGCGAGAATTCAGGAAAGCCCAGCTCACCTCCAGATCAAAACTTTCCTCGAGGAGAGCATAGTCTTTTTTCCACAAGGTAAGATCATTTTTCAATGATTGATTTTCATTCAAAGTAGAACTAAGGGTGACTTCAAGGGAGGCACGAGAGTCTTCTACTTCTAACAAGAGCGACATGAAGTTCATCGACAATGAGGACTCTTCGAGGGTTAGGATTTGAAGAAGACATAAATATACGAGGAAGAAGAAACAAGAGTAAATTTTCAAAGATAGGTAACTTTTTATGAGAAAGACAAAGACAAAAGTTATATTTATACTCGGAAACAACCGTCAAAGAAAAAGGTATAATGATGGAAACTGTCGCTTCATAATTGATGTCACACCTCTTTTTTACGCACCCGCAAGGATGCAAAGAGTTTTTCCAATTAAAGGACAATCGAGATGGGATTTATTTTAATTATTTCAGAGTCGCCACTTGGGAGATTTATGGTGTCCCAAGTCACCGGTTAAATCCCGAATCGAGGAAAAGAATGACTCTATTTAACAGTCCGCGAACCATAAATCCGGATAAGGAATTCTATTAACCCGGGAGAAGGTATTAGGCATTCCCGAATTCCGTGGTTCTAGCACGGTCGCTCAACTGTCGTGTTTGGCTTATCTATCTGCTTTTTACAATTATGTACTTAGTGTAAGTTAATATCCCTTTACCGCTTTTATTATTGGTTATGATTTACGAAAGAGAAAGTTGCTTAAAAATATGCTTTCGAATCACGTCACATGAAATGCACCCGGATCCTCGACATATTCTTATTCAACATTTCGGGGTTTGGATTTGGGTCGCATGAAATGCACACCCGTATTTAAGAAGATAGAACTAAAATATGCGCCCGGATCGACTACTTATTTACACCGTTGAGAAGGGCGTGATATTCGTTAAGAAACGACGCGTCTCAAAATCTAAGCATTTTATATGTACATTTATGAAGGCTGTGTGACTAATGTAACTATTGGGTGAGGCGCACCTTTGATTCAAATCTAAAGCGAACTACATCCCACTGTATTTTACTTAGGAGTTGATTCCAAATTATTTAAAACTTGCTACGAACCACACCACATGAAATGCGCCTGTGGTTCCCGACACGCTTTATTTGCTCTTGCCCGAAATTGGGGTCGGGTCACATGAAATGCACCCCCGACTCCTTTAATCTAATTACGTCATTCAGTTGAGTAATAACTCCCTAGCTAATCTTGCTTTTAACATAAGATCTAACATTTAACAGATTTGGAGATTACACACATGAGTAGAGAAGATTGAACAGAGATACAACAGACTAATTCGGGTTTACGCGTATATCTAATGATAGTGTATCTTTGGTCTAGCTACATTTTCCATAACAAAACTAGCAATACCAACTTAATTAAAGAATAACAGAACGTGACCAAATATAAGAACTTTGGACGACTACATGATTCAATAGACTTTAAGCATAAGCTTCAAACTTCATTCTTTTCGAACCAAAGAATTACAATAACAGAGATGTGTACCTGGAATGCGAAAGAACAAGGAAGAGTGGGCAATGGCAATGCAACAACAGTAACAGGAGCAACAACAATAGGCCAGTAGCAACCAAAGTAAACCAACAACCACACAAACGACTCAGCAGCAGCAACAATAACCAACCAATGGCAACAATGACAACCAACCAGTAACAAACTCAACCACACAAACACCACAGCAACAATGATAACCAACCAAATAGCCACAGAGATGTGTACCAGCAACAAATGACCACAACAGTAACAACAATGGACCAGCTAAAACAGTAGCACAGCCACAGCACTGGACCAGCAGCAACACAGCTACTAGTGTCAGTTAAAACCACAATGTGCACAGCCACAACAACAACACAAGCACAACACTGGACCAACAACAATATGCACAGCAACAGCAATAGATACAACTGCAATAGCACTGGACCAGCAGCAACACAAGAAGCAAGCAGCAACACTCAATACACACGACCAACAAACAGTGGCAGTCAACCACAGTAGCACAGCAAAAACACTGGACTAGCAGCAGTACTCAACACAGCAGCAATAAACGATCAACACAGCAGCCACAACTATTCAACACAGCAGCCACACAATAACCACACACGACCAAACCACAGCATACAAACCAAACAGGAAACCAGTGGCCTTTTCTCACAAATAGCAATCAAACAGTCACAAAAAACTCCAATGAAACAGTGGCCAGGATCTATGTGAATGGCTATATGTTTTTCAATCTTTCTCTATGTGCTTTCGAAATGTGTCTTTTGCTGTGTGTATCTCCCTCTCAGGTTTTTTCCTTAACTCTCAGCTTTTTCTATATGTATCTTTGTATATCCTTATCTCTTTTCAAAATCCCATACTTATAGTCAAAACTTTCAAACCTGGATGGCCAGCAGACTAGACTAAGGCCTTGCCCATCCCCCCTCTGCTTTTTTTCCACTCAGATTAGCCTAAGTATGGGTTTTCATTAATCTAAGCTGCTGGTCTGCCACACCTAGTGGGGATACCCTGCTGTAGCAGGTTCCACTAGCCCTTTTATGGGCAAGGGTACTTAAAAAAATCCAAAAATAGGCTAACACTAATTGAATTGCCATCAGCTATATCCAAATGCCCTATGTAACAGTGATTCTGGGCATTCTTGCCCTGTCATTCCAACGGGTTTATACAACTAATCGACGAGGTCGTCTAGACTGGTTACAACATATTTGAATCGTTTAAGCCCCTTATGATGACCCACAGATTCGACCATTACTGATTTGTCACCATAAATATAATGAACAATAGGAGGAGAAGAGACAGAATCATTTAAAGAAAATTGACAAGCCAATTGATCTAAACTAACTAAACAAAATCAAATAGACACGGAAAAGGGGAAAGTCTTACCCCAGAAACTCAAAATGTAGGCGGCTCAGCTTCGAACTCGACCTGTCGAAGCCAAATGGGCTTTAATCGAGGTGTTCTCGATTGGGAACACCTAGACTAAAGTCCATTGGACTTCGATTGAAGACTAATCCGACTTGAATTGGCCTTTTTTGAAAACTAGGGTTCTGGGGCTCGGATTTGGGGCTTTTGCATTTCTGGTTAGATTCGAACCAAACCAATGTTAATGGGAGTGTGGGGGAGGTGTGAGGAGGTTGTGGTATGAATTTGGTGAAGTTTGGCGTAGTTTGGGTTTTGACTCGAATCTTTGAATGAAGATTCGAGACGTTTAGTGGTGATTCGAGGTTAGCGGAGGCCGGATTCGAAATGGGGGAGGTGAGGGGAAGATTTGGGTGTTAGTTTGGTGGCCATTGGCCTACCGGAACCGCCGTGAGGCGATTTCCGGCAGGCGGCGCAATGGTGGCGGACGGCGGAGAGAAGCCTGGTCTCTGAGGACCTTTGGGAGATGAAGGGAGAGGGGGGGTCTGGCTTGGGGGGGCGGGGTATGAAAAATGAGTTTATATACGATTTGAGAGGTTAAATCCTGATCGTTGGATCAAACTTGATCAACGACCAGGATCTCCTCTCATCACCAAACGGTGTCGTTTGGTTAAGTCTCAGGCTGAATGTATATTGGAATTAAAAGATTAATCTGGGCCGTTGGATAATAAAATCCAACGGTCCAGATCAAGCGTTACATTCTGATGCTGGGCGGGTATTGGGCTGGAGCGTGTGGGCTGGGATTATTTTGGCTTTTTTGGGCTTGGGATTTAATTATAAAGTGGCCCAATCCTATCTCTTTAATATTAGACTCCATGATGTATTACATATATATATGTATATATATATATATATATATATATATATATATATATATATATATATATATATATATATATATATACATATATATAATATATATATATATATATATATATATATTATATATATATATATTAACTTGTAACACACATACATCTTCCACTACAATTATCCTACATAATTACATATCACATAATTTTGATATCAAACACTAAAAATGCAAAACCTAATGTATATATTTTTTGTATTAATTTAAATAAATAAACATGCACACAAAAAGATAAAATAACACAAAATCACAAAAATCATGCCCAACACGAAACTATTTTTATTTTTGAATTTTCTGGGAGTACTTCTCAAGTAAGGCAAAAATCACGTGCTCACAGCTGCCCCTCTTTGCGCGTAAACACGCAGAGTTTTCGTGCAAAGATAAGTGAGCGGATATAAGCGATTTCGCCCATTCGAGCATTCCGTATGAAGCATTTTGGAAAAGTTTTGACCGAACCTTGCTTCAAAGGTCTCCTACATATCCCTGGCTAAAAGGGAATCAGGTCAATGTAGTTCGGGAAGTTCTGGTAGCTGGGACTACCATGACTGTTGCGATCTCGCTGTTACTGCTGTTGCCGCTGTTACTGCTGTTACCACCGCTTAGCTGATTTCCTTGTTACACCGCACTAAGCAACAAAAACAAGAAGCTAGACTAAGTTACAGTACTACAAGTTCTTATCTATCCTTTTTTAACTTGATCTTGTCGCGCTCCTTGCCATACTGTCTGACTTGGCGTTCCTTCCGATGCTTCTTCTCTTCTTACGAACTTGGATTCATGCCGGAGATTTCTGTTACATTCTACCGCTTTCCTCTACCAAATTAAAACAGATCGCCCCTCCATTCTCCAGGCGGGCTCCCTGATTTCAACTACAACTTCGAAATAAAATCGCCACTCCATTCTCCAGGCGGGCTCCCTGATTTCAACTACTAATTCAAAATTAAATCGCCACTCCATTCTCCAGGCGGGCTCCCTGATTTCAACTACAACTTCAAAATTAAATCGCCACTCCATTCTCCAGGCGGGCTTCCTGACTTCAACTACTACTTCAAAATTAAATCGCCACTCCATTCTCCAGGCGGGCTCCTTGACTTCAACTACAACTTCAAAATTAAATCGCCACTCCATTCTCCAGGCGGGCTCCCTGACTTCACTTACTACTTCAAAATTAAATCGCCACTCCATTCTCCAGGCGGGCTCCCTGACTTCAACTACTACTTCAAAATTAAATCGCCACTCCATTCTCCAGGCGGGCTCCCTGACTTCACTTACTACTTCAAAATTAAATCGCCACTCCATTCTCCAGGCGGGCTCCCTGACTTCACTTACTACTTCAAAATTAAATCGCCACTCCATTCTCCAGGCGGGCTCCCTGACTTCACTTACTACTTCAAAATTAAATCGCCACTCCATTCTCCAGGCGGGCTTCCTGACTTCAACTACTACTCACTGATTTCATCCTATCTTGATTACCCTCCTTTGCCTTTTGTACCATTTCCTTCTTCCTACATTGCTTCTCGGACCAACTTCTCTTCTGAATTATCCTGTCTTGGAATTGCCTTCCCCTAGGTCGTATTACTTTTCCTTCTGGCTGCTGGGGCTATTTTTGGAACTGTTTGCTTGCCTGCTGGGGATGATGCCGCTGAGGAAGTATTTTTTGTTTCCTTCACCCCTCCTTCTCTTCTTTCTTCCCGTACCTCCTTTGGGACTCACGCTTTTGTTTCCTCGATCAAATTATAGGATGTAATACTGCTGGGGGAACCTCGAAGCCATTTTTTCTTTTTCCAATAACTGCTGGGGATGATACCAGGCTCAAAGATCACCCCATCTTGTGTTGCTTTCTACCCTTATCCACTGGGTCTTTGCTTTCAAGAAAATTTTCGCAACAGGAGAAAATTTTCTGCCCCAGTTTGATAAACTTCTGGACGGTATGCTTTTCTGCCAACGAACCCTCTTTTCCTGCTTTAAATCAAAGAAAAATTGTTAGTTTCAAAATGCGGTGAGTGGTCGTGCCACTCTTGTTGGGGCCATTTTCTTTTCTCTTTCAACCGCTTGGCCTCTCTCGAACTTTGTGGGCGACGTTGACGCTTGCTGGGGACGATGCTTTTTCCACGAACGACCTCTCATCTTTCCTTTTATTCCAATCTTTGGTTTGATCCGACTCTTTTTAGTCGGTGATCTATCGCGCGAAATCATCTTTCGGACATGCTACATGTGTCCATCATACTCCATAATTCTTGCGAACCTTCCACTCAGCCTGTCATCCCAATCTTGCTATCGTAACGACTTCTGTCTTATTGCCTCGTTCCACGCCTATTCACTTTCAATATACTTCTTTGGGAGACTTGGTAGTAAGCTTTGAAAAATCAATTTTCGAAAATGAAAGAAAAGAAAAGAATACCGACCGCAAATGACAAAAGAAGAGAAAAACTTTTCTGAACTCAAAAATAGGAAAACTTATCTGAATGTGTGCCTGATCCAATGTTATGCCGCGCCTTTGAGATTAAACTACCCAGTCTATTCATGTCAATCACTTTCTGATGCCGCGTCATGCTAGAGGTAAACGGGTGTCCAAACCTTATCTCATGCAGACATCTTGTAACCATCTCGTCCTGTCACCTCACAGTGCCCTTCAAAGGGTTTTCACTAATGAGACTCTCTCATTTCTCTCTATCTCCCGTCGCCTTAAGGTGCCCATGAAGGTTTTCACCGTAAGACTCTCTCATTTTACTTCTCTCAACCTCCTTCGCCTTAAGGTGCCCGCGAGGGTTTTTACCGTTAAGACTCTCTCATTTACGCTTTCTTTCCCTGCGGCGGGGTATCACCCCTGAGATTCCCTCTAGAGCGGTATCCCCTGTTGGCTTGTGCATCCTGGATTCAATCGAGGGTCGGGATGTCACTCTTGGCCTTCATTCACATGACTTGGCACTTTTCAAATACTGATCGAGAGGTCTTTCTGGTTCTTAATATGGTTTCTGCGCGTGAGGCCGAAGAAAGAGGTTTAGCCTCGACGGTTAGCTTATTACAACTTTCGGAATCCACACTATCTTTCCAACGAAAACAATGACTTCTGCCCCAGTTTTGTTGCTTGGGGGATTTTTTTGATTTTTATTTTATTATGACCGAGCCGTGTGGCGCCTACGTATCCTTCTTGAGGAATCAGGTCGAACGTAGTTCACTTTTTCTTGTATTACTTCTTTGTTTCTTTTCTATTCTGTTACACATCTTCCTCGATGATTCCGAAAGAGGGTATATGAAAGAATAATTAAGGCTCAAAATGGGGAAACAAAGGTTAAAGTGTTTGGGTAGTAGAAAAATTGCCTCTGTCATTTCATTCTCCGAAAAATGCCAAATACACACAAACGAAACCAAACGTTGACAAATGCATTAAAGAATTACACATAATATCTCTTAACCGCATCAGAATTGATAGCCATATCGGTGCATCTTCCCTCGACATCAGTCAGACATAGAGCGCCGTTGGATAATACTCTAGTCACCACAAAAGGTCCCTGCCAATTTGGAGCGAACTTGCCTTTCGCTTCGGCCTGATGGGGTAGAACTCTCTTCAGCACATGCTGTCCCACTTCAAATCTCCCGGGACGTACCTTCTTGTTATATGCTCTCGCCATTCTCTTTTGATACAATTGGCCGTGACATACTGCTGTCAATCTCTTTTCATCGATCAAGCTCAATTGCTCTAATCGAGTTTTAACCCACTCGTCGTCATCAATCTCAGCTTCAGCGACAATTCGGAGGGATGGGATCTCAACTTCTGCGGGTATTACTGCTTCAGTCCCGTATACCAACAAGTAAGGAGTTGCACCTACCGAAGTCCGGACGGTAGTGCGATAACCCAACAGCGCAAATGGTAACTTTTCATGCCACTGCCTAGACCCTTCTACCATCTTCCTCAATATCTTCTTTATGTTTTTGTTTGCTGCCTCGACCGCACCATTTGCTTTTGGGCGATACGGTGTGGAATTTCGGTGTGTAATTTTGAACTGTTGACATACCTCTTTCATCAATCCACTGTTAAGATTTGCACCGTTATCTGTAATGATCATCTTTGGAATTCCAAACCTACAAATGATGTGGGAGTGTACGAAGTCCACTACCGCCTTCTTGGTCACCGATTTGAATGTTTTGGCCTCCACCCACTTGGTAAAATAATCAATCGTTACCAGAAATGAACCTATGACCGTTGGAAGCTGCAGGCTCAATAGGTCCAATAACATCCATACCCCATGCGACAAACGGCCATGGTGCGGACATTGTATGCAATTCGGTCGGCGGAGAATGAATCAAATCTCCGTGTATCTGACACTGATGGCATCTTCGCACGAAACTTATACAATCCCGCTCCATAGTGAGCCAATAATATCCTGCTCGAAGAATCTTCTTTGCCAATACGTATCCGCTCATGTGTGGTCCACAAACTCCGGAGTGTATATCTGTCATCACTGTTGTGGCTTGACTTGCATCTATACATCTCAACAATCCCAAATCCGGGGTTCTTTTGTAAAGCACCCCTCCACTAAGGAAAAATCCGTTTGCCAATCGTCGAATAGCCCTCTTCTGATCTCCGGTTGCCTGCTCCGGGTATACTCCTAACCTGAGGTATTCCTTGACATCATGAAACCACGGCTCACCATCCACCTCTTCCTCTATCACATTACAATAAGCATGTTGATTCCGGACATGGATGTGTAATGGATCGACACGAACCTTGTCCGGGTGATGTAGCATTGATGCTAAAGTAGCCAACGCGTCGGCAACCTCATTATGCATCCTCGGGATGTGCCTGAATTCTACCGATCGAAAGCGTTTGGTCAAATCATGCAAACACTGACGATATGGGATAAGCTTTAAATCTCTGGTTTCCCATTCTCCCTGAATCTGATGTACCAGAAGGTCCGAGTCCCCCAAGACCAAGACGTCCCGTACATCCATGTCCACCGCTAATCGCAACCCCAAGATACATGCCTCGTACTCAGCCATATTATTGGTACAATGAAAACGCAGTTGAGCAGTAACAGGATAATGATGTCCTGTTTCAGATATGAGCACAGCCCCTACTCCGACTCCTTTTGCGTTCGCCGCTCCGTCGAAGAAGAGCTTCCACCCCGGATCCTTGGTTAGTTCTAACCCCTCAATTTGCAACACCTCTTCGTCTGGAAAATACGTCCTCAAAGGTTCGTATTTGTCATCAACGGGATTTTCAGCTAAGTGATCGGCCATGGCTTGAGCTTTCATAGCCGTCCTTGTCACGTATATGATGTCGAACTCCGTAAGTAATATTTGCCATTTTGCTAACCTCCCTGTAGGCATAGGTTTCTGGAAAATATACTTCAACGGATCCAAACGCGAAATGAGGTAAGTGGTGTAGGAAGACAAATAGTGTTTCAGCTTTTGGGCTACCCAAGTCAGGGCGCAACATGTCTTTTCTAGATGAGTGTACTTGACCTCGTGGACTGTAAATTTCTTACTGAGGTAGTAAATGGCCCGTTCCTTCCTGCCAGTAAGATCATGCTGCCCTAGTACGCAGCCAAACGAATTCTCCAAGACCGTCAGATAAAGAATCGGGGTCTACCTGGCTCAGGCGGAACTAGTACGGGTGGATTTGACAGATACCCTTTGATCCGGTCAAACGCTTCCTGACATTCTGCCGTCCATTCTATCGCCGCGTCTTTTTTCAATAGACGGAATATGGGTTCACAAGTTGCCGTGAGTTGGGCAATAAACCTACTGATGTAATTCAACCTTCCCAACAGACTCATTACCTCTGTTTTATTCTTCGGCGGGGGTAACTCCTGAATGGACTTGATTTTGGATGGGTCCAACTCAATGCCCCGTCGGCTGACGATGAATCCTAGCAACTTTCCTGATGGAACTCCGAATGCGCATTTGGCCGGATTGAGCTTGATGTCGTATCTTCGAAGTCTTTGAAAGAACTTCCTGAGGTCAGCAACATGGTCCTCTTGACGTCTGGATTTCACGATCACATCATCCACGTATACTTCAATTTCCTTGTGTATCATGTCGTGGAATACCGTAGTCATTGCCCTCATATATGTCGCTCCTGCATTCTTCAAACCGAACGGCATCACTCGGTAGCAATAAGTTCCCCACGGTGTGATAAAAGCCGTCTTTTCTGCGTCCTCTTCATCCATCAAAATCTGATGATATCCCGCATAACAATCCACAAAGGATCCAATTTCGCGTCCGGCGCAATTATCAATCATGATATGGATATTGGGAAGCGGGAAATTATCCTTAGGACTTGCCTTGTTGAGATTGCGATAGTCCACGCATACTCTGATCTTTCCGTCTTTCTTTGGCACCGGTACTACGTTAGCCAACCATTCAGGGTATCGAGTGACACGAATGACTTTCGCCTGCAACTGCCTGGTTACTTCCTCCTTGATCTTCACACTCATCTCCGTCTTGAATTTCCGCAGTTTTTGCTTGATGGGAGGATATGCCGGATCAGTGGGTAATTTATGAACCACTAGATCGGTGCTGAGTCCCGGCATGTCGTCGTACGACCATGCGAAAATGTCTTTAAACTCCATGAGTGTTTTGATCAACTCTTCTCTCAGGTTTGGTTCAATATGGACACTTATCCTGGTTTCTTTGACGTCATCTGTGTTTCCCAGATTAACGGCCTCAGCATCATTTAAATTTGGTTTGGGTTTTTCCTCGAAGTGACTTAATTCTTCACCGATTTCTTCTACGGCTTCATCATCGCCGTATTCCGATTCACTCTCGTCACTTCTTATTTCATGCATTATTATTTCCAAACCCGATTGACTTTCTAGACTGGGTTGATTAATCTTTAAGCACGCCATATCATTAAGATCAGTTGCAAGAAGGCTGTTCAGAAAAGTAAAAAGAAGGAAAAAGATAAACAAAATTAGACACGAAGGAACCAAATTTCATTAATGGGAATTGTACAAAGGGAAAACAAACGGCAAACTTAAATCAAAAAAAAAAAACAACGGGATTTTACTCCGGGGACAAACCCCCAACACAAAATTTCGAAAGAAAAACAATCCAAGACAAACTACCAAGACTCCTTCCTGACAGGGAGAGGAGTAGCCTTCCAGTTATTCAGTTTTGCCTTTGGTCCCACAAATTGTATCTCGGCATGACTAGATCCTTCACCGTCCTCGAGCATACATACATCCGTGAATAGGTCCTCGAACTTCCTGAAGAACTCTTCATCTGGCCTGATCGTAGGACCGGGAATCTTTGTCGTTGGATATCCTCTCGCTCCGGACCTGACAAAAGATTGGTAAAGGCGTGGAACAGGCTTTGGGAGCACCCATGTCTTCTGCTTACTCCTCTTTGCTCGCCGGATGTCCTCTGATGTTGGCTGGAATCCCAAACCGAAGGTTCCCAAGTTCTCGACCACAGATACCGGTTGTATGATTCCTTGCAGAGATGCACCTAGACCTTTACCGGGTACGAAACCATGTCGCAACATTTCATGCGCCATCATGACATCCGCAGTAATTGTTTTGTCGCCGGGAACGCATTCCCCTTCCGGAACTCGGTTGGCGGACACCACATCGCAGACCTGATATACCCACGGCCCAACATCTTCTTCTGTTTCAACAAAGGGAATGATGGTGCCTGATTGTGGATCGTTCTCTCCATGGACGACGATCTCCTGTTGGTCCCACTCAAACTTGACGAGTTGGTGTAAGCTGGATGGAACTGCTCTTGCGGCATGGATCCATGGTCGCCCTATCATGAGGTTATATGACACCACCATGTCCAGCACCTGGAATTCCATGGTGAACTCCACTGGCCCAATTGTCAAGATTAGCACTATGTCACCAACCGACGCTTTGCCTCCTCCGTCAAACCCTCGAACACATACGCCGTTCTTGCGTACCCTGCCGATGTCTACTTTTAATTTGCCCAGTGTAGAGAGAGGACAAATGTTAGCACTGGACCCATTATCGACAAGGACTTTGGTAACCACCGCCTCTTCACACTTCACCGTAAGATATAAAGCCTTGTTGTGCTCGGTGCCTTCCTCAGGGCAACTCGTCATCGGTGAAGGTGATCCGATTTGCTTCGAAGATCCGATTGGCGATCTTCTCCAAATGGCTTACTGAGATTTTATCCGGTACATGTGCCTCATTCAAGGACTTTCATCAATGCTTGCCGATGTTCTTCCGAATGTATCAGCAAGGATAGCAATGATATTTGCGCCGGAGTCTTCTTCAACTCCTCTAAGACAGTGAGTAGTCTTGAGCCTTTATCTTTTTCAAGAATTCTTCCGCTTCTTCATCGGTACCGGCTTTTTCAATGCCGCCGGAGTGGTCTTCCTCAATTCCGCAGGGCAAAACATCTCCCCGAGCGGGTCAACCCTCGGGCTTCACAAACTTCCTCTTTCACCTCCTTTCTTCTGGTAGGTCGTTGTAATCCGAGCATAATTCCACGGGACAGCCCGGCTATCAGTCACTGGCAACTGTGTTGCCGGCCGGATGACGAAAGGATCCATTCGAATGCCTGCTACCGTCAAGACGGGCTTGATTGCTGCCCCCGGTACAACTATCTTGGCCGGCTTCACCGGTACTTCGTTCACATTTTCCTTTCCTGCTTCCGACTCTCCTGGTATGTCCTTCTTGCAACTGGGCGACTCATCAAAGCTTGGCCCTTTTCTCGTTCCTGCCCCGCTAGACTTAATCATCATTACAGTCCGAGAGGCTTTCTCCTTTCCTTCCTCCGCCCGTACCAACTCGATCATATTGGTCTCACGATGAGTTGGAAGCGGGTTTTGGTTGATGTTGGGCTCTGTTGGAGTCTGGACCTCAATCCTGCGAGTGTCAATGAGCTCCTGGATGGCCGTCTTTAGCCTCCAACACTTTTCTGTATCGTGCCCCGGACATCCCGAGCAATAGGCACAATTCACTGAATGGTCCAGGTTCTTCGGGAGGTGGTTTGGTAGCTTAGCTTCAACCGGATTTAGCAACCCTACTTGCTTCAACCGGTGGAACGGACTGGTGTAAGACTCTCCTAACGGAGTGAAAGTCTTTGGCCTCGGCGCCCTGTCGCCCCCTGAATGCTTGGTTCGGACGGAAACTCACGCCCGAGGGGTTTCTGTAAGCTCTTGGGGGCGGGTGATTGTTTTGCGGGCTTGGTGCACGCCACGCGTGCACGGACGGGAGGTGCGAATAGGACTGTGCGTGGTGGACAGTAAAATGGGGATCAGGTGCGGGATAGTAATGTTGCGGGTGGTTATATGGGTTGTGGGAGTAATTTTGGTGGTGAGGTTGGGGTGGGCTATATTGGGGTGCGGGGCCTCTATTTCTGAACCATGCCCCGGACTCGACGGCCGCAACTTCCTCTCTCCTCTTTTTCCCCAGTACTCCTCCAGTACCACTTTGGATAGCCTGAGTGGTGGCTTTCAGTGCTGAGTAACTCATGATCTTGTTGGCCTTCAAACCTTCCTCGATCATACCCCCCATTTTTATCACCTTAGTGAATGATTTGCCTACGGACGTTACCAGATGTCCGAAGTAGGTGGGCTCTAATGTCTGCAAGAAGTAGTCCACCATCTCGCTTTCTCTCATCGGCGGATCTACCCTGGCCGCCTGTTCCCTCCAACGGAAACCAAATTCCCTGAAGCTTTCAGCGGGCTTCTTCTCTAATTTTAACAATGATAGGCGGTCGGGGATTATCTCAAGATTGTATTGGAACTGGCCGATAAAAGCTTGAGCCAAATCATCCCACGTAAACCATCTACTGGGATCCTGTCTAGTGTACCACTCCAGCGCAGATCCTCCCAGACTCTGGCCGAAGTAAGCTATCAGAAGCTCGTCCCGTCCTCCGGCCCCTCTCATTTTACTGCAAAACCCCCGCAGGTGGGCCACTGGGTCACCATGCCCCTCGTATAGGTCGAATTTGGGCATTTTAAATCCCCTGCTGGCAACTGGACGTCCGGAAATGGACACAGATCCTTATAGGCGACGCTGACCTGGTTGCCCAAACCGTGCATGTTCCTGAAGGACTACTCCAGGCTTTTAACTTTTCTGACAACTTCCTCGTGTTCCGAACTTTGGAAGTGCTTTTCCGGCTCTGCCGGATTATCCCAGTGAGGTGTATGTGATTGTGGTTCAGGAGCCCTGAAAGTAGGCTCTGGAGGATAGTAAGAGTTGTCATGGATCTGAACATATGGCTCGCTGGCCGGCCTTTGCAGAGGAGCAGGTGGAGGTGCCACAAAAACAGGGGTGGCTGGAGGAGGATTTGGTTTGGTTGGTGGAATGTGGGTGGCATATGGGTTTTCCCCCTGAAAGTACGGATAGATCGGGGCGCTTGTCGAAGGATCGACGGGCGGATGTTCCGGAGCTGAGGCGAGAGTAGGGCGGTTTGGTGAAGACTGTTCCCTGGCCCAGGCCAGGTGCATCTCTGTTATCTGTTGTTTTAACCGGTCTACCTCTTCTTTCATGATTTGTAGCTCCGATTTTTCTTCCTCGAGACTCTTGCCAGAACTAGACATGCTTACTGTAACCGGTCCTTTGGATCTAGTACGGTAGTGATGGCTGGCCAGGATATTCTGTCAAACCAACTGCTAAACTTTCTGGAAATGCAACAAACTTGTTAGTTCACCGAGTTTGACAGATATGTTATAGCACGTTGGATGCAATGCACCTAACCAAATAACCCTTTCTACATGTACTCTTAACCTTTTTCTTTTTCTTCTTTTTTTTTTTCTTTTTCGACTATCTTTGCAAGCCTTATTGTTATTTAACCTATGGATTCCTTTCTTTTTAGTGGTGGTCGAATCTTATGTGGATTGCCTACGTATCACGACCCCGCGTGAATCAGACCGAGCGTAGTTCTGGTAACAAGATTGTGGCAAAATTCAGTAACTTTTATATCAAATAAAACCGTGTAGTTACAAAACACGTCTTACAACAATCAGCAAAAACAAAAGAAAATGCTTGACTTGGGAAAGTAAAGATAAAAATGCCAACTAGCTTGACTCAACATTTCAAAATACATTTTCAATCAAAAATCTAATGCCTTAAAATCCCTGGGGGCCCGCGAGGCATCATTCGGCCTTGCCGCGGGCCTGGGTGTGAGGTCCTTGTGCAGTCCCTCAACTCTTCCATGATCCGATGAACATAACCCATAATTGAAGCGAAAAGGTCGGCGCGGGGCATTCGTTCACAAGCTAGGCACTTCATGGTGACATAGTGCCCGATTTCTCCAATTCTGTCCTTGATCATGTCCCTTTCTCCGAGTAGCCGCTCTATCTGCTGGTTTTTCGTCCCCAATCTTCGAGCATTGTTGGTGACTTGGTCTAGGAGCCTATCCACTTGTCCTTGCAGTCGGGCCATCAAATTGTGGCAACGGTCGAGGTCCGTTCTGGCATCTTGGGCTTGCTTGAAAACCCGCTCCCTGAGGACAACATTTGCTTCCCTCAGGCTAGTGATGATCTCAGTGTAATCTTCTTCCACCCGTTTTAGGTGAAGTGCATGTTGACGTGCCTCCTTTCTCCAGCTAGCACGGATCCTCGTTGTCTGGGCTTTTGACTCGTCCAATTCTCTTTGGATATCGGTGACTTGGCTTCTCAAACCCTTTATCAATTTTTCGTCGGCCCGACTCCTCAACCGTCTGTCAGCATCCCTTTTCATTTGCTGGATTTGAGCTCTCAAGAAGTCATTTTCTTGTGCCAACTTCTTTTTGTCTCCTTCGTCGGTGGCGGCTTGCATGTTCTTCTCGAATTGGAGGTCCCGGACCTGCTGTTCTATCCTGCCAATCTTCGTCCTGTACCCCTCCTCCTTTGCTAACCAATCCCATTGTTCCCGTGAATCTTCCGTGAATTGTTGGACATGGGCTCTTTTAGAACATTTCCGACGAATCTGAAATCTTTTCCCGAACCACACGTTGTACTTTGGGTCCACCTCCCCCTTAGCTAGTTCCCGGACCATGGTTTTAGGCTCAAGGAACCGACATTCGTGCCACAACCTTCTAATCTTCTCTTCGGGGAATACAACTCCCGGGCTCAACTCAATGGCGTACTTCCTCAGGTCTTGATCGGTAGGAATAACCTGAAACCTTCCTAGTTGACGTAAGACACGGTGAGGGACATATGGTTGGACACTGCGGATCCCCATCAGAAGGATATAACACTCCTCGGCTGCCATATATATTACTTCAGTATCGGGTAACCACCCGAACGCCCATTCAATCCGATCGGCTTCTATTGAGCTCAGTCGTGCAAGCCATGCCTCGACGCCTTCAGGGAATACAGCACCCATCATTCGTTCTTCGAAACCCCTGATACAGTTTTTTCCGGTCAACCCATGGTTCATGTATCGTGTTCGGTGATGGAGGTGTTCTTGCATCCATAATTGGAGTAACAGATTGCAACCTTGGAAGAAATTGCCCCCTTCTCGGCATACAGTCAAGGCTCGATAGATTTCGGACAAAACCAAAGGGACCACCGTGCTGGTAGCCTTTTTGATTGCAACATCGGCTATTCCTACCAGACTTATCTCTATTTTCTTATCTTCGCGCGGACAAATCACAATCCCCAAGAATGTCGTTATGAATGCTAGAATTCGTCTGGCCTCCCACTTGGTTCTATTCCCTGCGTGAGTCAGTCCAAGGTTTGACTCTTCAAAACCCCGAGGAGTGCCGTACCGTTGATATAAGAATTGAAGATCGCAACATCCCTTCAGCAGATCATCATTTTTCACCTTCCGACTAATGCTCAGCAAATCCAGAAACCCATGTGGAGACACCGGTCTTGGTGAGAGCAGGTATTGCCCTCTTAATTTCCCATTTAATCCTGCATAGCCCGCAATTTCCTCTAATGTGGGTGTCAGCTCAAAGTCAACGAAACGGAACACATTGCGGGTCGGATCCCAGAAAGATACTAGTGCCTTGATGATGTCTTCCCTTGGCTCGATATTCAACAGATCAACCAAACCTCCCAAAATTCTCCCTACTACCTTTTTGTTATTGTTTTCCAAATCGTTCCACCATATACGGAGCTGCTGAGGGACCTCACTAAGGATTGAAAATGATTTATTCTGATTCGTGCTCATCCTGCACATTTATTAAGGTGATTTAAATAAGAAAAACAACTTTGTTTTGCTAAAAAATAAAAAATCAGTTTTCAATCACGGCCTTTCAACGTCTCGGGGACGAAGGCTTTTAAGGCTGTGGGGTAAATTGATCGAAATCAAAATTGACCCAAAGGTGGCCGTTTATACGAAATTAGCCTTCCGGCGTCCCTTTCGGGAACATTCGGCTATTTTTAAAAACAACGTCACCGACTTATTTAGTACAAAAGTTAGTTTTGATTTTTCGGCCATTTTTCAAAAGGTGAAGTTGGACCCGATGGAGGTTGCCTACGTATCTCACATCCAATGAGAATCAAACCCACGTAGTTCGGTTTTGACGAAACAAACGACATTATTTATTTATTCATTTTACTAAAGGAAGACAAGTAAGCTATTTCTATCTTAAGAACAAAACATATTTTCCTTTCCTTTTTTCTTTTTTTTTTTTTTTTTTTTTTTTTTTTTTAAAGCCGGTCAGCATGCAAGTCTATAACAGATAAATGCGCAGGACAAACAGGATGCAGCAGGATAGTCTGTTCATTTCAGGTCACTTGTCCTAGACGGACCCAACCCCTGTGTTGAGTCCCCTTAAGCCAAATGCGACATGATGCAAATAAACATTTCCTACTAGGGATCCGGCATGAAGCTTTGTTATTCTAGGTTTAAAAACCTGGGTTTATCTGTTCTAGACTTGGCTTACCCGAGCGGACAGCTCGAGCCGAGGAGGAGGCAGCAACCCGGGAATACAGAAGCTTCACCGGTTTTGCAACTTATCCAAACCTCGTTCTAAAATGGGAATTAGACACTATAGAGAAAAGAAGTCACACGAAGTGCACCCTTCTTCATGATTTAGAAGACTCGGAGAGGAGATTGGTTCCGGCACAATTTATATGTACAGTTCACAAAATATCAAAGCAGTAAAAACAACATTTGCACATTGATGCCAACATGTAAAAGAATCAGATAATAAAATATGCCAAATACAACAGTTATTCCGAGCTCGAATTCTAAAGATTCCCCAGCAGAGTCGCCAGAGCTGTCACACCTCTTTTTACGCACCCGCAAGGATGCAAAGAGTTTTTCCAATTAAAGGACAATCGAGATGGGATTTATTTTAATTATTTCGGAGTCGCCACTTGGGAGATTTATGGTGTCCCAAGTCACCGGTTAAATCCCGAATCGAGGAAAAGAATGACTCTATTTAACAGTCCGCGAACCAGAAATCCGGATAAGGAATTCTATTAACCCGGAGAAGGTATTAGGCATTCCCGAATTCCGTGGTTCTAGCACGGTCGCTCAACTGTCGTGTTTGGCTTATCTATCTGCTTTTACAATTATGTACTTAGTGCAAGTTAATATCCCTTTACCGCTTTTATTATTGGTTATGATTTACGAAAGAGAAAGTTGCTTAAAAATATGCTTTCGAATCACGTCACATGAAATGCACCCGGATCCTCGACATATTCTTATTCAACATTTCGAGGTTTGGATTTGGGTCGCATGAAATGCACACCCGTATTTAAGAAGATAGAACTAAAATATGCGCCCGGATCGACTACTTATTTACACTGTTGAGAAGGGCGTGATATTCGTTAAGAAGCGACGCATCTCAAAATCTAAGTATTTTATATGTACATTTATGAAGGTCGTGCGATTAGTGTAACTATTGGGCGAGGCGCACCTTTGATTCAAATCTAAAGCGAACTACATCCCACCGTATTTTACTTAGGAGTTGATTCCAAATTATTTAAAACTTGCTACGAACCACACCACATGAAATGCGCCTGTGGTTCCTGACACGCTTTATTTGCTCTTTCCCGAAATTGGGGTCGGGTCACATGAAATGCACCCCCGACTCCTTTAATCTAATTACGTCATTCAGTTGAGTAATAACTCCCTAGCTAATCTTGCTTTTAACATAAGATCTAACATTTAACAGATTTGGAGATTACACACATGAGTAGAGAAGATTGAACAGAGATACAACAGACTAATTCGGGTTTACGCGTATATCTAATGATAGTGTATCTTTGGTCTAGCTACATTTTCCATAACAAAACTAGCAATACCAACTTAATTAAAGAATAACAGAACGTGACCAAATATAAGAACTTTGGACGACTACATGATTCAATAGACTTTAAGCATAAGCTTCAAACTTCATTCTTTTCGAACCAAAGAATTACAATAACAGAGATGTGTACCTGGAATGCGAAAGAACAAGGAAGAGTGGGCAATGGCAATGCAACAACAGTAACAGGAGCAACAACAATAGGCCAGTAGCAACCAAAGTAAACCAACAGCCACACCAACAACTCAGCAGTAGCAACAATAACCAACCAATGGCAACAATAATAACCACACCAGTAGCAAACTCAACACAATAACCACACCAACAACAATGGTCAACACAGCAGCAGCACACAACAACTGAGATGTGTACCAGCAACAAATGACCACAACAGTAACAACAATGGACCAGCTAAAACAGTAGCACAGCCACAGCACTGGACCAGCAGCAACACAGCTACCAGTGTCAGTTAAAACCACAATGTGCACAGCCACAACAACAACACAAGCACAACACTGGACCAACAACAATATGCACAGCAACAGCAATAGATACAACTGCAATAGCACTGGACCAGCAGCAACACAAGAAGCAAGCAGCAGCACTCAATACACACGACTAACAAACAGTGGCAGTCAACCACAGTAGCACAGCAAAAACACTGGACTAGCAGCAGTACTCAACACAGCAGCAATAAACGATCAACACAGCAGCCACAACTATTCAACACAGCAGCCACACAATAACCACACACGACCAAACCACAGCATACAAACCAAACAGGAAACCAGTGGCCTTTTCTCACAAATAGCAATCAAACAGTCACAAAAAACTCCAATGAAACAGTGGCCAGGATCTATGTGAATGGCTATATGCTTTTCAATCTTTCTCTATGTGCTTTCGAAATGTGTCTTTTGTTGTGTGTATCTCCCTCTCAGGTTTTTTCCTTAACTCTCAGCTTTTTCTATATGTATCTTTGTATATCCTTATCTCTTTTCAAATCCCATACTTATAGTCAAAACTTTCAAACCTGGATGGCCAGCAGACTAGACTAAGGCCTTGCCCATCCCCCCTCTGCTTTTTTTCCACTCAGATTAGCCTAAGTATGGGTTTTCATTAATCTAAGCTGCTGGTCTGCCACACCTAGTGGGGATACCCTGCTGTAGCAGGTTCCACTAGCCCTTTTATGGGCAAGGGTACTTAAAAAAATCCAAAAATAGGCTAACACTAATTGAATTGCCATCAGCTATATCCAAATGCCCTATGTAACAGTGATTCTGGGCATTCTTGCCCTGTCATTCCAACGGGTTTATACAACTAATCGACGAGGTCGTCTAGACTGGTTACAACATATTTGAATCGTTTAAGCCCCTTATGATGACCCACAGATTCGACCATTACTGATTTGTCACCATAAATATAATGAACAATAGGATGAGAAGAGACAGAATCATTTAAAGGAAATTGACAAGCCAATTAATCTAAACTAACTAAACAAAATCAAATAGACACGGAAAAGGGGAAAGTCTTACCCCAGAAACTCAAAATGTAAGCGGCTCAGCTTCGAACTTGAATCGTCGAAGCCAAATGGGCTTTAATCGAGGTGTTCTCGATTGGGAACACCTAGACTAAAGTCCATTGTTCTTCGATTGAAGACTAATCCGACTTGAATTGGCCTTTTTTGAAAACTAGGGTTCTGGGGCTCGGATTTGGGGCTTTTGCATTTCTGGTTAGATTCGAACCAAACCAATGTTAATGGGAGTGTGGGGGAGGTGTGAGGAGGTTGTGGTATGAATTTGGTGAAGTTTGGCGTAGTTTGGGTTTTGACTCGAATCTTTGAATGAAGATTCGAGACGTTTAGTGGTGATTCGAGGTTAGCGGAGGCCGGATTCGAAATGGGGGAGGTGAGGGGAAGATTTGGGTGTTAGTTTGGTGGCCATTGGCCTACCGGAACCGCCGTGAGGCGATTTCCGGCAGGCGGCGCAATGGTGGCGGACGGCGGAGAGAAGCCTGGTCTCTGAGGACCTTTGGGAGATGAAGGGAGAGGGGGGGTCTGGCTTGGGGGGGGGCGGGGTATGAAAAATGAGTTTATATACGATTTGAGAGGTTAAATCCTGATCGTTGGATCAAACTTGATCAACGACCAGGATCTCCTCTCATCACCAAACGGTGTCGTTTGGTTAAGTCTCAGGCTGAATGTATATTGGAATTAAAAGATTAATCTGGGCCGTTGGATAATAAAATCCAACGGTCCAGATCAAGCGTTACATTCCGATGCTGGGCGGGTATTGGGCTGGAGCGTGTGGGCTGGGATTATTTTGGCTTTTTGGGCTTGGGTTTTAATTATAAAGTGGCATAGTCCTATCTCTTTAATATTAGACTCCATGATGTATTACATATATATATATATATTAACTTGTAACACACATACATCTTCCACTACAATTATCCTACATAATTACATATATGTATATATATATATATATATATATATATATATATATATATATATATATATATATATATATATATATATATATTAACTTGTAACACACATACATCTTCCACTACAATTATCCTACATAATTACATATCACATAATTTTGATATCAAACACTAAAAATGCAAAACCTAATGTATATATTTTTTGTATTAATTTAAATAAATAAACATGCACACAAAAAGATAAAATAACACAAAATCACAAAAATCATGCCCAACACGAAACTATTTTTATTTTTGAATTTTCTGGGAGTACTTCTCAAGTAAGGCAAAAATCACGTGCTCACAATTGATGAAGCCACAAAAAAGCCCTAAAAGGCGCTGAAGAGTTGCATATCCAATGGGAAGATGCCACATTTCACGAGCATTAAATGGAAGTGAAATATGAAGCGTCAGTTCCAGAAAAGGTATAATGGCGGCAAAAATTCCGGCTTTAATGAGATTCACTTCCCAAATATTCTATTGATGAATAAATGGCAAGTGTGAGACTATCTGTATCGGGAAATATTTAGGTAATATATTGAATTAATTATGTGCTGACATGTCATGATACGTGGATCATTAAAGGAATGACAATTGGCGAAGAATAGTTAAAGAGGCGCGAGATTTAACAGGCACGAGCAAAGATTCAAGAAAATCAGAAGGAGTGGATGCTAGAACCTCGCGATAATCTGAAAAGCATTAGAAGAATGAACCTAAATAGCAAAAGAGTATATATATACGTATTATTGGTAATTAATAGGTATTAATTACAAAAAATATTATAGAATCTGCATTGAAACTGTTACGATTGCCAATTATAACGCTACATTAAATGTCATTAATTGTCCATGATGACTCCATTATGAAAGGAGAGAAGCGTATTACTTAGAAATAGCTATAAAATGTGAGGAATGAATATTTGTAGGGACACGAAATACTATTGGAATATTCAGATTTACTTTGCTTTTTATTCAGCTATTATTCACATCAATTATTCCAATTTATGTTTGACTATCAGTAACTCGAGTTCTTCTACAAAACAAGCTTTGACCGAAATTCTATTTTTGATTAAATAATATTCTCATTCTACAATAAAATAATTATTAACTTGTGTGTATTACGTATGAAGAAAAAGAAAAAGCAAAACAATTTCTAGTGACGGGGCCATGAATTCAAAAAAATTATTTATGGCGAGAAGATTCAACAATTTATGTATAAGTAAAAAAATTCATTTTTGCTCATATTTACATAGTATATTTTTGGTCAAATTGAAACCCCTCTCACCTCTCTGATTCCGCCTCCATATGGTTAGCTGAATTTATACCAAGATTAAGATGGTGTTTGGCTAAGCTTATAAGTTGGTCATACTAGCTTATAAGCACTTTTCGATTTATCTACTCGTTTGGTAAAGTTAAAAGTGCTTATAAGCCAAAAATAAGTCATAAGTTGGTCACTCCCAACTAATGAATTTTTAGCTTATAAACACTTTAAGTTTGACCAATTTTTTTACTATTTTATCGTTAAAATATTCCTTTTTAGAACAAATCTCCTACATTGATTGACTATTTAACCTAACCCCCCTTCAAGTTTGCAATTCTCATTGATTATTTAAGACAAGTAAATTCTCTATTCCTTTGCATATTTGTATCTATATGATTGTGTATTAATAATTGTACTGTATGTAATAATATTAAATTTTTGATGTATTGTCTTCTAGCTAAGTATTGCGGTGATGAAAATAGTATTTGTTTCTTTTCAAATATTTATCCTCTTTAGATTTATTTTTTATTAAGAAACTTCTATCAATTTGTTAATTATTATAACTTATGTTTATCACTAGTTAGGTTAGCCCGGGCGGTGCCCGGGCCCAATCATCGTAGCTAATTTTCAAATACTTTAGTAATGGTGAAACACATAAATGGCTCCTCCAAGTTGTTCACAACGGTCCTTTAAATAGCTTAAGAGACCTATTTATCAAGTGGACGCCTCAAGCTGAAGCCTTTCAAAATTGTGTTAATTACTTTTCTTTTTTAATTAACTAGTAGAGCCCACTTATTCCTTCTTCTCTAAAATTTTCTTCCATAATCTCAACACCACACTTCACCGTTAAAAGGAAGTCCCAGCATAATTAAAGTTAGAAAATCATTAGAATTCTGTTCGACAAAAAAATTCCGTTCAAAAAATCATCCACTGTGGCCGTCGAAGTTTGTCACCGGATGGTTGGCAGTCACTTCTGTATCCTCCCTCGTCCCCTCTCGTCTGCCTCTGCTTTGCCATCAAACCTGGTCGTATCAGCCATAAAAGAAAAAAAAGGGAAACATCAACGATCAATAATTAAATCGGTTGTTCAGTTTGAAATCTTCATACTTGCCCAAATCTGACTAAAAAGGAAGGGGAGGGGTGTTAACAGCACACCGATGACCACAATAAAATATATAGGATAGTGTTAGCTTTTTTTTTTTTTATTTTTTTTTTAAAAAAAAAGTACAATAGTCTATCATACAGTAATATATATGTCATACAATAAGTATATGGTCATTTGCCCAAAGTTAATAGTACACCGACGACCACATTTACGGCGGTGTCATCTTTTTAACATTCGCGAGTGTAGTTCACTCATTAAATCTGTCACACATTGAGTGTGCATAACTCACATAAATTTGGACATGCAGTCACAAATCTAGTGCCCTCATATCTACATAACTATTCAACTACAAACTATGAATAAAAATTGAAATTCTGCAAATGTCTCGCTATCTTAGAAATCAACATTACGCGACAGTGCACTTCTTGAATTATCAGTTTTATCATCTCTTCACGTTTCTTTATGTCTTTGTCACGAACCAATTTTCAAACCCGATCATGATGGCGCCTCTCGGGAAGATAAGGCCAGCCAACAGAACACCAATACCTCTTTAATAATTACTTTGCATGAATAAGTCTAAAACATTAATAAAATTCGGGGTGTCACAAGTCACGAGCAACTATTAGAATATGACTACCACTACAAGTTTGAAATATACAAATAGGAATGATAAAACAAAGGAAGAATATGCGGCGCTGCGAACGCTGGCAATCACCTCGCTAATCTCCATGAAATAATAATATTTCTGTTACCATAAAAGAAAGATCCAAGGGTAATGCTGGAATACATCAAATTTCTATGCTGATTTGCTTGTTACGGTTACCTAATCTATGAGGCCGTTTGGACATAAGAAAGTTTCCTTTTTTTTTTCCAAATTTTCTTTGCTTTTTTCAAAATCAGCGTTTGGTCATAAAATTTCTAATTTTCACTTAAAGATGCATTTTGAATTTTTCAAAATATTGAAAAACTCCAAAAAGTTATTTTTCAAAAAATTTACTCAGATTGCTCACAAAACTTCAGAAACAATCCAAAATTAGATTTATGTCAAAAAATAACTCTAATTTTCAAATACCATTTTCAATGAATTATTTTTTTTCCACTTTTTCGAATTTTACCATTCTTATGTCCAAACGCCTGCTAGTTCTTGTCTCTACCTTTTGAAATCTCGTTACAGTATCCACTGTGGCCGTCGAAGTTTGTCACCGGATGGCTGGCAGTCACTTCTCTCTCCTCCCTCGTCCCATCTCGTCTTCCTCTGCTTTGCCATCAAACCTGGTCGGATCAGCTAGAAAAGAAAAAAAAAAGGGAATCACCAATGACCAATAATTAAATCGGTTGTTCCAGTTTGAAATCTTCATATTTGCCCAAATCTGACTAAAAAGGTAGAGGAGGGGTGTTAACAGTACACCGATGACCACAATAAAATATATAGGATAGTGTTAGCTTATCTTTTTTTTTTTAAAAAAAAAAAGAGTTCAATAGTCTATCATACAGTAATATATATGTCATACAATAAGTACATGGTCATTTGCCTAAAGCTAACAGTATACCGACGACCACATTTACGGCGGTGTCATCTTTTTAACATTTGCGAGTGTAGTTCACCCATTAAATCTGTCACACATTGAGTGTGCATAACTCACATAAATTTGGACATGCAATCACAAATCTAGTGCCCTCATATCTACATAACTATTCAACTACAAACTATAAATAAAAATTGAAATTCTGCAAATGTCTCGCTATCTTAGAAATCAACATTACGCGACAGTGCACTTCTTGAATTATCAGTTTGATCATCTCCTCATGTTTCTTTATGTCTCTGTCACGAACCAATTTCCAAACCCGATCATGATGGCGCTTCTCGGGAAGACAAGGCCAACCAACAGAACACCAATACCTCTTTAATAATTACTTAGCATGAATAAGTCTAAAACATTAAAAAAATGCGGGATGTCACAAGTCACGAGCAACTATTAGAGTATGACTACCACTACAAGCTTGAAATATACAAATAGGAATGATAAAACAAAGGAAGAACACGCGGCGCTACGAACGCTGGCAATCACCTCGCTAATCTCCATGAAATAATAATATTCCTGTTACCATAAAAGAAAGTTCCAAGGGAATACATCAAATTTCTATGCTGATTTGCTTGTTACAGTTATCTATGAGCCCGTTTGGACATAAGAATTTTTCCTTTTTTTTCAAATTTTCTTTGCTTTTTTCAAAATCAGCGTTTGGTCATAAAATTTATAATTTTCACTTAAAGATGCATTTTGAATTTTTCAAAATATTGAAAAACTCCAAAAAGTCATTTTTCAAAAAATTTACTCAGATTGCTTACAAAACTTCAGAAACAATCCAAAATTATATTTATGTCAAAAAATAACTCTAATTTTCAAATACCATTTTCAATAAATTATTTTTTTTTCTACTTTTTCGAATTTTATCATTCTTATGTCCAAACACCTGCTAGTTCTTGTCTCTACCATTTGAAATATCGTTACAGTAATAAGATTTACTGAGCTTGATATTGGTGGCAGTTAACTTTTGAAAAGATGTTTCCAAAGTAAACAAAAATAATACTCTACTTCAATTTTCATTTGAAATGATTTGTCATGTTTATAAAAAGAAACTCTCTACTATAAATTTAATTAAAATGGGGCATGTAATTGGATGTATCTACAAAACATTGAAGATTGCATATTATTTTTTTATACTTCTAAATAAAAATTTTCCGAAGCTATAACAAACTTGAATTCTCATTGTCATCATTACAATGATGTACTATAGTAGGTAGATAGTACTGCATGCGACTATTACAAATAAAAAATCCTGCAAATTCACATTTGGACAATAGGGTGAGTATGAGAAGAAAATTTAAACGGACTTGCATATTAGAAAAGCCGACATGCACCATTCGCGTCAGCATGGATGCAATAGCCACTTGTAAAGTGTACAAGCAAAATAGTATATGCCAGGGCAAGCTAGCATGTTGATGACACAGGCTGCTGAAGGAGTTCAACTGTCTCTTCTAATATAAGAGAATAAAATAAATTGTATTTATCACAAAAAGTATCTTATCTAAGAACATATGTATTTAAAATAAAATGACAATCTGAATATTTTGTATTTGAATAGATGTGAATCTAAAATTTTGAAGAAATGATGCCCTTATAAGTGTAAACAATTCTAAGGTTATTTAAGTTATTTTAACATAAAAGAGCTTATTAGCATTTTTTTTTACAACTGCAACAACTTATTATCAATTTAATCCAAACATGTAACTATTTATTTATTAATTTAGTTTCAACACTTAAAAGTACTTTTCTGCACTTAATGCTTATCAGGCGGAGGAAGGATCTCCACGAAGAGGGTTCTAAATTTTTTTCTTTTTGTAGTTAGTGGGAATTGAACCCAAGACCTTGTGTAGAGTTTGACCCCGAGGACCACTAAACTACACTTTTAGATTGTGTTAAGGGTGTTCAAAACTTAATTTATAAATGTAAAAAATAGATTTTGCCTTATATATAATGTAATTTTTCGGCGAAGAGTGTTTGGGTGAACACGCTTGCCCCCCCTAAATCCGCCCCTGGCTCTAACTCTTCTTAGAATACCAACCAAACGTTTGGACAAAAATTATACATTTTTTGATTTTTTAAAATTTTTTTGGAAATTAGTATTCGTCCATAACAAAATTAAATTTCACTTAAAGTTGAATTTTAAAAATTTAAAAAACTCCGAGAAGTTATTTTTCAAATCTTTATCTCAAATCACTCACAAAAACTCAAAAATAGCTCCAAATTGTATTCATCTTCAAACACAACTCTTATTTACAAATACTATTTAAAAAAAGTATTTCTCTGAAATTTTACAATTCTTATGTTTAAAGGCCTATTACTCCCTTAAAAACCCAACCAAACGGCATCTAATAAAAAGCATAGAGGAAGATAAATATAAAATGAGAAAAAGCATTGGATCTGGAGCATAAAATATGTTCTCTTTAGAATAAGGATTGGTTTAAGAAACCAACAATATAATAATACAAAATAAAATAATTCATACAAAAGAAATGAATATAGAAACAGAATAAACTCCCAAGTCTGGTTTCGTTTTACATATAGTAGGTAGGTGCAAAGTGCCAAATTCTCCCTCTAAAACCCCTCTTATCTTCATCACAACAGAGGGAAAAAAAACTTCATTCCTCTTACCCAGTATTCACCATGAGAAAGAACCGACCCGTTTTAGTATCCATGGACATTCCGAGTCTCGAATTATCCAACAGCAGCTCTCAAACTCACCCACCACAACAATGGCAGAACAAATGGGTCGGTTCTACGGGTGAAATTGGGTGCAATTTTGGATGCATCTCGCTATCGGAAAATTTTGATAATAATAATAAAGGGTTCAATAATCCTACAACAGCTCAGCTTATAAAGCACCCATTAGCTATGGTCGCTTTGGTTCCAAGAGATGCTGCTTTATTTGCTGCTGGTGCTATTGCTGGTGCTGCTGCTAAGACTGTTACTGCTCCCCTTGACCGTATCAAGCTCCTCATGCAGGTATCTCTCCTTTTTAATTTATCGTTTTCGTGTTTTTTTTTTACTACCATATTGCTGCTGTTTTCTTGGATAATTGAATTTTTGGTTGAACTTTAGGCTTAATTTCTTGACAAAATTGTTTGTTTCATTCCCTACACTTTGAACAAATAAAATAATGCGGGTCCCAATAAAGTGAAGTGAATATGCCCCTCAGGGCGTTGACTCAAAAATAAAGATAGTGAGTAACAAAGTCTAGTTGCAGTATTTAAATGGAGAAGGGTAGAGAAGTGGGTCCGCTTTTCACAATGTTTGAAGTTGGATACAACAAATTTTTAATTATCCAAAAAAAATAAAAAAATGGAGTGAATATAGAGGATTCATGTAGCGACTAGTTTAGGATTGAGGTATAGTTGATCAATTGATTTTTGGTTGAATTGAAATGTGATAGTAGGAGATAGAGAGAATGGGGTAGGAGGTCAAGATTTAGTGATACTTATAGTAGTAGACGGTAACTAAATGCTTAAAGAAAATGACAGTAACTAAGAGTCGAGTGAAAAATGACTTTACTGCATATTTGGTTAGTGGAGTGGACGAAAATAACATGAGATATATCCAGATATATCATCCTCCGATCAGGATGGCGACTTAGTTTCGGCTAAGTAGGCTAGTACGTCAATTTGCATGAATTGTGTTTGGTATTACTGACTTCTTCAAGTATTTGCATTATCTTTTATCATAGTTTTGAAGGATTGTTAGTTTGTTAATATATTCTTTATAAGGGTTTATAACCTTTAACCTTATATGATTTCTTAAATGGTAGCCAGAAAATGCCGCATCCTTTGTAGGAGTACTTGTTATCAGCTTCTATTCTAGCCATCGTATGCTATATTCATGAATGTGCATCGTAAAAGCCCAAATTGGCTTTATTGTCCAATCTTTAATGTCTGTGACAGAGAAGTATACAAAGAGTGTAGGTGCAGCTGCAATGTGTTTATGCTATTAACCTCTTAACAAGTTAAAGGAATTATGAACATTACTGCTATTTTGTTGTTCTATGAGAAGAAAGAGGAAAGAATGATGTGCCTGATACATATTGGTGCAAGAATGACTTTTGGGGGGTTATTCTCCTTGGCTCACCACTCTTCTGGTCTCGTGAAACTCCTTTTGAGAAAATAAAAAAAAAATCTGTGTTGTAACTTGACATTGCGAGCATCCTTTCTCACCATGCATCTGTATAGCCGACAGTGAATTCCCCAGCTCATACTTGTATCCATCTACGTATTGCCCCAATCCTTTACTGGTAAGGTGACTCCATGCTATTATGAGTTTGATATGCATATTGTAGTTAACATTGACCATTTTACATTTTCTTCCTTGCACTTATATAAAAATACTACAACATACCCAATATTATCCCACACCGTGGGGTCTGATTCCTTGCACTTATATCTTCCTGTTATTTGTGTTGGTTGCTAGACACATGGACTAAGAGCTGGGCAAGAAGCTGCAAAGAAGGGAATTGGATTCATTGAGGTATTGTATTGTTTTCTTGCCTGTTGTTGCTTTTTGAGATATACGACAAAGACAAGCTATGTCCTAGTTAATAATTCAGAATTACCCATATCTCGGCATCTACTTCTTAATTTATTGAGTTTCCTATAGTCTGATGTTTCCTGTTCTCTGTTCTTTTATATTGTGTGGAGTATTGTGATGATTGATCCAAAAGAGTAAGCGAGTAATTTGGAGTATCATAGTTAAAACCGATTTACTACAAAAGATGAAGGCTGTCCCTTTCACTCTAGATTTGAAGGTGGAAATATAGTCAACTTGTTACTTGTCAGCCAGCGGTGGTGACCGATTCTACTGAGTTCCGCCTAGTAAAATTTGTAGAATTTGCTGCGGGTCTCAGTTTGGGAAGTTCTGTTTTTAGAAATAATTGTTTATAGCTATTATGATGAAGAGATAATTTTCCTCGTACGGTACAATTTTCTGCCATTTGGTTGATTACTTCTCTTTAATTAGTTATAAACAACAGATGCTCTCTATAAAATTTTGTGAACCAATCGAGTCCATTGATTAAGAAGAGTACTAATAATGGGTTTATAGGCTAATTGGCTCTCTCACCTCATAGACGAGTCTTTTGGGTTGGACTCTTATGTTAGTCTATAACAATTGGTATCATAGCAGATTGATGAACGCTTAAGGCCGCAACTTGGATTGGTGGCCTGGACTCATGGGGGGGGGGAGATTGCCAGCTGTGAGCAACTGGTAGGGCACCAAGAGTGGTGACTTGGATATCCACCCCCCCCCCCCCCAAAAAAAAAATAAATAAATAAATAGAGAGATGCCAGCCATGACCAGCTGGGCTAGAGGGGTGCCACGAGTGGTGGTCGGAATCTAAAAAAGTGGTGCCAGCGCGATCAACAAGGTCGTTGGTCATCAAACAGGGGCAAGTGTTGTGGACCAATTGAGTCCTTCATTGAATAAAAAGAGTACTAGTATTTCATAGGGAAAATGGGTTCTCCCACCTAATAGGCTAGTCTTTTGGGTTGGGTTCTCCTGTTTAGTCTATTACAGTATAATGGTTATTTTCCTTTTTTCTCTTTTGATCGGTACATTGCAGAAGTAACTTTTTCTTATGCTTCTCTTTTATGCAAACCTCCCGTAGGGAAATAATTACCACTCATAGGCACCATCATTGAGTCTTATGATTCTCAAGTTTTTGATATATGTGTAAAATTCGATTGCAGGCATTTGCATTGATTGGGAAGGAGGAAGGGATCAAAGGATACTGGAAAGGCAACCTTCCACAGGTTTTTGCTCCATTTGCCCGTTGAGCTATCATTTATAGTCAGTCATAGATTCTTGGTGATTGCTCTATTAGGGCTCTGCTTTTCTTTTTTTCTTTAACTTCGAGTGGGTATTTTCTGTTTATGTTTTAGGTGATACGGATCATACCTTATAGTGCAGTGCAGTTGTTTGCTTATGAGAATTACAAGGTATGAAACATCTTTAGAGAAGACATAACACTAGTTTGTTGTATCACTAGAATTAAGGTTATTTCGCACTTTCTCTTCCAGAAACTATTTCAAGGAAAGGATGGGGAGCTTTCTGTCATTGGAAGACTAGCAGCAGGTGCTTGTGCTGGCATGACTTCGACTTTTGTAAGTTTACATTTTGTGAACACCAAATAGTTGTTGTTCATTTGGCATTTAGTTTGGCAATTATGTTTACACAAGGGAAAGTGACCTTGCAGAAACTTGGTGCTTATTGTCGTTTGCTTTATAAGATTTACTTGAAAACTACCAGTTGATCTCTCTATCTTCGCCCCCCCCCCCCCAATTTGCAGGGGTGGGGTGGGAGCTTGCAGAAGCTCAATTATTCATATTCCTGTTCTTGGTATTTTGTTTATATTTTTTATCTGTCTCCAAGATCTTTAACTTGTTATGTTGTCAGGTAACCTACCCATTAGATGTTCTCAGATTGAGGTTAGCAGTAGACCCTGGGTATAAGACGATGAGTGAGGTAAAAGTAGGATAACTCCAAATTTATTTATACCAGGACATGTCTGGATCATAAATTTAATTAGTTCAATGATTTCAGGTTGCTTTAAAAATGCTGAAAGAGGAAGGCGTTGCATCCTTTTATAATGGTCTTGGGCCCTCTCTTATTGGAATAGCTCCATATATCGCTGTGAACTTTTGTGTTTTTGACTTGTGAGCCTATGTTCTTTGGAAGATCTTAATCCTATATATCATATGAAACAGGGTCCTGATGTTTGTACTCTAACCTAATGACACTTTTGTGAATGTCAGGGTGAAGAAAGCTTTGCCAGAGAAATATCAGAAACGAACTGAAGCATCTCTGGTTACAGGTTTGATTTCAGCAACTATTGCCACTCTAATGTGCTATCCATTGGACACAGTGAGAAGGCAAATGCAAATGAGGGGTACACCCTATGTGACAATTTTGGATGCCTTCCCAGGTAAGTAATAATAAATGATCGGCATTGCCTGTGTCTCTTGGTTGTTTTCTTCTCCTTTCTTTTTTATACGGAGATGGGAGGAGGGGGTGGGAGTTGGTAGGTATGTACTGTGTCAAATCCTGGCTGTGAACAGATAATCTGAAAGGTTCAGGTTTTTGTTCCATCTTTCTACACTTCTTTTAATCTAAACCATATTTTTGTCTTGCCTGTTCTTGATTTACATGTGCTGCGGTCAAAGTTTTGCATGATCTTGATTCATGTGTCTTGTGTTCCAAGTTTTGCTTAGTTTACTTGAGGGATGTGAAGCTTGCTGGCTAAAGTGTAGCCTACTTTTGGTGCTAGTTGTTTGCGCGGACTCTCCAAAATGATGCCGCACCCGTGTCGGATCCTCCAAATATACACTTTTTTTGGAGGATCCGACACGCACCCGGCAACATTTTCGGAGAGGACGAGCAACATAGGTGCTATTACAACATTAACTTTTCAGGCTTTGCGCATAGTAGTAGTCATTGGCACAGGCTTTGCTATGCTCATACCCAAGCCTTGCTTTATAGGGAATGCTCCTCACCCCTATTTGTTTGGGTTGCTTTCTGATAGTTCGTGCCGAGAAATGAATTGTTCCTTAAATGGGAATGTCCACTACGCAGTGAAGGGTGTGGCATAATGGTCATTGAAATAGGTGAAAACCTTGGAGACTAAGGTTCAAATTCCACTATAGACAAAAAACGCTGGGTGATTGTATCATAGTTTTTGAAATCCATGATCATGCTCGAGAGGGGATCTACGATATTCTAAACTGAGAATGTTAATCAACCTAACACTCTTTCTGATTGTTTAAATGAACCCTTTCTTTTTTCAGGTATAGTGGCGCGTGATGGTTTAGTTGGATTATACAGGGGTTTTGTTCCCAATGCGCTGAAAACTCTCCCTAATAGCAGGTGCATTTTCTCATTCCTGTGCCTTCCTCTGTTCTCTTTTCACTTTTTTTTTTTTAATCTTCTCTGGTATCTGTTTCTGCACACCTTTATTCCATTTTTTGAGCATTAATCAGGCTCGATAGTTTGTATTTGAGATTGTAGCATAATTGATTGGTTGATAAACATAGTTAGGCTTGCCGGTTTTTAAATCTCATGCTTGACCAAGTTCTATGCTGTTTTGTTTAACAAACTGCTTGAAATATACTAAGCAAAACGGTTATAATCGCCATCTGCAGAAGACTTAAGAGTTTAGACAAATTACCTATATATCCAAACATCTCTAAAACTGGCAACACCCAGTAATTAGAGTAAAGATTAGATCATCTCCACTATATCTCCTTACACAGCCAACTCCTCAACCTCTACCAATTACCTAGGATAAAAGTTGAGTTTGTGAATCTTCCTAGCTAATTTTGGCCACATGCTACCTCTGAATATAAACTCCTGTATAATCAGGTTCACCAGTATATCAGAAGATCTCTGCTTGCGTTGAAAGACTCTATTGTTCCTCTCTTGCCATAAATAGTACACGGCTCCAGTTAGTGTCATTCTGTAGATGTTTGCAGTAGCTAGTCTTCCCGTTGCAGTATTTCTCAGCCCATTGAATCTCTGTTTGCCATTAAAAAAAAAAAAAAACATATTTATGTTGCTGATTCATTCATTAAGTGTCATGTTTATTCCATGAGATGATTACACTAAGGATTCATCATAAATTGACTAGTTTTATGCGGGATCGAACTAGTAATGCAAGTAAGTTCATGCCTGATGGAACAAACAGTTCTCCAAGGAGACCGATAAGAATGAATTTAGTTACTACTATCATTCCTGAAGATCGGAGGTGGAGTACAATGGTTTCGTTGTATAAGAACAAAGGCGACATCTAGAGCTGTAATAACTATAGGGGTATCAAATTAGTGAGCCATACCATGAAAGTATGGGAAAGAGTGGTAGAACTGAGAGTGCGAAGGATTGTGTCTATTACAGACAACCAGTTCGGGTTCATGCCGGGGCGATCTACCACAGAGGCTATCCATCTTATTACGAGGATGATGGAACAATACAGGAATAAGAAGAAGGATCTCCATATGGTGTTTATTGATCTGGAGAAAGCATACGACAGAGTTCCTAGGGAGGTCATATGGACATGCTTAGAGGTTAAATGGGTCCCGGATGCCTACATTGTTACGATGAAGCTAAGACGCGGGTTAGAATAGTAGGAGGCGACTCCGAGCACTTTCCGGTTGTTATGGGGTTGCATCTGGGGTCTGCGTTCAGCCCTTTCCTATTTGTGTTGGTGATGGATACACTAACTCATCATATTCAAGGGGATGTGCCATGGTGCATACTATTTGCTGATGATATAATTCTAATTGACGAGACACCAGGCGGCGTCAATGAGAGGCTAGCGGTTTGAAGACAGGTCCTTGAGTCTAAAGGCTTCAGGTTGAGTAGGACGAAAACGAAATACCTTGAGTGCAAATTTGGGTCCGAGCCGACGGAAGCGGGAGTGGAAGTGAGGCTTGATTCTCAAGTCATTCCTAAGAGGAGCAGCTTCAAGTACCTTGGGTCAGTTATTCAGGGGAAAGGGTAAATCGACGACGATGTCACACACCGTATAGGGGTTGGTTGGATGAAGTGGAGGTTAGCGTCGGGAGTCCTGTGTGACAAGAAAGTTCCACTCTTACTAAAGGGTAAGTTTTATAGAGCAGTGGTTACGCCTGCCATGTTGTATGGGATTGAGTGTTGGCCGGTTAAGAACGCACACACTCAGAAGATAAAAGTAGTAGAAATGAGGATGTTAAGGTGGATGTCCGGGCATCCTTGTATGGATATGATTAGGAATGAAGATATTCGAGATAAGGTGGGCGTGGCTCCCACGGAGGACAATATGCGGGAAGCAAGACTCAGATGGTTCGGGCACATTTAGAGGAGGAGCACTGATGCACCGGTGAGGAGGTGTGAACCAGTGTTGTAAATAGCGCTCGCTACAGCGCTAAAGGCGTGTAGCGACGCGAGGCGAGTAGGTAGCGCCACACAGGCCCTGTTGCGTTGCGATCCAGAATAGCGAGCGCCTCTGCCTCTGTTGCGAGAGCCGAGGCGAGTGGCTAGGCGAGGCGTTGCTATTTTGTTTATAAGTCAAAAATTAAAAAGCTAGCGTGATTTATACTAAACAAATTAGGGCTTGGGTATCTGTACGACAACAATACCCTTCTTCTCCCCTTCTTCTTCCAATGATCAACAAATTAGGGCTTAGGTTCTGCGGTTCTGCCTCCTCTTCTTCTTCGAGCGACGACACCAGGTATGTTTCTTCTTCTCCTTTCTTTCTTATTTCTTATTTCTTTCTTCTTTCTTCTTTCTGCCTAGCGACCAACTCTGTTTTTCTTTCTTTCTTCTTTGCTCTGTTTTTCTTTCTTCTCTTTGCTCTGTTTTTCTTCTTCTTTCTCTGTTTTTCCAATTTCTTCTTTCTGCCTAGCGACCAGGATATGTCAATTTTTTTTTCCAATATCCAAAACCAAGCAGAGGCTAAGTTTTGTGTCTCTGTTTTTTCAATTTTTCCAATTTCTCAGTTTTTCCAATTTCCAGTAACTTCTGTTCTGTCTCTGTTTTCTTTATTTTTCTCTATTCTTTTCACTTTTTTGCTTAAATTATTTTTATATTGTGTTATATTGATTTGTTGCTCTATTTTTCTATAAAACAGCGTTGAGTGATATATTTATTAAGTATCTATTGAGTCTTTAAGTTTTGAATGATATATTTATTAATATTTTATTATTATTGAGCTTTTAGTTATATGTATATAGTATTTTATATTTTTGTATAAATTGTCGCCTCACACCAAAAAGGCGAGCGCTACGCTGCGCGCCTTTCGCCTCAGTGAAGCGGGCCCTCGTCGCTATTTGTCGTCGCGCGCTGTCCAAAACACTGGTGTGAACGACTAGAGGTGGTGGGCACGAGGAGAGATAGAGAGACCTAAGAAGTATTGGGGAGAGGTTATCATGCAGGACATCACGCGACTTTGGATTACTGAGGATATGGCCCTTGACAGGGAATTGTGGAGGTCGAGCATTAAGGTTGTAGGTTAGGGGAAGTTGTGAATATTTTTACAGGGCACTAGAGTGAGACTAGCCAGTTATGAGTTAGTCTTAGGATTTTAGTCCTAGGATGCTAGTCCACTACGGATGCAAGACTTTATTTGCTGGATATTATGGTATATTCCATCCTTTTCGTATTGCACGTATTTCCTTTTGCTGTTATTTTGTTATTTTATTATGAGTTTATCGATACTAATAATATTTCATCTTTTGTTGCTTTTTGAGTTGAGGGACTCCTGGAAACAGCCTCTCTATCCCTCGGGGTAGGGGTAAGGCCTACGTACATATTACCCTCCCCAGACCCTACTTGTGGGATTACACTGAGCCGTTGTTGTTGTTGATCATTGACGATGATATTAACATCATAACCTAACACATCATTGTTTTTGTCTCTTCATTTTCTCCTGCAGCATTAGGCTTACCACTTTTGACACTGTTAAGCGTTTGATAGCGAGAAGTGAGAAAGAGCTCCAAAGAATTATGGAGGAAAACCGCGAGAGACAAAAGACAGAATCCTAGCGATGTACTGCACCATATTGTAGATGTTCTGATTCTTTGAAGGTAATTGATCTCCTAATTAATATTCATGTCATTTTGAAGTACTAGTTCGATGTGCAAGAGAATTGAGCTACCAGTAATCTTGGTTATAACCTGGAGCTCCAATTTTGTAAAACCAGGTTTAGTTGCTAGAGTAGTTAGTTAGTTAGGTTGGCGCAGTATCTCTGTTCATTAACTTCATTCATTTGTGTATTGTTTGAAGTGTTCACTTTGTAATGGCAAACAACTATCATAACGAGTGATCACTCATCTATCAACATTAATTAGACACTTCATTTTTATCATTACTTAGCACTCTTTTGTGGATTATTGTGTTATAAGGCCAATTTCTGTTCCTTATTTTGCAGATTAATTAAAGGATGCTAAAACTTGAATAAAGACCGGAAAAGAAAGTTAAACAAGAGAATATTAAAATTCATGTCATACATTCAAATATGTGATCTCAAACATTGGAATAAAAAGAAGTAGATAAGAACTGGAACATCAGAGAATACAACGTATTGTCATAAATTTCACTACAAAAATATTATACCTCTATTAAAGTAAACAAAAAAAATAATCCAAAACACTATGTTTTCATATAATAGAAACAGCTTCAATCAACAACTTGATTTCTGCAAATGTACCGCACAAGCATCCGAAGTAGCCATCAACATTCCAATGCTGGAACCTTTCGAGAACTTAATTTCCAAATCCTCACATGAGACTTGCAATTTTCCACAGTTACGTTGTGCCTCCTCGTGGTGGCTTATTTGAACTTTTCCATTTAAATTTACTGAAAATCTTGTGGAAAGACCAGAAGCAACATCATTCATAACAGTGTTTGTCATCCATTCATCATAACTATCGGGCAAAGCACCAAAAGTTGCATCGATGAAGTTTTGAGCGCTTTCGTCTTGATAAAATCTAGCAGAATTATTAGCTTGCCAAAGAACTGTATCCTTGTAGGTAATATTGGCATCAAATTCATCATATAAGAAATAATAATCATTGGTAGGGTTGTCGACTAAGAAAGTGAGTTTCCAATTGTCAGGATTGTCGAGGACGGAAGGTGGCGCAATGCATGTCACGGTAAGGAGTGAAGAGGAGGCATATATAAGACGAAACTTAGGGTATTGGACTTCACTAGTAAACTTAGAGGGGAAGAACAAATAAAAAGAGAGGACAACACCCAATGCTATAGCCAGTAGAGTTAATAATATCCCCAATGCCAAATTGTAGTGATTAGGGTCGTCATTGGTTTGGTCATCAATTTTAGTGTTTGCGGCTGATTTCTCCATTGATTGATACTTAGTTACGAAAGCTTTGGAAAGGAAATTCGAAGAAGATGGATTTTGAAATGAGAAGAATGGAAAAGAAGTGAATTAGATGAGTTTATATAGATAATTATGACATAACCTATTCCGACTAAAGAAAGGATAAGTATGTTAAAAACCTACTTTTAGTAGGAAAACTTTAAGAAAGATTTAACATAAAAACTTAATCCACATTGAGATGGGAAAAAAGTTTAAACTTGCTCGTAAAGTCTAGCAAGTTTTTATTTTAAATTTTATAACCTAAAACCTAGGGTTAATAACTTGTTCCCTATGTAATAATTTAATTTAACTTAGGTTCATTGAATAAGTTAAGAAGAATTTTATTGTCAAAAACTTTTCTGAAAACAGTACATAATTTCTCAAAAACAAGTATTCAAACATTTTATTTTGCCAGATTTTTCTTGAAAAGCACGAAAACCCTTAGCAAAATGTCGTTCGCCTTTTTTATCCTTTAAAATATAAAGTTCACATTAGACAAAATAGTAATTTGAGTATTTCATTAATATTTAAAAATAATTATTTAATTAATTCTCCTCTAATTTAGGAAGCTATTTAATTATTCTCCTATTATTAACATTCTAGGAAAGTTAATAAAATGTTGCCTTTGCCTAAAATTTCCTATTCGTTCTACTCCCTCCGTTGGAGTAATTAATATCTTCAAGGTTTCGAAGACCTTTTTGTAGTTAAAAAATTTCTTCTAAGCCTATGTTTTCGCCCCTACGTGCAACTCCCTATGGAGTATTAAATATGTTTAATTTGTATTAAATATGTTTATTTTGTAGTCAATGCGATCTTTTTAATTAATTTTTTTGCCTTAAATCTCACACACAAAATTCTTTATAGTTAGGAGTCTTTATTATTTGGTAAAATTTATAGCATGTGTATTGCTTGTTTACCTAATCTCAATATGTAAATATACTTATCAAAAGTTATATTCGAGTATAAAATAAAAAGTTTAACTTTTTAAAATTGATTAATATTGATCATATATATATTTAACTCAATAAAGGAAGAAATTATACCCTATAAAATTCCCAGTCATCATTCATTATGTTCAAATTAAACTTAGCTCAAGTTTTATATATTCAACTTTTAGGTTTCAGGAAGTGTACATATTTTTTGAAGATCTAAGAGCTTTTCTGAAAAAATTGAAGAGTTATTTTCAAGTTCATTTAGACAAAGATAATCGTTTTTCTTTCTTGCGAGCAAAATATATGTTTTATATCTCTTTATTCAATAAAAATATATTTTAACTATTATAAAAGCACAAAACCTCAGAGCAAAATATTGATAAACCTTTCAACCCTTAAAATTAAATGTAAGATAGAGATAATTTGACATTTAATTATTTTTCCTAATATTTATAACTTTGAAATCAATTATAATATTATAATAAAAGTATTAACTCAATTTTTCATTTTTATTGATTATCCTACCTAAGGAATCATAATATATATGGTTATTAAGACAAAAGAAATATTTATAAGATATTCTAATTTCAAATTATTAATCATTTTTTTGGTATACTTTAATTTATTTTGTTACTTAAATAAATATTATTAGACAAGATCATGAATAAATAAATATTCTTTATATGTATGTCAATCTTGATCAATATTTATCATTTTCAAGAGCTCAAATTTTAACTAGTATTTTATGACTAAAACCATCCTTTGAATATTATTTATATATTTTTAAAAATAATTCACATTATTATAGGGTACACGCGTAACACGCACACCTTGAGACTAGTTTTAATAAAATAAAGAAGGCTCTAAAGTTTCATTTTTAATTAAGTAACCCGATTTGGAAAGCAAACGGAAAAATACCAATAAGCCCTATCCTCTTCAGAAATGGAGTTTAACTTACAACTAGGGGTATACAAAGAAAACCGATAAACCGCATCAAACCGATAATTCGAGTCAAACCGGAAAAAAAAAACCGATCATGGGTTGGTTTAACTTGGTTTGGTGTTGGAAAAAATAACCAATCATAATTGGTTTGGTTTGGTTTTAACTAAAAAAAGTCAAACCGAAACCAAACCAACCCGATATTATATTTATTCAATTTTTACAAATATTTTATAAATATAAATATTTATTTTTAATACAATTCATAAATATTTCTTAAACTTTTTCACAGTTTTATCTTTAACCATATTGTTTCAAATTTGGAATTAACATTCTTGAATGGTCCAATAAATTTTATAGTTCGTAAAGGTAGTAATTCAAATAAACTTCGCATCAATACTAATCCTAACTAAGAAAATTCAATTCAACACTAGAAATGACAATAGTGTGGATATCTATTTTTTAGTTTTGCATTGTTTATATTGAAAATGCATAACTTGGTTTATCTTTTTCTTTAGTGCTTAGTTGTGTAACTAACATACTTATAGATGTACTTATTTAAGCATGATTTATATAGTACTTTTAGATTATGTTAATATTTACTATGACTTATTACTTAGTAATATTTTCTTTATGGATTTTAGTATTATTGTTATTGAATATTTCAGTACAATGTTATGATGCATCTCATATTATTTATTATTTTTTTGAAAAATACATTATATAGTTGTATCCTTGTAGGATTAGAGAGTATGTGGAGCACAAGTTATATATTTGTGCTATGAAGACTTATCGAAAAAAAAAATCGAAAATCCGAAAAAAACCCGAAAAACCCGAGATAGAAAAACCCGGTTTTCGTTGGTTTGGTTTGGTTTATAGATTACAAAATCCAATATTATTGGTTTGGTTTGGTAATTAAAAAATTTGAACCAACCCGATCTATGTACACCCCTACTTACAACAATTGACAACGCAAAATAATTCTTGCACTACTACGTGACCTTTAGCTATTGTAGCAGGTAAATTGCTTTAATTTTTAAGATTGTAAATTCTATTTTATATCTTTTAGTTGTGCAAAAAAATAATAATCTTATATTGCCAGCTCCGTTTTTTAAAAGGCAGAATTGGGACTCGTCCGGGACCGCCCTGGGGCGGAGCACTCGTAAAACGCCTCTGGGCTTATGTGTGAGGCTTAGTTCCATGAGACTTACGCCTCGGCCACCGGGGCTTACGTCCCGGACACGCCCAACGCCCGGGTATTAGACTCGCCTAATAGAACTTTATGCAATTGTATGTAACTAACCTTGTAAATCCTCAAATTTTATCAAAATTACTTCTTTCTTTATCATAAATCATTAATTTGAGATTATTTTATGTCATAATTAAAATAAAAATTATTGCACGTTATCCGCTAAGACTGCTATGAAAAGTAAATTTTAAATAAATCTTTCATTTCAAAAGTATTTATTTATTAGCTTTTGCTATGTCTTTACTATATAGTAGTCCATACTTTTTTTATAATTATTATTCTAAATATTATTATTTTCACGTTTACGAGATACAATACTTATTAATTTGATATCTCAATATTAGCTAGTAGCTATTTACATATAATTAGTTATCATGATATTGTATGGTAAAATTATGTGTTGGTTTATTAACTTGTTGAAACTTAAAAACAGATGATGCTAGAGAATCATATTTAAATTGTGAATTATATTTTTATACAAATTCTCTTTTGAATAGAAAGCATATTAAATAAAAGTGGTACTTTAAGTAAAATATTAAATTGTAATCTTGAAATTCTTTTAAGATTTATTACTCCTTAAGAAATACATATAAGATTTCATATTAGATACATTACTTTTGATGTTTGAGTTGTAACGACGTTGCAATTAATTTGCATATTATGATAGATAGCATACTTTTTGTATTATTCATAGTCGAATTATAATTTGTAAATATTTTAAATAGATTATTTGTTATAATTTTGTGATTTTGATGTAATCTTTATAAATTTTTTTATACAATCTTAAAATTCTGTAAATTAGTAAAATTTAAAGATCCGTAGTACTTACGTACCATGTCTCAGGGCTTACGCCTCGCCTTACGCCCCGCCTTTTAAAACATTGATTGTTAGCGGATACTGTATTAGTTAAACTAGTTCTCCAAAAAGCCAAAACTGCTAGGGCGATGACAAGAAGTGCATATAATGCAGGAGCAACCACATTTTTTGCTCCCAATTAATTACATGTACTTTAGAACCTCCGCATGTTTCAACTAATGGGAAAAAGGGCCAATCTGGTGCACAAAAGAATCTCGCATTCACGTAGAATTCGGAAAAAAACCACATTCTACGCAGCCAATCCTAATGCAACCATTAGCTGCTTACGAAACCAAAATTATGAAGAATGTGTATTACTATAAAAATTCAACTGGCTCCACTTTGCATCTCTCTTCCTAGTAGATGAGGCCATTGGAAATTTGTCATCCAACTGCAAAAGGGACAGTAATTCACAAGATGAACTTGAAATGAAACCAGAGAGATTACTACCCAAGGAGGTCATCCATGCAACACTCAATTAAGGGGAAAGGGTTAAAAATACTCC
>JASVEL010004163.1:0-26171 GCA_032618575.1 Nicotiana noctiflora | reverse complement strand
TTTGGATATGCCTGCAAATTTTCAGGTCATTCGGACATCGTTTGGTCGGGTTTTTGATTGAATGAGCAATTCGGAAATTTTGAAGAAACTTAGGCTTGAATTAGTGTGTAATTGGTGATTTTGATGTTTAGGATGGTGTTTTTATGTTATGAGCAAGTTTGAATGAGGTAATGTGATATACTGGTGGCTTTGATTGAGGTTCCGGGGGCCTCGGGGTGATTTCGGATGGCTAACGGGAATTTTTGAGTTGAAAAATGCAGCAGAAAAATTGCAGAGAAATTTTGTTCTATGCGATCGCATAGAGTCATTGCGATCGCATAGAAGAGCCTGGAGGGGTGAGAAAAATGTGCTATGCGATCGCATAGCAAGGGGTGCGATCGCATAGGCTTATCGGACTGTACATTGCGATCGCATAACCAGTGCTGCGATCGCAGAGAAGAAAAGATGAGGCTTGGAAGGTTGTGCTATGCGATCGCGGAGGTGCATTGCGATCGCATAGAAGAGGAAATTGGCAGGAAAATTTAACTCTATGCGATCGCATAGGGGCATTGTGATCGCATAGAAGGAATGGTCTGGCAGTGAAATTAAAACCAGAACAGAACCAGTCGCGGGTTCATATACCCAAAACACCATTTTTGAGCCCTAGAGAGAAGAAATCACGGGAAAACGCTGGGAAATTATCGGGTATTCATCGGAGGTAAGTTTCTTGACTCAAAAACATCATTTTATGGTAGAATTAACATCAGTCTTCATGAATTTGGGTAGAAATTATGAAGGATTGTGGCCTAGATATTGAAAACAAAAATTTGGGATTTGAAAGGCCAATCGAACTCCGATTTTGGTAAATTTTATATGTATGGACTCGTGGCGAGACGAGGATTCTGGAAATATGAGTTTCGAAATTTTTCGAGATGTGGGCCCGGGGCTCGGGTTTGCCAATTTCGTGATTTTTGATATTTTTCGAGTTCTTTCGATTGGGTTATGTTCCATTAGCCTATTTTGATATATTTGTACTAATTTTGACTAGTTTTGATGTGCGTGGATGCCGGTTCGAGGAGCTAAGGTGTCGCGAGCATGAGTTTTCGTCGGTTCGAGGTGGGTAATACTTGTAAATGATGTCCTGAGGGTTAGTAAACCCCGGACTTGCACATCTTAGTGTTGTGTTGAGGTGACTTGCACGCCGAATAACGGGCGTGGGGTAGAGCACCATTGGGGATCGTGACTTGGTCCGTCCCGCGTAATAAATAATAACACCTAATTGTTGAAATGAATTGGACTAATTATCATGTTTGGGCTTCGTGCAAATTATTTGAATCCTTCAGGGATTGGTATCGTTGTTTTGATAACACTGTGCATATTTTATTCTAAATTTAAGGTTTAAAATGGTATTTTGCTAATCAGTATTTTTGTAAGGTTAGGAAAAACTTGAAAAAGGTCTTAATAACATTTTTAGCTGTGAGCTAATATGATATTGTTGCCCGTAGGGCTTTCTTGATTATTTGTTAGAATGATTGGGCCGAGGACCATATGTTAGGGCATGACATTTCATGTGAGCATATGCATACACATGCATGGATCGGACTGCACGCCGCAGTGGTATACGGATCGGGCTGCGCGCCGCAGCAGGTGTGATATTAATATTGTGCTTGGGCTGTAGGAGCCTCTCCGGAGTCTGAACCCCCACAGTGAGCACGGGTACCCAAATTGGATCGGGCTACACGCCATAGCGATCATATGCATTGCATGGCATACATACATTGGTTTACGTGTACTACGTGACATAATATTCAGCACTCATACATTACTGGCACACATGCATTTGTTGCCTTATTGACCAAATCTTCTGATGTAAATTGATAAGGAGTGCTGAGCCCGAGGGGCTGATTTGAGTGCGGACTTGCACTGCTTGAGATTGTATCCATGTATTGGTATATTATTATGAAAGAAAGTAGCTAAAATTGAGATTTCTAAATAATCTACTCACATATGTTTGAAAGGAATAAAAAGATAGTTATGTATTGTGTAGCATGAGATAGTGCCTATCGTGGTTTTCTTCCCTTCAGCATTATTTACTTTTATTACTGCTGAGTTGGAAGTACTCACACCCGACTCCCTACACCTTGTGTGCAGATCCAGGTACATCACAATGGAGCTGATTCTATTGCGGCTCGGGAGTGCTTTTGGACAGTCGAGGTAGCTGCCAGCGTTCGCAGGACCTGATTCTCCAGTTTGCCTGTATTTTTCTTCCGATTATCCCACACTTGTGCACAATTATATTCACTATTTACACTTTGTATACTCTGTAGAGGCTCATGACTCTTGACCCTTCGGTCCATGGGAGTTGGCACGTGTTGGGACTTGGTTCCCTGTTTTTAATATATCTATCACTGTTGCGCTTAAATTGGATAAAGTGAGGTTGTGGCTCCGTGATTATTTTTGATTGGTCGGGCTGGCCTAGCAGTGTGCTGGGCGCCATCACGACCGGATTTGGGGTCGTGACATCTTTCAAAAGGATTTTCTGTCTTTATTTTGTTTATTTTATTTCTTGCCATTATCTTATGTTTAGTTGTTAATATATATAGATTTTTACATCTTCCTGTAAATATCTTACTACCTGGGGTTAATTCTATTCCTGACATTTTCCAGTATAATACAAGTGATTTATCTATATTTTTATCATTTATCGCTACTGAATAGTTAGCACTAATTATGAACTTAAATTTTTGATATATCAAATTTCCTCGTACTACACTTATTATACTTTTTTCTATAGGTTGTATAATTCTATCATCTGCTAGATAAATTTCTAGTGGTGTATCTATCCATTCTCTAAAATATGCTTTTATTAATATTTTTGTTCCTCCTAGATGTACATATTTAATTGGGTTTTTTGCCCTTATATCCTATATTTCTTTATTTATTATACGTTTATTTATTATTGGTATTTTAGCTATTCCTTTGGTATATTTACAGTCTATTATGTGTTCTCTTTGGCTAATTACATGTGACGACCCGGCTCGTCGTCACGGGAATTACCACCCCGTTATGTTGTAAATACATGTTTTATGATTTTATATCAGTGTTAGAGTCTATCGGGTGAGTTAGGAGTGAATTTGATTGAAAATGAGGCATATAGCCTTCTTGAAGGAAACTTGAATAAGGAAAGTCAACCCGGAGTTGACTATTTAGTTAGAGGGCTCGGAATCGGATTCTGACGATTCGGTTAGTTCCAGGAGGTGATTTGTGATTTAGGGGAGCGATCGGAATTGAATTTGGAGGCCCGGTGTAGAAATAGGCTTGAATTGGCTAAGGTTGAATTTTGGCGAAATCCTAACGGTAGATGAGATTTTGATCTGGGAGTCGGAATGGAATTCCGACAGTTGCAGTAGCTTCGTTAGGTGATTTTGGATATGCCTGCAAAATTTCAGGTCATTCGGACGTCGTTTGGTCGGGTTTTTGATCGAATGTGTAATTCGGAAAGTTTTAAGAAATTTAGGCTTGAATCCGTGTGTAATTGGTGATTTTGATGTTTAGGATGGTGTTTTTATGATTGGAACAAGTTTGTATCGTGTTTTGGGGTATGTTGGTGGTTTTCGTTGGGGTCCTGGGGGCCTCGGGGCGAATCCGGACCATTATCCGGCACTTTGAAACAAGGAAAGGGTCTGCTAGAATCTGCAGATCACTGGGCACATTTTAAGCCTTCGCGTTCGCGAGGGCAAGGCTCGCGTTCGCGTAGGCTGGTCATCGTGGTCATCGCATTCGCGAGAGGGAGTCACGCGTTCGCGTAAGAGAAGGAAGGGAAGCATCGCGTTCGCGTGGTCAGGGACGCGTTCGCATAGAGTAAAAATCCGGAGTTGGGGAGTTGGCCTTCGCGGACGCGTGACATCATGTCGCGTTCGCGATGAAGGAAAGGATCAAGGCATTGCGTTCGGGTGAGGTACATCGCGAACGCGTAGGGTTAAAGTACCTGGCAGTGAAATTAAAAACCAGAACTGGCCAGTCACAGGTTTAATACCCAAAACCTCCATTTTTGAGTTCCAAGAGAAGAAATTGACGGGAGATTGCTGGGAAATCATCTGGTTTTCGTTGGAGGTAAGTTTTGTGGCTTAATTACAACATTTTAACATGAAATCCTTGGTTAAATCCCTGTAAATGAAAGATTAAAGGTGGGTTTGAGCCCTAGTCCTAAATTGAAGAAAAACACCGATTTGAGTGGGCAAATGGAGTTCGATTTTGGTAAATTTTATATTCCTAGACTCGTATCGAGATGAGGGTTCCGAATATGTGACTTTTGTAATTTTTCGAAAAGCGTACCGAAAGTTGGGTTTTGACAACTTTGGGAAGTTTGATGTAAATTGAGTTGTATCGATTGGGTGTCGTCCCATTGACCTAATTTGTTGTATTTCTACTGTATTTGATCAGATTCTACGCGTGCGGAGCTTGATTCTCGTGGCAAGGGCATTGCGGAGTAGTCGTCGCGCCGTATTGAGGTGAGTAATAGATGTGGGTGATGACCGGCGGGTTCGAAACCCCGGTATACCACTTTGTGACGCTGTATAGCGGCGAGACACGTACTCTCATGTGAGTGCGGGGTCGATTGTGATTGGGGACTATGGCTTAGTCCGACTTGTTGATACCGTGTTATGATATTAGGCTATTCTTGAGCCGTCGAACCTCCTTCTCGGATGGTTGCATACTATATATATTGAAATATTGGCCACTCTTGAGCCGACGAACCCCCTTCTTGGGCGGTTGAGTATACTTGTGGGCCATGAGCCAATTATTGGATCTCGCGAGGATCGTTATCATTGTCTTATCATATTGATATGCTAGTTTACTACTAGTCCGCAGCTATTTCTGTTATCATGTTATTTCCAAATCTCTGGAACTTGATATTTCTGTTTTCAACTGAAAAATGATAAAAGATGTTTTCAAAACTACTTTTGAGCCTGCGAGGGTGTGATTGCATATTAGCTGACTAGTAGTGGATCGGGCTGCGCGCCGCAGCAGTACATATGTCGGATCGGACTGCACGCCGCAGTGATATTGTGCTTGGGCTGTAGGAGCCCCTCCAGAGTCTGAACCCCCACAGTGAGCACGGGTACCCAAATTGGATCGGGCTACGCGTCGTAGCGGTCATATCATGCATTGCATTGCATTTAGCTACATCTGCTAGCTGTTATACTGTTTTGCTGGTACTTGTTGGTACAGATACATTTGATATTGATTCTGTGACAGGGTACTTGATTACAGCTTTACATCGTGCTTTATTGCGGATTTCTTATCTGCGCTGTCTTACCCTTGTTTATTACCACTGAGTCTGGCAGTACTCATTTTACTCCCTGCACCTTGTGTGCAGATCCAGGTACCTCTCAGCAGTGATCCAGTAGTTATGCGAGGCGACGTTTGTGGATATTCGAGGTAGCTGCAGAGTTCGCATGACCCGATATTCCTTCTTACTGTCTTGATTTTGTATTGACTTTTCTTTTCGCACTTGGTATCTTGTAAACCTTTATACACTCATGTTCAGTAGAGGCTCATGACTCTTGACCCTTGGTCTATGGGAGTTGATGTATTATGGGACTTGGTTCCCGTTTTCGTTATATGTATCGCTGTTATTTCGTGAATTAATATGTTTAAATGGGCTAAAGAGAGCTTCTAGCTCCGTAGTTGATATTGATTGGTCAGGCTGGCTTAGCAATATGCTGGGCGCCATCACGACTGGATTTGGGGTCGTGACAAGTTGGTATCAGAGCCTAGGTTTACTAGGCCTCATGAGTCTTGAGCCGGTTAGTAGAGTCTTGTGGATCGGTACGGGGATGCCTGTACTTATCCTCGGGAGGCTGCGAACCTTTAGGAAAACTTCACATTTCTTGGAATTCTTTCGTGCGATCTTGTTGTTCTGAGAACTGAACTTCTATATTCTATTCTCTCGCAGATGGCGAGCACGCAAGCATCATGACGAGGTGGACGACCTCCATTGCCACTTGTTAGAGGCCGTGGGCGCGGTCGTGCTAGAGGTAGAGGTAGGGCGGCTGAGGCAGTGCCAGCTGACCCGCCTGTTGTACCAGTTCAGGAGCAGCCCCCGTGGTTGATGCTCCAACAGCCCCAGTTTAGGCCCAGACGGTGTCTATTGCCATTCCTGGTCTTCAGGAGACTCTGGCCCAGATATTATCAGTATGTTCGGGATTGGCTCTGGTAGTATCAGCTATCGCTACAGCAGCGACATCCCAGACAGGGGGTGGTCAGTAGACCCCTACAGCTCGCACACATGAGCAGGTGGTTCAGGGACATCAGACGCCGAGGCGGTCCCCGCTCAGGTAGTCGCTCTAGTTATTCCATTTGTACAGGCTCCAGAGCATATGGTTCATGTTATGCCCGCCGACGAGCAGCGTCGTCTAGAGAGATTTGGTAGACTCCAGCCACCCTATTTTTGTGGTAATGAGGGCGAGAATGCTCGGGGTTTCTTAGATAAGTGCAAGAGGATGCTACGTACAGTTGGTATTCTTAAGTCCAGCGAGGTTTCATTCACTACTTTTCAGTTTACTGGTCCAGCGTTCGATTGGTGGGAGGAGTTTAAGAGGCGTAGGCCTGCGGGAGCACCACCTCATACCTGGCAGTAGTTTTCTACTCTCTTCTTGGAGAAGTATGTACCTCAGTCCCATCGTGAGGAGCTTCGTCGCCAGTTTGAGTGGTTGGTACAGGGCAACATGTCAGTGACCTAGTATGAGCTGATATATACACAGTTGGCTAGGCATGCCACATGGATGATCCTGAATGATCGGGAGAGGATTAGGAGGTTCATTGATGGCCTCAACTACTCAATTCGCATTCTTATGACGAGAGAGAGAGAGTCCGATCATCATCGTTTGAGCAGCTTGTGGATATGGCATGCTCCATTGAGGCGGATAGTCGCCGGGAGCGGGAGGAGAGGGAGGCCAAGAGGCCTCGTGGTTCTGGTAGCTTCAGCGGTGCTCCATCTAGAGGGCATTTTCAGCAGTGCAGAGGTCGCTCATCTAGACCTTCTCATTCAAACTGCCCTGAGCAGAGTGGAGCTTCTTCTGGTCGTGGTCGCCAGGGATTCCAGCAGGGACAGTCTTCACTTAGTGCCCTCCCAGCTAAGAGTGCAACACCTACTACTTCTTCAGCCCAGGGTTTGTCCGCAGCGAGGGGTTCCCTTCAGTCCTCTTCTCCAACACCAGGTAGCTATTTTGAGTGTGGCGAGTTTGGCCACATGAGGAGACGGTGCCCTCGACTCCGTGGGGACGGGACTCGGCAGAGGGATCAGCCCTCGTCATCGGCACCATCTCGGTCTAGTAGAGGTGGAGGTCGGTCTTCGCGTGGTCGCCCCGGGGGGAGGAGAGATGCGGTGGAGGCCGGGCGCGATTCTATGCACTTCATGACGGGCGTGATGCGGTTGCCTCCGATGCGGTGATTACGGGTATCATTTCCGTCGTCACAGAGATGCCTATGTTCTATTGATCCGGGGTCCACATATTCTTACGTGTCCTCTTATTTTGCACATCACTTGGGTGCGACTCGTAGTAGTCTTGATTTACTTGTTCATGTATCCACCCCCGTGGGTGATACGATTGTTGTGGATCATGTCTATAGATCCTGTGTTATATCTATTGGGGGTCTGGAGACCCAGGCAGAGTTGTTATTGTTGGGGATGGTGGACTTTGATGTTATATTGGGTATGGACTGGTTGTCTCCGTACCACGCTATATTGGACTGTCATGCTAAGACAGTTACGTTGGCCATTCCTGGTATTTCGCAGATTGAGTGGCGGGGTTCGACTGATTTCGTCCCTAGCCGAGTTATTTCGTTCTTAAAAGCTCAGAAGATGGTTGAAAAATGGTGTTTATCGTACTTAGCTTTTGTGAGAGATGTGGAAGCCGAGTCTCCTAGCATTGATTCTGTACCTGTTGTGAGGGACTTCCTAGATGTATTCCCCTCAGACCTGCAGGGCATGCCGCCGGACAGGGATATTGATTTTGGCATTGACTTGGTGCCGGGCACTCAGCCCATATCCGTTCCTCCTTATCGGATGGCACCAGCCGAGTTGAAAGAACTGAAAGAGCAGCTTCAGGAGCTTCTGGATAAGGGTTTCATTCGCCCTAGTGTGTCCCCGTGGGATGCGTCGGTATTATTTGTTAAAAAGAAAGATGGTTCCATGCGAATGTGTATTGATTATAGGCAATTGAACAAAGTAACAGTGAAGAACAAGTACCCTCTACCGCGCATAGATAATTTGTTTGATCAGTTACAGGGTGCGAGGGTGTTTTCTAAGATCTATCTTCGTTCAGGCTATCATCAGCTGAAGATCAGGGACTCGGATATTATGAAGACTGCATTCAGGACCCGATATGGTCATTATGAGTTTTTTGTGATGTCGTTTGGGCTGACCAACGCCCCAGCAGCATTTATGCATCTGATGAACAGTGTGTTCAGGCCCTTATTTGGATTCATTTGTGATTGTGTTCATTGATGACATTCTAGTCTACTCCCGTAGTCAGGAGGAGCATGCCCAGCATTTGAGTATTGTGTTGTAGAGATTGAGGGAGGAGAAGCTATATGCTAAATTCTCCAAGTGCGAGTTTTGGCTCGAGTCCGTAGCATTTATGGGACATGTGGTGTCTCGTGATGGTATTCAAGTTGATCCGAAGAAGATAGAGGCGGTGCAGAGTTGGCCTAGACCGTCCTCAGCTACAGAGATCAGGAGTTTTCTTGGTTTGGCGGGGTATTATCGCCGGTTTGTTCAGGGATTTTCATCCATTGCTTCTTCATTGACTAAATTGACCCAGAACGGTGCACCATTCGTGTGGTCGGATGAGTGCGAAGAGAGCTTTCAGAAGCTCAAGACAGCTTTGACCACAGCTCCAGTGTTAGTATTGCCATCAACTTCAGGTTCATATACCGTTTATTGTGATGCCTCGAGAGTGGGGATAGGTTGTGTGTTGATGCGGGAAGGTAAGGTAATTGCTTATGCTTCTCGGCAGTTGAAGCCACATGAGAAGAACTATCCTGTTCATGACTTGGAGCTAGCTGCCATTGTTCGTGCATTGAAGATTTGGAGGCACTATTTGTATGGCGTGTCTTGTGAGGTGTATACTGACCATCGTAGTCTCCGGCACTTGTTCAAACAAGAAAGACCTTAATTTGAGACGGCGGAGATGGCTTGAGTTGCCTGAAGGATTATGACATTACTATATTATATCATCAGGGAAGGCCAATGTAGTGGCCGGTGCTTTGAGCCGAAGGCGGTCGGTATGGGGAGCTTGGCATATATTCCAGTCGAGGAGAGATCATTTGCTTATGATGTTCAAGTGCTAGCCAATCGGTTAGTGAGGTTAGATATTTCGGAGCCCAGTAGGGTATTGGCTTGTGTTGTATCTTGGTCATCTCTATATGATCGTATTCGTGAGCGCCAGGTATGATGATCCACATTTGGCTGTCCTTAAGGACAGAGTTCAACATGATGATGCTAGAGATGTCACCATTGATAGTGACGGCGTATTGAGGATACAGGGCCGGATATGCGTGCCCAATGTTGATGGCCTTCGTGAGTTGATTCGGGAGGAGGCCCATAGCTCGTGGTATTCTATCCATCCAGGAGCCGCTAAGATGTATCAAGATTTGAAACAGCACTATTGGTGGAGAAAGATGAAAATGGACATTGTCAGATATGTAGCACGGTGCCTCAACTGTCAGCAGGTCAAATATGAGCATCAGAGGCCCGGTGGCATGTTTCAGCAAATTGATATTCACGAGTGGAAATGGGAGAGGATCACTATGGACTTTATTAGTGGACTCCCTCGGACAACGAGGAAGTTTGATTCAGTTTGGGTGATTGTGGATAGGCTGACCAAGTCAGCACACTTCATTCCTGTGTGTACTACATACTCCTCGGAGCGGTTAGCAGAGATATTCACTTGTGAGATTGTGAGATTGCATGGAGTTCCAGTTTCTATCATATCCGACAGGGGTACTCAGTTCACTTCTCAGTTTTGGAGAGCATTTCAGCGAGAGATGGGTACACGGGTTGAGTTGAGTACAACATTTCACCCCCAGACAGACGGACAGTCTGAGCGCACTATTCGGATCTTGGAGGATATGTTGCGAGCTTGTGTGATTGACTTTGGTGGTTCGTGGGACGAGTTCCTACCACTTGCTGAGTTTGCCTACAACAACAGCTATCAGTCGAGTATTCAGATGGCCCCGTATGAGGCATTGTATGGCAGGCGGTGTAGATCCCCCGTGGGATGGTTTGAGCCTAGTGAGGTTAGATTGATAGGGACTGAGTTAGTCCGGGATGCTCTGGATAGAGCAAAGTTGATCCAGGAGAGGCTTCATACAACACAGTCTCGTCAGAAGAGTTATGCGGACCATAGAGTTCGAGAGTTGTCTTTCCATGGTTGGTGACATAGTATTGTTGAAGGTTTCACCTACGAAGGGTGTCATGAGGTTTGGGAAGAAAGGAAAGTTGAGTCCCAGGTACATTGGTCCTTTTGAGATACTTAAGAGGGTTGGAGAGGTGGCATATGAGTTAGCCTTGCCGCCCAGATTATCCAGCGTCCATCCAGTATTCCATGTGTCTATGCTCCGGAAGTACATTGGAGATCCGTCTCATGTATTAGATTTCAGTACCATTCAGCTTGATGGTGATCTATCCTATGATGTGGAGCCTATTGCCATTTTGGGACGTCAGGTGAGAAAATTGAGGTCTAAGGAGATTGCATCAGTTAAGGTTCAGTGGAGAGGTCGACTCGTGGAGGAGGCCACTTGGGAGATCGAACGGGAGATGCGGAGCAGATATCCTCACTTGTTTGAGACTTCAGGTATGTTTCTTGACCCGCTCGAGGACGAGCGTTTGCTTAAGAGGGGGAGAATGTGATGACCCGGCTCGTCGTCACGAGAATTACCACCCCGTTATGTTGTAAATACATGTTTTATGATTTTATATCAGTGTTAGAGTCTATCGGGTGAGTTAGGAGTGAATTTGATTGAAAATGAGGCATATAGCCTTCTTGAAGGAAACTTGAATAAGGAAAGTCAACCCGGAGTTGACTATTTAGTTAGAGGGATCGGAATCGGATTCTGACGATTCGGTTAGTTCCTGGAGGTGATTTGTGATTTAGGGGAGCGATCGGAATTGAATTTGGAGGCCCGGTGTAGAAATAGGCTTGAATTGGCTAAGGTTGAATTTTGGCGAAATCCGAACGGTTGGTGAGATTTTGATCCGGGGGTCGGAATGGAATTCCGACAGTTGCAGTAGCTTTGTTAGGTGATTTTGGATGTGCCTGCAAAATTTCAGGTCATTCGGACGTGATTTGGTTGGGTTTTTTATCGAATGTGTAATTCGGAAAGTTTTAAGAAATTTAGGCTTGAATCCGTGTGTAATTGGTGATTTTGATGTTTAGGATGGTGTTTTTATGATTGGAACAAGTTCGTATCGTGTTTTGGGGTATGTTGGTGGTTTTCGTTGGGGTCCTGCGGGGGCCTCGGGGTGAATCCGGACCATTATCCGGCACTTTGAAACAAGGAAAGGGTCTGCTGGAATCTGCAGATCACTGGGCACATTTTAAGCCTTCGCGTTCGCGAGGGCAAGGCTCGCGTTCGCGTAGGCTGGTCATCGTGGTCATCGCGTTCGCGAGAGGGAGTCACACGTTCGCGTAAGAGAAGGAAGGGAAGCATCGCGTTCGCGTGGTCAGGGACGCGTTCGCGTAGAGTAAAAATCCGGAGTTGGGGAGTTGGCCTTCGCGGACGCGTGACATCATGTCGCGTTCGCGATGAAAGAAAGGATCAAGGCATCGCGTTCGCGTGAGGTACATCGCGAACGCGTAGGGTTAAAGTGCCTGGCAGTGAAATTAAAAACCAGAACTGGCCAGTCACGGGTTTAATACCCAAAACCTCCATTTTTGAGTTCCAAGAGAAGAAATTGACGGGAGATTGTTGGGAAATCATCGGGGTTTCGTTGGAGGTAAGTTTTGTGGCTTAATTACATCATTTTAACATGAAATCCTTGGTTAAATCCCTGTAAATGAAAGATTAAAGGTGGGTTTGAGCCCTAGTCCTAAATTGAAGAAAAACACCGATTTGAGTGGGCAAATGGAGTTCGATTTTGGTAAATTTTATATGCCTAGACTCGTATCGAGATGAGGGTTCTGAATATGTGACTTTTGTAATTTTTCGACAAGCGTACCGAAAGTCGGGTTTTGACAACTTTGGGAATTTTGATGTAAATTGAGTTATATCAATTGGGTGTCGTCCCATTGACCTAATTTGTTGTATTTCTACTGTATTTGATCAGATTCTACGCGTGCGGAGCTTGATTCTCCTGGAAAGGGCATTGTGGAGTAGTCTCGCGCCATATTGAGGTGAGTAATAGATGTGGGTGATGACCAGCGGGTTCGAAACCCCGGTATACCACTTTGTGACGCTGTATAGCGGCGAGACACGTACTCTCGTGTGAGTGCGGGGTCGATTGTGATTGGGGACTATGGCTTAGTCCGACTTTTTTGATACTGTGTTATGATTTTAGGCTAATTCTTGAGCCGTTGAACCTCCTTCTCGGATGGTTGCATATTATATATTGTGATAATGGCCACTCTTGAGCGAGGAACCCCCTTCTTGGGCGGTTGAGTATACTTGTGGGCCATGAGCCGGTTATTGGATCCGCGAGGATCATTATCATTGTCTTATCATATTGACATGCAAGTTTACTACTAGTCCGCAACTATTTTCTGTTATCATGTTATTTCCAAATCTGTGGAACTTGATATTTCTGTTTTCAACCGAAAAATGATAAAAGATGTTTTCAAAACTACTTTTGAGCACTGCGAGGTTGTGATTTCATATTAGGCGACTAGTAGTGGATTGGGTGCGCGCGCGCGGCGGTACATATGTCGGATCGGACGCACGCCGCGGTGATATTGTGCTTGGGCTGTAGGAGCCCTCGGAGTCTGAACCCCCACAGTGAGCACGGGCACCCAAATTGGATCGGGCTACGCGTCGTAGCGGTCATATCATGCATTGCATTGCATTTAGCTACATACGCTAGCTGTTATACTTTGTTTCTTTGGTACTTGTTGGTACGGATACGGTTGATATTGATTCTGTGACGGGGTACTTGATTACGGCTTTACATCGTGCGTTATTGCGGATTTCTTATCTGCTGTTGTCTTACTCTTGTTTATTACCACTGAGTACGGCGGTACTCATTTTACTCCTGCACCTTGTGTGCGGATCCGGGTACCTCTCGGCGGTGATCCGGTAGCTGTGCGAAGCGACGTTTGTGGATATTCGAGGTAGGTGCAGAGTCCGCAGGACCCGATATTCCTTCTTATTGTCTTGATTTTGTATTGACTTTTCTTTCCGCACTTGGTATCTTGTAAACCTTTATACACTCATGTTCAGTAGAGGCTCATGACTCTTGACCCTTGGTCTGTGGGAGTTGATGTATTATGGGACTTGGTTCCCCGTTTTCGTTATATGTATCGTTGTTATTTCGTGAATTAATATGTTTAAATGGGCTAAAGAGAGCTTCTAGCTCCGTAGTTGATATTGATTGGTCAGGCTGGCTTAGCAATGTGCTGGGCGCCATCACGACCGGATTTGGGGTCGTGACATTACATAGTATTCTTCTTTACTTCTTTTAAACTAGATTTTCATTTTTGGTATATCTAATATTTTTTCTACACTTAAGTCTAATTCTTTTCCTTTTATTTGTTCAAATATATTTTCATCAAATATTACCTTTTGTTCCGTAGATTCTTCATCTTGGAATTCTTCTTGTGTTATTATATTTATTTCTTTTTCAGTCATCTATTAATTCATTGTCTTCATTATCTGATTCTAGTATTGATTCATTTTCTAATTCATTTTCTGATAATTCATATATACTATCATTGCTTTCTAATTCATAGTCTATGTATTCCATTTGTACGTATTCTTTGTCGTTTATTATTATTTCTGATACTTGCTTAGCTCTTTGATTTTTAGGTATTTTACAATCTTTTGCTAAATGTCCTAGTTTTCCGCAATTATAACGTTTGCATTCTGATAATTTTTTCTTAGGTCGGTATTGCCTTTTGTTATTAAATTTCTTTACATAATATCTTCGTCTAGGTTTTTTATACTTAAATTTTGACTTATACTTTTTGTATTTCTTAATTTTATTATGATTTTTATTATAGTATCTTTTATTACATCCAAACTGAGGTGCTGTTTTATCTTTACAACATGCTAAGTTTTTTATTAACGTTTTTTCCATTTTAATTTCTTCTTTATGTTTTTCACATAATTCTGTAAACCAATTTTGTAAGTATTTAATTCTTGCTCCTAAAGTATCTTGTAATGCTGCATTATTCCAATCTTTTAATATTTTTGAACTAAATGGTTATGGTAATTTTGAAAAATATAATTTTCTTATTTCTTTACTTTCCTCTATACTATATATTCCTTTATAGTAAAATTCTTTAAATGAACAATGTATGTCACGACCCGGATTTTTCCCCAACATCGGGATCGTGATGGCGCCTACTCGTAGTAGCTAGGCAAGCCACTATATTCATACTATCCTGTTTTTAATAATATTTCATAATTAATTTATCAACAAAACCATAACTTTAATTAAATAAGTGCGGAAGAATTTATCGAAATTGAAATAACCAATTTCAAGGTAAAATCATACTGAAATCCTCTACCCAGGACGTGGAGTCACCAACTCACGAACTACTACTGAATACTACACATAAAAGTCTGAAAGAAATATAACATAATCTGTTTGTCTTGGAACAAGGAGACTACAGCTAATGACATAATTAAAAGGAAGAGACGCCGGGCCTGCGGACGCCTGCAAGCTACCTCGATCTCAAATATGATCAACTTCCACGCGAAAGATCTACTGCTGCTGCTCCTGATCGAAACCTGGACCTGTGCAAAAACGCACAGAAGTGCAGTATCAGCACAACCGACCCCATGTGCTGGTAAGTGCCTGGCCTATCCCGGCGAAGTAGTGACAAGCCTAGGACCAGACACCCACATAAACCTGTGCAGTTCCATATATATGTATACCACAAAATAATGAGAAGTAACCAAGTAATAGCGCAATAAGGAATATCTCAAATGAACTCAACAATTAACAACACTTAATAAGTCCACAAGAAAAAAACAAAGTATAATGGAAAAACAAGTAATATCAAATCAAGGAATAGCAAGTAGTTGCACGGCATCACCCTTCGTGCTTTTACTCTCATCCTCACCAAATAAGCAAATAAAGTGCACGGCATCACCCTTCGTGCTTTTACTCTCATCCTCACATCCATAGTACGGCATGATTCTTCGTACATGGTTCAATACCAAGGCACGGCATGATCCTTCGTGCATAATCAACAACATGGAACGGCATTAACCTTCGTGCATAATCAATAAAACATGGCACGATATTAACCTTCGTGCATAAATAATAAAACAAGGCACGGAATCACCCTTCGTGCATTATCACTCTTCCTCACTCAAATAACAATCACAGTTAAGGGCAAAGAGTGAAACAGTAAATCATAAACCGTCCCAACAAGGGCAATCAATAATCATCTTCACAACAAGTCCCGACAAGGGAGAACAATAACAATTCTACAACCCGACAAGGGTTCAACAATTTATCTTCAAATATGTCTCACAACAAGTATTAACAACGACTCACGGTCATGCTAGATGCCAATGTATGAATGCTCGTCACCACAACCCATACACCGCACTCAATCACATAGCACATAGCACACAATCCTATTCCCTCAAGCTAGGATAGAACAAACACTTACCTCGAATGTTTATGAGTAATTCAATCCGTGGCAATGCCTTTTCCTTTCAACTTTGGCTCCAATCCAATCGTATCTATACACAATTGATTTAATATCATCAATACTACCCAACAAACTAATTCACAAGGCCAATTACAACTTTTACAACATTCTGCCTGGAATAGTGAATATCGACCCCGGGCCCACATGGTCGAAACTCGGGGTTCGGACCAAAATCCGGTTACCCATCCCCCCACGAGTTCAAGTATATGATTTGTTTCAGAATCGGACATCAATTCGAGGTCCAATTACCCAATTCATGAAAAACCCTATATTCTACCAAAAACAAGAAATTGTACCATGAAAACCTTTGATTTCTATTGGAAAACATGTTTAATGTTGTTAGAAATTGAAAGAATTAAGTAAAAAGTGACTTACAATTGCTTTGAAGAAGAGGGAGTTCGTGAAAAATCGCCAATGGATGTTTTTGGGTTGTGAAATGTGAAAAATGAAGCTGGAAATCGTGATTTACAGGTCTCTGTGTTCGCATTTGCGGACATGGGTTCGCAATTGCGAACCCCGACCAATATCTGGAGTTTGAAAAATAAGCTAAGGATGGAAAGTTCGCATTTGCGAACTTTTGTTCACATTTGCGAAGCCAAGGCAAATGCTGGGAGGTTCGCAATTGCGACATAATGTTCGCATTTGCGAACAAGGCTGGCCTCGAGGGACCTTCGCATTTGCGAAGAATGCTTCGCATTTGCGAAGCCTGGCTTAACACTGAAGGCCTCGCATTTGCGAGTTATTGTTCGCATTTGCGAACCCCTTCACTCCCCTACCATCTTCGCATTTTCGAAGATTGGTTCGCAATTGCGAACCAAGGCCAACCTGGGGACATCTCGCAATTGCGAGAAAGTCTTCGCAATTGCGAAGCTATCAGCTGGGTGAAAAACCAGCAGTGCAGAAATTCAGAAATTGATCCAACGGCCTATCAAATCTTTACCCTCCTCATCTTTACCCGAGCCCCCCCGGGCTCCCAACCAAACATGTACACAACTTCAAAAACACATTACGAACTTGTTCGTGCGATCACGTCGCCAATATCACATCGTTTTCATCAAATCAAGCCTCAAGTTCATGATTTTCATACTTTTGGTTTTCAAAACTTTCAAACTTGGAACTCGAGGTCCAAAACATATCAAACGACATCCAAATGTCATCAAACTTTGCAAAAAGCACATATATAATATTTAAGACTTGTACCGGGCGTCGGAACCAAAATACGAGCCCGATACCAAGGTCAATTAATTCATTTTCCTTTAACGATTACATCAAAAACAATTTCACAGAAAAATTCATAACTTGGGCTCTAGGCCTCAGAATTCGACTCCGGACGCATGTCCAAGTCCCATATTTTCCTACGGACCTTTCGGGACCATCCAATCTCGGGTCCGGGTCCATTTACTAAAAATGTTGACCGAAGTCAACCATATCAATACTAATATCATTGTCAATATAATTACTAGTGGAAGCTAGGCAAGCCAAATATTAATTACACCTCCATTAATTACCAAATTCTTATTAAGACTTTAAAATTTAAAAAATATAAATCACAGCGGAATAATTAAACTTAGTGGAAGACTTAGTCAATCTTATCAAATATGATAAAGAAAACCCCAAACATGATACACTACCCAAGACTGGTGTCACAATACTCACGAACTTCTTAGAATAATACACACAATTGTCTGAAAGAAAATATAAGCTGTTTATCTCGAATACATGACATAACAGAATGAAATACATAGATAGAAAAGACAACGGGTTTTGCGGACGCCTGCAAGGCTACCTCGTAGTCTCCGTAGTCGGAATATCCACAATCGCTACTGTCGCTGCTGCTGTCCGTAACCTGTATCTGCGCAAAAAGAGCGCAGAGTGTAGTATCAGCACAACCAACCCCATGTGCTGGTAAGTGCCTGGCCTATCCCAGCGAAATAATGACGAGACTAAGGCTAGCCACCCACATAAACCTGCACAGTTGCAATATATATACATATACAAAACATTTATAAGGAAAGATTCTGCTATGAAATAACAGTCAATAACTCATAATATCCAGAATAATCTAGTCAACAGAATAAATCTTACTTTCATGTTTCAATTCCTTTTTCATTTCATATCTCATGGTAGGCGTACCACCCGTTCCAACTATCACAGTAATTATATCTTGTGGTAGGCGTACCACCCGCTCTCAAATATATCAATAGATTATATCTTGTGGTAGGCGTACCACCCGCTCCCAAATATATCAATAGGCTACCGGCAACTATGGCCAATGCCAAGATTTAAATCACTTTGTGGTCGGCGTGCCACACGATCCCATTTCTTATTATATAAGTGGTCGGCGCGCCACACGATCCCAATTCATAAATATATAAGTGGTCGGCGCGCCACACGATCCCAATTCATAAATATATATATTACCGGCATTTAACCAATAATCTCTGCATCAACAATATCTATAATTACCGCTTTTGAACCAATAATTGATAATAATTCAACAATTTATCTCCATTACCGGTATGACACCAATAACTCTTAATCAACAATTTATACATAACTAAATTCCTATTCCTTCAAGCTAGGATAGAACAAACACTTACCTCAAATGTTTTACGAACAATTCAATCTGTGGCAATGCCTTTTCCTTTCAAATTTGGCTCCAATCCAATCGTATCTATACACGATTGATTTAATATCATCAATACTACTCAACAAACTAATTCATAAGGCCAATTTCAACTTTAACAACATTCTGCCCGGAATAGTGAATTTCGACCCCGGGCCCACATGGTCGGAACTCGGGGTTCGGACCAAAATCCGGTTACCCATCCCCCCACGAGTTCAAGTATATGATTTGTTTCAAAATCGGACCTTAATTCGAGGTCAAATTTCCTAATTCATGAAAAACCCTATATTCTACCAAAAACAAGAAATTGTACCATGAAAACCTTTGATTTCTATTGGAAAACATGTTTAATGTTGTTAGGAATTGAAAGAATTAAGTAAAAAGTGACTTACAATTGCTTTGAAGAAGAGGGAGTTCGTGAAAAATCGTCAATGGGTGTTTTTGGGTTGTGAAATGTGAAAAATGAAGCCGGAAATCGGGATTTACAGGTCTCTGTGTTCGCATTTGCGAACATGGGTTCGCAATTGCAAGCCCCAACCCATTTCTGCAGTTTGAAAAATAAGCTAAGGCTGGGAAGTTCGCATTTGCAAACTTTTGTTCGCATTTGCAAAGCCAAGGCAATTCTGGGGCTTTCGCATTTGCGAACATTTGTTCGCATTTGCGAACAAAGTTGATATGAGGGGCCTTCGCATTTGCAAAGAATTCTTCGCATTTGCGAAGAATGGCTTAACACAGAAGGCCTCGCATTTGCGACGTTTGGTTTGCATTTGCGAACCCAAACAGTCCTGGGCGCCCTTCGCATTTGCGATCAAGGGTTCACATTTGCGAACCCTGCCTTGATCTGTCACCTTCGCAATTGCGAGAAATGCTTCGCAATTGCGAAGCCAACAGCTGGGTGAAAAACCAGCAGTGCAAAAATTCAGAAATTGAACCAACGGCCTATCAAATCTTTACTTGAGCCCCCCCCCCCCGGGCTCCAAACCAAACTTGTACACAACGTCAAAAACACATTACGAACTTGTTCGTGCGATCACATCGTTTTCGTCAAATCAAGCCTCAAGTTCATGATTTTCATACTTTTGGTTTTCAAAACTTTCAAACTTGGAACTCAAGGTCCAAAACATATCAAACGACATCCGAATGTCACCAAACTTTGCCGAAAGCACATATATAATATTCAAGACTTGTACCGGGCGTCGGAACCAAAATACGAGCCCGATACCAAGGTCAATTAATTAATTTTCCTTTAACAATTACATCAAAAACAATTTCACAGAAAAGTTCGTAACTTGTGCTCTAGGCCTCAGAATTCGACTCCGGACGCATGTCCAAGTCCCATATTTTCCTACGGACCTTTCGGGACCATCCAATCTCGGGTTCGGGTCCGTTTACCAAAAATGTTGACCGAAGTCAACCATATCAATATTAATATCATTTTTCTCCAAATTTCTCATAGAATTCATATTTTCTATCACAAAAACTTTCCGGCCACATGCCCGGATCGTGCACGTAAATCGAGGCAACATAGAATGAGGTTTTCAAGGCCTCAGAATCTCGAAATGATTAATAAAATGTAACGACCCTGCCCGTTGTTACGGGAATTACCACCCCGTTACCTTGCATTTACATATCTTATGCTTTTAAATTGGTAATTGAATATATCGGGTAAGTTAGGAGTGATTCGGGTTGGAAATGAAGCAAATAGCATGTTTGAAGGAAGCTTGAATATGGAAAGTCAACCAAGAGTTGACTATTGAGTTAGAGTGCTCGGAACCGGATTCTGTTGATTCGACTAGTTCCGGGGGATCATTTATGACTTAGGAGAACCATCGGAATTGAATTCGGAGGTCCGATGTAATTTTAGGCTTGAATTGGCGAAGGTTGAATTTTGGCGAAAACCGGATGGTAGGTGATATTTTGAGCCGGGGGTCAGAATGGAATTCGGACAATTTCTGTAGCTTCGTTATGTGATTTTGAATATGTCTGCAAATTTTCAGGTCATTCGGACATCGTTTGATCGGGTTTTGGATTGAATGTTAGTTTTGAAAGTTTTGAAGAAACTTAGGCTTGAATTCGTGTGTGAATGGTGATTTTGGTGTATAGGATGGTGTTTTTGTGATTGGAACAAGTCCATATCATGTTTTGGAGTATGTTGGTGGTTTTCGTTGGGGTCCCGGGGGCCTCGGGATGATTTCGGACCATCAACCGGGCAATTTGAACTTGGCAAAATCTGCAGAAAATTGCAGGTTACTGCCCAGGCATTTAAGCCTTCGCGTACGCGTGGCATGGACCGCGTTCGTGAAGGCCAGGCGGATCAATGCATCGCGTTCGCGATCAGGTGCGTCGCGTTCGCGTAGGCCAGGAGCCTTGTGCTTCGCGATCGCGTTCCTTAGGTCGCGTTCGCGTAGGCCAGATGGAGTGAATTATCGCGTTCGCGTGACTGGGAGTCACGAACGCGTAGAAGGAATTTAGGCGGCTGGGAGTTTGAGCATCGCGAACATGTGGTTGGCGTCGCGTTCGCGAAAGGTAACTGGAAGCCGAGCATCGCGAATGCGTGGGAGCTCACGCAAACGCGTAGAGCAAATTGCTCTGGCAGTGAATTTATATCACAGAACAGAGGGCTTACGGGTTTACACCCCCAAAATACAATTTTGAGCCCTAGAGAGAAGAAAACTCGAGGAAATCACTGGGAAATCATCGGGTATTCATCGGAGGTAAGATTCTTGACTCAAAAACATCATTTTATGGTAGAATTAACATCAATCTTCATGAAATTGGGTAGAAATCTTGAAGAAATGTGGCCTAGATATTGAAAACGGGATTTTGAGTTTTGGGAGGCAATTTGAACTCCGATTTCGATAAATTTTATATGCACGGACTCGTGGCGAGACGAGGGTCGCGTTGGTACTAATTTCGAAACTTTCCGAGCAGTGGGCCCGGGGTCGGGTTTTACCAACTTAGTGTTTTTATGCGAATTTCATGTAAATCAAAATGGGTTATGATTCTTTGACCCGTATTTGATATAATTATTGTGGTTTGACTAGATTCTACGCACGAGGGAGCTAAATTCAAAGGAAAAGGTATCGCGGACGAGTCTACGACCGGCTAGAGGTGAGTAGTTTGTGTATATGGTAGCTTGAGGGTTCGAAACCCCGGCTTAGCACATTGTGATGCTAGTAGGGCGTGGCTCGCACACCGTGGCAGGTGCGGGATTGATTGTGACTGGGGATTGAGACTTGGTCCATCCCGGAAATGAATAATATGTTATTAGTGTTGGAAATACACTGTATTTGATATATTTGTGGGCTGTAAGCCTTGTTTGGGGCCTTGTGCCGACCTGTAGCGTCCTTAGAGGACAATATTTATGTGATAGGTATATTTGCTTAAATCACTGATCTCAGTCCTAGAAATTGAAATCATATTATTGATATGCTAAGTCACCGGCTTTTGCAAATTTAATAAAGTTAAAGTATTTTTCATAAATTATGAACTGAAAACTGGAATTAAGATAAATGAACTGTTTTGTGACTTATCTGATTTATGTGGACTGAGGATGGATCGGGTTGCACGCCGCTGTGGTTGATATGAGGATCGGGCTGCACGCCAGAGCAGTATTGCGCTTGGGCTGTAGGAGCCCCTCCGGAGTCTGTACACAACCCCAGTGAGCGTCGTCGACGTTAAATTGGATCGGGCTACACGCGTAGCGGTTATGTGCATTGCATTGCATCTGTATTTGTTGAATTACTCTGTGGTAGCTGAATTGTACTGTTGATGCTAGTTCGTAGGAGATTCGGACTGTAGTGTAGCTTCGTATTGTGGTATTTTGTGGATTTCTTACTGTCAGCTACTTATATATATTTGTTACTCACTGAGTACTTAGTAATCACCCCTACTCCCTGCACCTTTTGTGTGCAGACTCAGGTACACAGGAGCAGTAGATAGGCATCTCCAGCGTTTGCAGGTGTCACATCGAGTTGCTGAGGTAGCTGCCCACGTTCGCAGAACCTAGCTTCTCCTCTCCTTTCCAGTTGTTATTTCGTATTTTGTATTCGGACTTGAGTATTTCTATACAGTACTCTCTATTCCTGTTGGGTTTTGTTAGAGGCTCTAGACTTGTGACTCCGGATCTTTGGGAGTGTCTGTATTTTGATCATTATTATTATTATTGGAGTTCTTCAACTCATATATTCTTCTTAAGTTGTCCATTTGGGACTGGCATTTGACGTAATAAGTAATAGTTGATCTGGCTGGCCTTGCTTAATTGTTTGGGCGCCATCACGACCGGATTTGGGTCGTGACATAAAATAAGTGATGACCCTTTGGGTCGTCACATTCTCCACCTCTAAAACAACCGTTCGTCCTCGAACGGACACAAGAAAGAAGTACCTGAGTCAAGGAATAGATGAGGATATCGGCTCCGCATGTCAGACTCGGACTCCCAGGTCGATGCCTCGGGAGGCTGACCCCTCCACTGAACTCGCACAGAAGGAAAACTCTTCGACCTCAACTGTCGAACCTGCCGATCTAGGATAGCTACCGGCTCCTCCTCATAGGAGAGGTCTTTGTCCAATTGGTCATTGCTGAAATCTAACACGTGCGATGGTTCGCCGTGATATTTTCGAAGCATGGACACATGAAACACTGGATGTACAGCTGATAAGCTAGGTGGCAAGGCAAGTTTATATGCCACTTCTCCCACACGATCAAGAATCTCGAATGGCCTAATAAACCTAGGGCTAAGTTTGCCCTTCTTTCCAAATCTCATTACGCCGTTCATAGGCGACACTTCGAGCAATACTCGCTCCCCAATCATGAAAGCTATATCTCGAACCTTGTGATATGCATAGCTCTTCTGTCTAGACTGATCTGTGCGAAGCCTATCTTGAATAATCTTGACCTTATCTAAGGCCTCCTGAACTAAATCCGTACCCAATAACCGAGCTTCTCCCGGTTCAAACCATCCAACCGGAGAACGACACCGCCTACCATACAATGCTTCATAAGGAGCCATCCGGATGCTCGATTGATAACTATTATTATAAGCAAACTCTGCCAACAATAGGAATTGATCCCATGAACCTCCAAAATCAATAACACACGCCCGTAGCATATCTTCCAGTATCTGAATAGTCCTCTCGGACTGATGTAACGACCCCACCGGTCGTTTTAGAAAATTACGCCCCAATCCCTAACTTAACTATTCCCCTAAGTTCATTTCTGCCATTTTGGGTTGCCGGGAGAGTCGGTTCTGAAAATTTGAGCATTTTGGGACACTTAGTCCCTAAATAAGAGCTTTGAAGCTAGAAAATGGCCCGTAGCCGAAACAGTGTTAAGACGATCTCGGAACGGAAATCCGATGGTTCCATTAGTTCCGTTAGGTGATTTCGGGGTTGGGAGCGCGTTCGGAATGTATTTTGGAGGTCCGTAGCTCAATTAGGCTTGAAATGCCGAAGGTTGAAATTTTGGCGAATCCGAACGATAGGTGAGATTTTGATCTGGGGGTCGGAATGGAATTCTGACAATTTCTGTAGCTTCGTGATGTGATTTTGGATATGTCCGCAAATTTTCAAGTCATTCGGACGTCGTTTGGTCGAGTTTTAGATCGAATGTCCAATTCGGAAAGTTTTAAGAAATTTAGGCTTGAATTCGATGTGAATTATGGGTTTTGATGTTGTTAGACGTGTTTTGATGATTAGAATAAGTTCGTATCATGTTTTGGAATAGGTTGGTGGTTTTCATTGGGATCCCGGGGGCCTCGGGATGAATCCGGGGGTCCAATCGGGCTATTTCATGCATTTCTGAAATGCTGTTAACTGCTGGTGTGTGCTGTAGACGAATGCTCTATGCGATCGCAATGGGCTAATGCGATCGCATAGAAGGTTTTGGAGAGGCCAAGTATTTGTTCTATGCGATTGCGGGCATGGATATGCGATCGCATAGTTCTGGAAAGTTGTGCTCTGCGATCGCGTACAGTCCTATGCGATCGCATAGTGTATAGAGAAGAGGGGTCCCAGGTCCAGTTTTTGTCCTATGCGATCGCGGAGAAGGGTATGCGATCGCATAGGTATATTTTGGTGAGCATTGCGATCGCATTACGGACTATGCGATCGCATAGAGTAGTTTGGCGAGGGTCAAAATATGTTCCATGCGATCGCAACAGGGATCATGCGATTGCATAGAGTAAAAATGTCTGGCAGTGACTTAAGTCCAGAAACATTTCAGCCGCGACCCATAAATCAAAAACGCCATTGTTTTGCTCCAAGAGAGGATTTTGAAGGGGAAACGCTGGGATATCATCGGGAAATCATCGGGGGTAAGTTTCTTGACCTTAATTCGTTGGTTTATCATGAAATCCATGATTATTTCACTGAAATTGGAAGATTAAAGGTGGGTTCGAGCCCTAGGCCTAAATGTTAGAAAATCTTTGATTTGAATGGGCAAACGGAGTGCGATTTCGATAAATTTTATATGCACAGACTCGTATTGAGATAAGGAACCCGAATATATAATTTTTGTGATTTTTCGATAAGCGTACCGGAAGTCGGGTTTTGGCAACTTGTGGGTTTTGGTGAATTTTGAGTTAATTTGATTGGGTAATTCCCAATTGGCCTATTTTGATGTGATTCTATTGATTTTTATCAGGATTCTACACTTGTGGAGGCCGACATTCGTGGCAAGAGAGTTGTTTCATAGCGGTTTTGTACCGGAGTCGAGGTAAGTGGCTTGTCTAACCTCGTGTGGGGGAATTCTCACCCCTAGGATATATTGTGATAGTTTAAATGCCTTGTACGCGTGGTGACGGGCGTGTACATGCGCTGGTTGTTGAAAACGCACTTTAATTAAAATGTTCTATGAGCGATATTCCTATCTTTGGCTGTTAATTTGATATTTTTACCCGGTAGTGGTTAGGAAAGCATGATTAGGTAGTACTTAACTGTTTAGTTGCCTAATTGCCTTGTTTGAACTCCTTGAAAATTATCGGCACTATTTTTCGGTGAAGTTATATTTAAGCATAATTATTCTCTCTGTGGATTCCTTCATTGGGTGTGCTTGTGGACTACGGGTTCGATTCCCGAGATCCTGATTTATTGGTAGGGACTACGGGTTTGATTCTCGGAGATCCTGAGATTTATTGAAATGTGGACTACGGGTTCGATTCACGAGATCCTGATTTATTGGTAGGGACTACGGGTTTGATTCCCGAGATCCTGAGTTATTGGTAGGGACTACGGGTTTGATTCCCGAGATCCTGAGTTATTGGTAGGGACTACGGGTTCGATTCCCGAGATCCTGAATTATTGGTAGGGACTACGGGTTTGATCCCCGAGATCCTGAGTTATTGGTAGGGACTACGGGTTTGATCCCCGAGATCATGAGTTATTGGTAGGGACTACGGGTTCGATTCCCGAGATCCTGAATTATTGGTAGGGACTACGGGTTCGATTCCCGGAGATCCTGAGTTATTGATTATTCATTGAGACATGGGCTGCGGGTTCGATTCCTAGAGACCCAGAGGTACTGTCAATGGGACTGTGGGTTCGATTCCCACAGGTTCTGGGCTGGTTTTATTGAGTTGACTATTTGTTGTTAGCTTAATTGTAGACGATTGCAGTAATCATTTATTGTTGTAAATTTCGGAAATTATTATCATTTAAACTGCTTATTTTTGTTATTATCAT
>JASVEL010004162.1:0-18322 GCA_032618575.1 Nicotiana noctiflora | reverse complement strand
AGGCTGGTCATCGTGGTCATCGCATTCGCGAGAGGGAGTCACGCGTTCGCGTAAGAGAAGGAAGGGAAGCATCGCGTTCGCGTGGTCAGGGACGCGTTCGCATAGAGTAAAAATCCGGAGTTGGGGAGTTGGCCTTCGCGGACGCGTGACATCATGTCGCGTTCGCGATGAAGGAAAGGATCAAGGCATTGCGTTTGGGTGAGGTACATCGCGAACGCGTAGGGTTAAAGTACCTGGCAGTGAAATTAAAAACCAGAACTGGCCAGTCACAGGTTTAATACCCAAAACCTCCATTTTTGAGTTCCAAGAGAAGAAATTGACGGGAGATTGCTGGGAAATCATCTGGTTTTCGTTGGAGGTAAGTTTTGTGGCTTAATTACAACATTTTAACATGAAATCCTTGGTTAAATCCCTGTAAATGAAAGATTAAAGGTGGGTTTGAGCCCTAGTCCTAAATTGAAGAAAAACACCGATTTGAGTGGGCAAATGGAGTTCGATTTTGGTAAATTTTATATGCCTAGACTCGTATCGAGATGAGGGTTCCGAATATGTGACTTTTGTAATTTTTCGAAAAGCGTACCGAAAGTCGGGTTTTGACAACTTTGGGAAGTTTGATGTAAATTGAGTTGTATCGATTGGGTGTCGTCCCATTGACCTAATTTGTTGTATTTCTACTGTATTTGATCAGATTCTACACGTGCGGAGCTTGATTCTCGTGGAAAGGGCATTGCGGAGTAGTCGTCGCGCCGTATTGAGGTGAGTAATAGATGTGGGTGATGACCAGCGGGTTCGAAACCCCGGTATACCACTTTGTGACGCTGTATAGCGGCGAGACACGTACTCTCACGTGAGTGCGGGGTCGATTGTGATTGGGGACTATGGCTTAGTCCGACTTGTTGATACTTGTGTTATGATGTTAGGCTAATTCTTGAGCCGTTGAACCTCCTTCTCGGATGGTTGCATATTATATATTGTGATAATGGCCACTATTGAGCCGACGAACCCCCTTCTTGGGCGGTTGAGTATACTTGTGGGCCATGTGCCAATTATTGGATCTCGCGAGGATAGTTATCATTGTCTTATCATATTGATATGCTAGTTTACTACTAGTCCGCAGCTATTTCTGTTATCATGTTATTTCCAAATCTCTGGAACTTGATATTTCTGTTTTCAACTGAAAAATGATAAAAGAGTTTTCAAAAACTACTTTTGAGCTTGCGAGGCTGTATCTGCATATTAGCCGACTAGTAGTGGATCGGGCTGCGCGCCGCAGCGAGATATATATATGTTGTATCGGGCTGCACACCGCAGTAAATCTCTATGGGCTGTAGGAGCCCCTCTGGAGTCTGAACCCCCACGGTGAGCACGGGTACCCAAATTGGATCGGGCTACGCGTCGTAGCGGTCATATCATGCATTGCATTGCATTTAGCTACATCTGATAGCTGTTATACTGTTTTGCTGGTACGTGTTGGTACAGGTACATTTGATATTGATTCTGTGACAGGGTAGCTGATTATAGTTTTACATAGTGCTTTATTGCGGATTTCTTATCTGTGCTGTCTTACCCTTGTTTATTACCACTGAGTCTGGCGGTACTCATTTTACTCCCTGCACCTTGTGTGCAGATCCAGGTACCTCTCAGCAGTGATCCAGTAGCTGTGCGAGGCGACGTTTGTGGATATTCGAGGTAGCTGCAGAGTTCGCATGACCCGATATTCCTTCTAGCTGTCATTTCTTATCTTGTTGTCTTTCCTTTCCGCATTGAGTTTGTTATAAACTTTATTACACTTATGTTCTTTAGAGGCTCATGACTCTTGACCCTTGGTCTATGGGAGTTGATGTATTATGGGACTTGGTTCCCCGTTTTCGTTATATGTATCGCTGTTATTTCGTGAATTAATATGTTTAAATGGGCTAAAAAGAACTTCTAGCTCCGTAGTTGATATTGATTGGTCAGGCTGGCTTAGCAATATGCTGGGCGCCATCACGACTGGATTTGGGGTCGTGACAAGTTGGTATCAGAGCCTAGGTTTACTAGGCCTCATGAGTCTTGAGCCGGTTAGTAGAGTCTTGTGGATCGGTACGGGGATGCTTGTACTTATCCTCGGGAGGCTGCGAACCTTTAGGAAACACTTCACTTTTCTTGAACTCTGTCGTGCGATCTTGTTGTTCTGAGAACTGAACTTCTATATTCTATTCTCTCACAGATGGCGAGAACGCGAGCATCAGGACGAGGTGGACGACCTCCATTGCCACCTGTTGGAGGCCGTGGGCGCGGTCGTGCTAGAGGTAGAGGTAGGACGGCTGAGGCAGTGCCAGCTGACCCGCCTGTTGTACCAGTTCAGGAGCAGCCCCCAGTGGTTGATGCTCCAGCAGCCCCAGTTCAGGGCCAGACTGTATCTATTGTTATTCCTGGTCTTCAGGAGACTCTTGCTCAGATATTATCAATGTGTTCCGGTTTGGCTCAGGTAGTTTCAGCTACCGCTACTGTAGCGACATCTCAGTCAGGGGGTGGTCAGCAGACCCCTGCAGCTCGCACACCTGACCCGGTTGTTCAGGGACTTCAGACGCCACAGGCGGTCCCCGCTCAGGTGGTTGCACCGGTTATTCCTCCAGCTGCACCAGCTCCAGCTCCAGAGCATATGGTTCAGGTTATGCCCGATGACGAGCAGCGTCGTCTTGAGAGATTTGGTAGACTTCGGCCACCCCATTTCAGTGGCGTTGAGGGCGAGGATGCCCAGGGTTTCTTGGACAAGTGTCAGAGGATGTTGCGGACGGCTGGTATTCTTGAGTCCAGCGGAGTTTCATTTACTACCTTTCAGTTCACCGGTCCCGCATTTGATTGGTGGGAAGAGTTTGAGAGGCGTAGGCCTGCAGGAGCAGCACCTCTCACATGGCAGCAGTTCTCTACTCTCTTTCTAGAGAAATATGTACCTCGGTCTCGTCGCGAGGAGCTACGTCGCCGGTTCGAGTGGTTGATTCAGGGCGACATGTCTGTGACTCAGTATGAGCTTAGATTCACTCAGTTGGCTAGGCATGCCACATGGATGATCCTTAATGATAGGGAGAGGATCAAGAGGTTCATTGATGGCCTCAACTACTCTATCCGCATTCTTATGACCGAGAGAGAGTTTTGTCATCATCATTTGAGCAGGTTGTTGATATGGCACGTTCCATTGAGGCGGATCATCGCCGAGAGAGAGAGGAGTGGGAGGCCAAGAGGCCTCATGGTTCTGGCAGTTTCAGTGGTGCTCCATCTAGAGGGCATTCCCAGCAGAGCAGAGGCCGCTCGTCTAGACCTTCTCATTCAGGCCGCCTAGAGCAGAGCGGAGGTTCATATGGTCATGGTCGACAGGGGTTTCTGCAGGGTCAGTCATCACTTAGTGCCCTTCCAACTCAAAGTGCAGCACCTACTTCTTCAGCCCAGGGTTCTTCTGTGGCGAGGGGTTCCCTTCAGTCCCCTTCTCCAGCACCAGGTGCATGTTTTGAGTGTGGTGAGTTTGGCCATATGAGGAGGCAGTGCCCTCGACTCCGTAGGGACAGGACTCAGCAGAGGGATCAGCCCTCATCTTCAGCACCATCTTAGTCTAGTAGAGGTGGAGGTCAGTCTTCGCGTGGTCGCCCCAGGGGAGAGGAGAGATCTGGTGGAGGCCAGGCGCGATTCTATGCACTTCCTGACAGGCGTGATGCAGTTGCCTCCGATGCAGTGATTACAGGTATCATTTCTGTCTGTCACAGAGATGCCTATGTTCTATTGATCCAGGGTCCACATATTCTTACGTGTCCTCTTATTTTGCACATCACTTGGGTGCGACTCGTAGTAGTCTTGATTTACCTGTTCATGTATCCACCCCCGTGGGTGATACGATCGTTGTGGATCATGTCTATAGATCCTGTGTTATATCTATTGGGGGTCCGGAGACCCAGGCAGATTTGTTATTGTTGGGGATGGTGGACTTTGATGTTATATTGGGTATGGACTGGTTGTCTCCGTACCACGCTATATTGGACTGTCATGCTAAGACAGTTACGTTGGCCATTCCTGGTATTTCGCAGATTGAGTGGCGGGGTTCGACTGATTTCGTCCCTAGCCGAGTTATTTCGTTCTTAAAAGCTCAGAAGATGGTTGAAAAATGGTGTTTATCGTACTTAGCTTTTGTGAGAGATGTGGAAGCCGAGTCTCCTAGCATTGATTCTGTACCTGTTGTGAGGGACTTCCTAGATGTATTCCCCTCAGACCTGCAGGGCATGCCGCCGGACAGGGATATTGATTTTGGCATTGACTTGGTGCCGGGCACTCAGCCCATATCCGTTCCTCCTTATCGGATGGCACCAGCCGAGTTGAAAGAACTGAAAGAGCAGCTTCAGGAGCTTCTGGATAAGGGTTTCATTCGCCCTAGTGTGTCCCCGTGGGGTGCGTCGGTATTATTTGTTAAAAAGAAAGATGGTTCCATGCGAATGTGTATTGATTATAGGCAATTGAACAAAGTAACGGTGAAGAACAAGTACCCTCTACCGCGCATAGATGATTTGTTTGATCAGTTACAGGGTGCGAGGGTGTTTTCTAAGATCTATCTTCGTTCAGGCTATCATCAGCTGAAGATCAGGGACTCGGATATTATGAAGACTGCATTCAGGACCCGATATGGTCATTATGAGTTTTTTGTGATGTCGTTTGGGCTGACCAACACCCCAGCAGCATTTATGCATCTGATGAACAGTGTGTTCAGGCCCTATTTGGATTCATTTGTGATTGTGTTCATTGATGACATTCTAGTCTACTCCCGTAGTCAGGAGGAGCATGCTCAGCATTTGAGTATTGTGTTGTAGAGATTGAGTGAGGAGAAACTATATGCTAAATTCTCCAAGTGCGAGTTTTGGCTCGAGTCCGTAGCATTTCTGGGACATGTGGTGTCTCGTGATGGTATTCAGGTTGATCCTAAGAAGATAGAGGCGGTGCAGAGTTGGCCTAGACCGTCCTCATCTACAGAGATTAGGAGCTTATTCTTGGCTTGGCGGGATATTATCGCCGGTTTGTTCAGGGATTTTCATCCATTGCTTCTTCATTGACTAAATTGACCCAGAAGGGTGTATCATTCGTGTGGTCGGATGAGTGCGAAGAGAGCTTTCGGAAGCTCAAGACAGCTTTGACCACAGCTCCAGTGTTAGTATTGCCATCGACTTCAGGTTCATATACCGTTTATTGTGATGCCTCGAGAGTGGGGATAGGTTGTGTGTTAATGCAGGAAGGTAAGGTAATTGCTTATGCTTCTCGGCAGTTGAAGCCACATGAGAAGAACTATCCTGTTCATGACTTGGAGCTAGCCGCCATTGTTCATGCATTGAAGATTTGGAGGCACTATTTGTATGGTGTGTCTTGTGAGGTGTATACCGACCATCGTAGTCTCCGGCACTTGTTCAAACAGAAAGACCTTAATTTGAGACAGCGGAGATGGCTTGAGTTGCTGAAGGATTATGACATTACTATATTATATCATCCGGGAAGGCCAATGTGGTGGCCGATGCTTTGAGCCGGAAGGCGGTCAGTATGGGGAGCTTGGCATATATTCCAGCTGAGGAGAGACCATTTGCTTATGATGTTCAGGTGCTAGCCAATCGATTAGTGAGGTTAGATATTTCGGAGCCCAGCCGGGTATTGGCTTGTGTTGTATCTTGGTCATCTCTATATGATCGTATTCGTGAGCGCCAGTATGATGATCCACATTTGGTTGTCCTTAGGGACAGAGTTCAGCATGATGATGCTAGAGATGTCACCATTGATAGTGACGGCGTATTGAGGATGCAGGGCCGGATATGTGTGCCCAATGTTGATGGCCTTCGTGAGTTGATTCTGGAGGAGGCCCATAGCTCGCGGTATTCTATCCATCCAGGAGCCGCTAAGATGTATCAAGATTTGAAACAGCACTATTGGTGGAGAAAGATGAAAATGGACATTGTCGGACATGTAGCACGGTGCCTCAACTGTCAGCAGGTTAAGTACGAGCATCAGAGGCCCGGTGGTGTATTTCAGCGCATTGATATTCCCGAGTGGAAATGGGAGGGGATCACTATGGACTTTGTTACTGGACTCCCTCGGACGGCGAGGAAGTTTGATTCTGTGTGGGTGATTGTGGATAGACTGACCAAGTCAACTCACTTCATTCCGGTTAGTACTACCTACTCATCGGAGCGGTTGGCAGCGATCTTTATTCGAGAGATTGTTCGGTTGCATGGAGTCCCAGTGTCTATCATATCCGACAGGGGTACTCAGTTCACTTCTCAGTTTTGGAGAGCATTTCAGCGAGAGATGGGTACACGGGTTGAGTTGAGTACAACATTTCACCCCCAGACAGACGGACAGTCTGAGCGCACTATTCAGATCTTGGAGGATATGTTGCGAGCTTGTGTGATTGACTTTGGTGGTTCGTGGGACGAGTTCCTACCACTTGCTGAGTTTGCCTACAACAACAACTATCAGTCGAGTATTCAGATGGCCCCGTATGAGGCATTGTATGGCAGGCGGTGTAGATCCCCCGTGGGATGGTTTGAGCCTGGTGAGGTTAGATTGATAGGGACTGAGTTAGTCCGGGATGCTCTGGATAGAGCAAAGTTGATCCAGGAGAGGCTTCGTACAGCACAGTCTCGTCAGAAGAGTTATGCGGACCGTAGAGTTCGAGAGTTGTCTTTCATGGTTGGTGACGGAGTATTGTTGAAGGTTTCACCTATGAAGGGTGTCATGAGGTTTGGGAAGAAAGGGAAGTTGAGTCCCGGGTACATTGGTCCTTTTGAGATACTCAGGAGAGTTGGAGAGGTGGCATATGAGTTAGCCTTGCCACCCAGTTTATCCAGCGTCCATCCGGTATTCCATGTGTCTATGCTCCGGAAGTACATTGGAGATCCGTCTCATGTATTAGATTTCAGTACCATTCAGCTTGATGGTGATCTATCCTATGATGTGGAGCCTATTGCCATTTTGGGACGTCAGGTGAGAAAATTGAGGTCTAAGGAGATTGCATCAGTTAAGGTTCAGTGGAGAGGTCGACTCGTGGAGGAGGCCACTTGGGAGATCGAACGGGAGATGCGGAGCAGATATCCTCACTTGTTTGAGACTTCAGGTATGTTTCTTGACCCGCTCGAGGACGAGCGTTTGCTTAAGAGGGGGAGAATGTGACGACCCGGCTCGTCGTCACGAGAATTACCACCCCGTTATGTTGTAAATACATGTTTTATGATTTTATATCAGTGTTAGAGTCTATCGGGTGAGTTAGGAGTGAATTTGATTGAAAATGAGGCATATAGCCTTCTTGAAGGAAACTTGAATAAGGAAAGTCAACCCGGAGTTGACTATTTAATTAGAGGGATCGGAATCGGATTCTGACGATTCGGTTAGTTCCGGGAGGTGATTTGTGATTTAGGGGAGCGATCGGAATTGAATTTGGAGGCCCGGTGTAGAAATAGGCTTGAATTGGCTAAGGTTGAATTTTGGCGAAATCCGAACGGTTGGTGAGATTTTGATCCGGGGGTCGGAATGGAATTCCGACAGTTGCAGTAGCTTTGTTAGGTGATTTTGGATGTGCCTGCAAAATTTCAGGTCATTCGGACGTGATTTGGTTGGGTTTTTTATCGAATGTGTAATTCGGAAAGTTTTAAGAAATTTAGGCTTGAATCCGTGTGTAATTGGTGATTTTGATGTTTAGGATGGTGTTTTTATGATTGGAACAAGTTCGTATCGTGTTTTGGGGTATGTTGGTGGTTTTCGTTGGGGTCCTGGGGGCCTCGGGGTGAATCCGGACCATTATCCGGCACTTTGAAACAAGGAAAGGGTCTGCTGGAATCTGCAGATCACTGGGCACATTTTAAGCCTTCGCGTTCGCGAGGGCAAGGCTCGCGTTCGCGTAGGCTGGTCATCGTGGTCATCGCGTTCGCGAGAGGGAGTCACACGTTCGCGTAAGAGAAGGAAGGGAAGCATCGCGTTCGCGTGGTCAGGGACGCGTTCGCGTAGAGTAAAAATCCGGAGTTGGGGAGTTGGCCTTCGCGGACGCGTGACATCATGTCGCGTTCGCGATGAAAGAAAGGATCAAGGCATCGCGTTCGCGTGAGGTACATCGCGAACGCGTAGGGTTAAAGTGCCTGGCAGTGAAATTAAAAACCAGAACAGAACCAGTCGTGGGTTTAATACCCAAAACCTCCATTTTTGAGTTCCAAGAGAAGAAATTGACGGGAGATTGTCGGGAAATCATCGGGGTTTCGTTGGAGGTAAGTTTTGTGGCTTAATTACATCATTTTAACATGAAATCCTTGGTTAAATCCCTGTAAATGAAAGATTAAAGGTGGGTTTGAGCCCTAGTCCTAAATTGAAGAAAAACACCGATTTGAGTGGGCAAATGGAGTTCGATTTTGGTAAATTTTATATGCCTAGACTCGTATCGAGATGAGGGTTCTGAATATGTGACTTTTGTAATTTTTCGACAAGCGTACCGAAAGTCGGGTTTTGACAACTTTGGGAATTTTGATGTAAATTGAGTTATATCAATTGGGTGTCGTCCCATTGACCTAATTTGTTGTATTTCTACTGTATTTGATCAGATTCTACGTGTGCGGAGCTTGATTCTCCTGGAAAGGGCATTGTGGAGTAGTCTCGCGCCATATTGAGGTGAGTAATAGATGTGGGTGATGACCAGCGGGTTCGAAACCTCGGTATACCACTTTGTGATGCTGTATAGCGGCGAGACACGTACTCTCATGTGAGTGCGGGGTCGATTGTGATTGGGGACTATGGCTTAGTCCGACTTTTTGATACTGTGTTATGATTTTAGGCTAATTCTTGAGCCGTTGAACCTCCTTCTCGGATGGTTGCATATTATATATTGTGATAATGGCCACTCTTGAGCCGAGGAACCCCCTTCTTGGGCGGTTGAGTATACTTGTGGGCCATGAGCCAGTTATTGGATCCCGCGAGGATCGTTATCATTGTCTTATCATATTGACATGCTAGTTTACTACTAGTCCGCAACTATTTCTCTTATCATGTTATTTCCAAATCTCTGGAACTTGATATTTCTGTTTTCGACTGAAAAATGATAAAAGATGTTTTCAAAACTACTTTTGAGCCTGCCAGGCTGTATTTGTATATTAGTTGACTGGTAGTGGATCGGGCTGCGCGCCGCAGCAGTACATATGTTGGATCGGACTGCACGCCGCAGTGATATTGTGCTTGGGCTGTAGGAGCCCCTCCAGAGTCTGAACCCCCACAGTGAGCACGGGTACCCAAATTGGATCGGGCTACGTGCCGTAGCGGTCATATCATGCATTGCATTGCATTTAGCTACATCTGCTAGCTGTTATACTGTTTTGCTGGTACTTGTTGGTACAGGTACAGTTGATATTGATTCTGTGACAGGGTATTTGATTACAGCTTTACATAGTGCTTTATTGCGGATTTCTTATCTGCGCTGTCTTACCCTTGTTTATTACCACCGAGTCTGGCAGTACTCATTTTACTCCCTGCACCTTGTGTGCAGATCCAGGTACCTCTCAGCAGTGATCCAGTAGCTGTGCGAGGCGACGTTTGTGGATATTCGAGGTAGCTGTAGAGTCCGCAGGACCCGATATTCCTTCTTACTGTCTTGATTTTGTATTGACTTTTCTTTCCGCACTTGGTATCTTGTAAACCTTTATACACTCATGTTCAGTAGAGGCTCATGACTCTTGACCCTTGGTCTGTGGGAGTTGATGTATTATGGGACTTGGTTCCCCGTTTTCGTTATATGTATCGCTGTTATTTCGTGAATTAATATGCTTAAATGGGCTAAAGAGAGCTTCTAGCTCCGTAGTTGATATTGATTGGTCAGGCTGGCTTAGCAATGTGCTGGGCGCCATCACGACCGGATTTGGGGTCGTGACATTACATAGTATTCTTCTTTACTTCTTTTAAACTAGATTTTCATTTTTGGTATATCTAATATTTTTTCTACACTTAAGTCTAATTCTTTTCCTTTTATTTGTTCAAATATATTTTCATCAAATATTACCTTTTGTTCCGTAGATTCTTCATCTTGGAATTCTTCTTGTGTTATTATATTTATTTCTTTTTCAGTCATCTATTAATTCATTGTCTTCATTATCTGATTCTAGTATTGATTCATTTTCTAATTCATTTTCTGATAATTCATATATACTATCATTGCTTTCTAATTCATAGTCTATGTATTCCATTTGTACGTATTCTTTGTCGTTTATTATTATTTCTGATACTTGCTTAGCTCTTTGATTTTTAGGTATTTTACAATCTTTTGCTAAATGTCCTAGTTTTCCGCAATTATAACATTTACATTCTGATAATTTTTTCTTAGGTCGGTACTGCCTTTTGTTATTAAATTTCTTTACATAATATCTTCGTCTAGGTTTTTTATACTTAAATTTTGACTTATACTTTTTGTATTTCTTAATTTTATTATGATTTTTATTATAGTATCTTTTATTACATCCAAACTGAGGTGTTGTTTTATCTTTACAACATGCTAAGTTTTTTATTAACGTTTTTTCCATTTTAATTTCTTCTTTATGTTTTTCACATAATTCTGTAAACCAATTTTGTAAGTATTTAATTCTTGCTCCTAAAGTATCTTGTAATGCTGCATTATTCCAATCTTTTAATATTTTTGAACTAAATGGTTCTGGTAATTTTGAAAAATATAATTTTCTTATTTCTTTACTTTCCTCTATACTGTATATTCCTTTATAGTAAAATTCTTTAAATGCACATGTATATTCGTCTATGTATGTCACGACCCGGATTTTTCCCCAACATCGGGATCGTGATGGCGCCTACTCGTAGTAGCTAGGCAAGCCACTATATTCATACTATCCTGTTTTTAATAATATTTCATAATTAATTTATCAACAAAACCATAACTTTAATTAAATAAGTGCGGAAGAATTTATCGAAATAGAAATAACCAGTTTCAAGGTAAAATCATACTGAAATCCTCTACCCAGGACGTGGAGTCACCAACTCACGAACTACTACTGAATACTACACATAAAAGTCAGAAAGAAATATAACATAATCTGTTTGTCTTGGAACAAGGAGACTACAGCTAATGACATAATTAAAAGGAAGAGACGCCGGGCCTGCGGATGCCTGCAAGCTACCTCGATCTCAAATATGATCAACTTCCATGCGAAAGATCTACTGCTGCTGCTCCTGATCGAAACCTGGACCTGTGCAAAAATGCACAGAAGTGCAGTATCAGCACAACCGACCCCATGTGCTGGTAAGTGCCTGGCCTATCCCGGCGAAGTAGTGACAAGCCTAGGACCAGACACCCACATAAACCTGTGCAGTTCCATATATATGTATACCACAAAATAATGAGAAGTAACCAAGTAATAGCGCAATAAGGAATATCTCAAATGAACTCAACAATTAACAACACTTAATAAGTCCACAAGAAAAAAACAAAGTATAATGGAAAAACAAGTAATATCAAATCAAGGAATAGCAAGTAGTTGCACGGCATCACCCTTCGTGCTTTTACTCTCATCCTCACCAAATAAGCAAATAAAGTGCACGGCATCACCCTTCGTGCTTTTACTCTCATCCTCACATCCATAGTACGGCATGATCCTTCGTACATGGTTCAATAACAAGGCACGGCATGATCCTTCGTGCATAATCAACAACATGGAACGGCATTAACCTTCGTGCATAATCAATAAAACATGGCACGACATTAACCTTCGTGCATAAATAATAAAACAAGGCACGGAATCACCCTTCGTGCATTATCACTCTTCCTCACTCAAATAACAATCACAGTTAAGGGCAAAGAGTGAAACAGTAAATCATAAACCGTCCCAACAAGGGCAATCAATAATCATCTTCACAACAAGTCCCGACAAGGGAGAACAATAACAATTCTACAACCCGACAAGGGTTCAACAATTTATCTTCAAATATGTCTCACAACAAGTATTAACAACGACTCACGGTCATGCTAGATGCCAATGTATGGATGCTCGTCACCACAACCCATACACCGCACTCAATCACATAGCACATAGCACACAATCCTATTCCCTCAAGCTAGGATAGAACAAACACTTACCTCGAATGTTTATGAGTAATTCAATCTGTGGCAATGCCTTTTCCTTTCAACTTTGGCTCCAATCCAATCGTATCTATACACAATTGATTTAATATCATCAATACTACCCAACAAACTAATTCACAAGGCCAATTACAACTTTTACAACATTCTGCCCGGAATAGTGAATATCGACCCCGGGCCCACATGGTCGAAACTCGGGGTTCGGACCAAAATCCGGTTACCCATCCCCCCACGAGTTCAAGTATATGATTTGTTTCAGAATCGGACATCAATTCGAGGTCCAATTACCCAATTCATGAAAAACTATATATTCTACCAAAAACAAGAAATTGTACCATGAAAACCTTTGATTTCTATTGGAAAACATGTTTAATGTTGTTAGGAATTGAAAGAATTAAGTAAAAAGTGACTTACAATTGCTTTGAAGAAGAGGGAGTTCGTGAAAAATCGCTAATGGGTGTTTTTGGGTTGTGAAATGTGAAAAATGAAGCTGGAAATCGTGATTTACAGGTCTCTGTGTTCGCATTTGCGGACATGGGTTCGCAATTGCGAACCCCGACCAATATCTGGAGTTTGAAAAATAAGCTAAGGATGGAAAGTTCGCATTTGCGAACTTTTGTTCACATTTGCGAAGCCAAGGCAAATGCTGGGAGGTTCGCAATTGCGACATAATGTTCGCATTTGCGAACAAGGCTGGCCTCGAGGGACCTTCGCATTTGCGAAGAATGCTTCGCATTTGCGAAGCCTGGCTTAACACTGAAGGCCTCGCATTTGCGAGTTATTGTTCGCATTTGCGAACCCCTTCATTCCCCTACCATCTTCGCATTTTCGAAGATTGGTTCGCAATTGCGAACCAAGGCCAACCTGGGGACATCTCGCAATTGCGAGAAAGTCTTCGCAATTGCGAAGCTATCAGCTGGGTGAAAAACCAGCAGTGCAGAAATTCAGAAATTGATCCAACGGCCTATCAAATCTTTACCCTCCTCCCCCTTCCCCCCCCCCCGGGCACCAAACCAAACATGTACACAACATCAAAAACACATTACGAACTTGTTCATACGATCACATCGCCAATATCACATCGTTTTCATCAAATCAAGCCTCAAGTTCATGATTTTCATACTTTTGGTTTTCAAAACTTTCAAACTTGGAACTCAAGGTCCAAAACATATCAAACGACATCCAAATGTCATCAAACTTTGCAAAAAGCACATATATAATATTTAAGACTTGTACCGGGCGTCGGAACCAAAATACGAGCCCGATACCAAGGTCAATTAATTCATTTTCCTTTAACAATTACATCAAAAACAATTTCACGGAAAAATTCATAACTTGGGCTCTAGGCCTCAGAATTCGACTCCGGACGCATGTCCAAGTCCCATATTTTCCTACGGACCTTTCGGGACCATCCAATCTCGGGTCCGGGTCCATTTACTAAAAATGTTGACCGAAGTCAACCATATCAATACTAATATCATTGTCAATATAATTACTAGTGGAAGCTAGGCAAGCCAAATATTAATTACACCTCCATTAATTACCAAATTCTTATTAAGACTTTAAAATTTAAAAAATATAAATCACAGCGGAATAATTAAACTTAGTGGAAGACTTAGTCAATCTTATCAAATATGATAAAGAAAACCCCAAACATGATACACTACCCAAGACTGGTGTCACAATACTCACGAACTTCTTAGAATAATACACACAATTGTCTGAAAGAAAATATAAGTTGTTTATCTCGAATACATGACATAACAGAATGAAATACATAGATAGAAAAGACAACGGGTTTTGCGGACGCCTGCAAGGCTACCTCGTAGTCTCCGTAGTCGGAATATCCACAATTGCTACTGTCGCTGCTGCTGTCCGTAACCTGTATCTGCACAAAAAGAGCGCAGAGTGTAGTATCAGCACAACCGACCCCATGTGCTGGTAAGTGCCTGGCCTATCCCAGCGAAATAGTGACGAGACTAAGGTCAGTCACTCACATAAACCTGTACAGTTGCAATATATATATATATATATACATGTACAAAAACATTTATAAGGAAAGATTCTGCTCTGAAATAACAGTCAATAACTCGTGATATCCAGAATAATCTAGTCAACAGAATAAATCTTACTTTCATGTTTCAATTCCTTTTTCATTTCATATCTCATGGTAGGCGTACCACCCGTTCCAACTATCACAGTAATTATATCTTGTGGTAGGCGTACCACCCGCTCTCAAATATATCAATAGATTATATCTTGTGGTAGGCGTACCACCCGCTCCCAAATATATCAATAGGCTACCGGCAACTATGGCCAATGCCAAGATTTAAATCACTTTGTGGTCGGCGTGCCACACGATCCCATTTCTTATTATATAAGTGGTCGGCGCGCCACACGATCCCAATTCATAAATATATAAGTGGTCAGCGCGCCACACGATCCCAATTCATAAATATATATATTACCGGCATTTAACCAATAATCTCTGCATCAACAATATCTGTGCCTGCAAAATTTCAGGTCATTCGGACGTCGTTTGGTCGGGTTTTTGATCGAATGTGTAATTCGGAAAGTTTTAAGAAACTTAGGCTTGAATCCGTGTGTAATTGGTGATTTTGATGTTTAGGATGGTGTTTTTATGATTGGAACAAGTTTGTATCGTGTTTTGGGGTATGTTGGTGGTTTTCGTTGGGGTCCTGGGGGCCTCGGGGCGAATCCGGACCATTATCCGGCACTTTGAAACAAGGAAAGGGTCTGCTGGAATCTGCAGATCACTGGGCACATTTTAAGCCTTCGCGTTCGCGAGGGCAAGGCTCGCGTTCGCGTAGGCTGGTCATCGTGGTCATCGCATTCGCGAGAGGGAGTCACGCGTTCGCGTAAGAGAAGGAAGGGAAGCATCGCGTTCGCGTGGTCAGGGACGCGTTCGCATAGAGTAAAAATCCGGAGTTGGGGAGTTGGCCTTCGCGGACGCGTGACATCATGTCGCGTTCGCGATGAAGGAAAGGATCAAGGCATTGCGTTCGGGTGAGGTACATCACGAACGCGTAGGGTTAAAGTACCTGGCAGTGAAATTAAAAACCAGAACTGGCCAGTCACAGGTTTAATACCCAAAACCTCCATTTTTGAGTTCCAAGAGAAGAAATTGACGGGAGATTGCTGGGAAATCATCTGGTTTTCGTTGGAGGTAAGTTTTGTGGCTTAATTACAACATTTTAACATGAAATCCTTGGTTAAATCCCTGTAAATGAAAGATTAAAGGTGGGTTTGAGCCCTAGTCCTAAATTGAAGAAAAACACCGATTTGAGTGGGCAAATGGAGTTCGATTTTGGTAAATTTTATATGCCTAGACTCGTATCGAGATGAGGGTTCCGAATATGTGACTTTTGTAATTTTTCAAAAAGCGTACCGAAAGTCGGGTTTTGACAACTTTGGGAAGTTTGATGTAAATTGAGTTGTATCGATTGGGTGTCGTCCCATTGACCTAATTTGTTGTATTTCTACTATATTTGATCAGATTCTACACGTGCGGAGCTTGATTCTCGTGGAAAGGGCATTGCGGAGTAGTCGTCGCGCCGTATTGAGGTGAGTAATAGATGTGGGTGATGACTAGCGGGTTCGAAACCCCGGTATACCACTTTGTGACGCTGTATAGCGGCGAGACACGTACTCTCATGTGAGTGCGGGGTCGATTGTGATTGGGGACTATGGCTTAGTCCGACTTGTTGATACTGTGTTATGATGTTAGGCTAATTCTTGAGCCGTTGAACCTCCTTCTCGGATGGTTGCATATTATATATTGTGATAATGGCCACTCTTGAGCCGACGAACCCCCTTCTTGGGCGGTTGAGTATACTTGTGGGCCATGTGCCAATTATTGGATCTCGCGAGGATCGTTATCATTGTCTTATCATATTGATATGCTAGTTTACTACTAGTCCGCAGCTATTTCTGTTATCATGTTATTTCCAAATCTCTGGAACTTGATATTTCTGTTTTCAACTGAAAAATGATAAAAGATGTTTTCAAAACTACTTTTGAGCCTGCGAGGTTGTATTTGCATATTAGCTGACTGGTAGTGGATCGGGCTGCGCGCCGCAGCAGTATATATGTTGGACCGGACTGCACGCCGCAGTGATATTGTGCATGGGTTGTAGGAGCCCCTCCGGAATCTGAACCCCCACGGTGAGCACGGGTACCCAAATTGGATCGGGCTACGCGTCGTAGCGGTCATATCATGCATTGCATTGCATTTTAGCTACATCTGCTAGCTATTATACTGTTTTGCTGGTACTTGTTGGTACAGGTACAGTCGATGTCGATTCTGTGACAGGGTATTTGATTACAGCTTTACATAGTGCTTTATTGCGGATTTCTTATCTGCGTTGTCTTACCCCTGTTTATTACCACTGAGTCCGGCAGTACTCATTTTACTCCCTGCACCTTGTGTGCAGATCCAGGTACCTCTCAGCAGTGATCCAGTAGCTGTGCGAGGCGACGTTTGTGGATATTCGAGGTAGCTGCAGAGTCCGCAGGACCCGATATTCCTTCTTACTGTCTTGATTTTGTATTGACTTTTCTTTTCGCACTTGGTATCTTGTAAACCTTTATACACTCATGTTCAGTAGAGGCTCATGACTCTTGACCCTTGGTCTGTGGGAGTTGATGTATTATGGGACTTGGTTCCCCGTTTTCGTTATATGTATCGTTGTTATTTCGTGAATTAATATGTTTAAATGGGCTAAAGAGAGCTTCTAGCTCCGTAGTTGATATTGATTGGTCAGGCTGGCCTAGAAGTGTGTTGGGCGCCATCACGATCGGATTTGGGGTCGTGACAAGTTTGTATCAGAGCCTAGGTTTACTAGGCCTCATGAGTCTTGAGCCGGTTAGTAGAGTCTTGTGGATCGGTACGGGGATGCTGTACTTATCCTCGGGAGGCTGCGAACCTTTAGGAAACACTTCACATTTCTTGGAATTCTTATCGTGCGCACTTGATTCAGCTTGAGATATATGCCACGACCCCAAATACGGTCGGGATGGCGCCCAGCACACTGCTAGGCCAGCCTGACCAATTAACAACAATCACGGAGCCATAAGCTCACTTTATCCAATTTAAGCATAATGGAATAATTCAACAGTGAAAGATATATTGCTATTCCTGGTCTTCAGGAGACTCTTGCTCAGATATTATCAGTGTGTTCCGGTTTGGCTCAGGTAGTTTCAGCTACCGTTACTGTAGCGACATCTCAGACAGGGGGTGGTCAGTAGACCCCTGCAACTCGCACACCTGACCCGGTTGTTCAGGGACTTCAAACGCCAGAGGCGGTCCCCGTTCAGGTGGTTGCACCGATTATTCCTCCAGTTGCACCAGCTCCAGCTCCAGAGCATATGGTTTAGGTTATGCCCGATGACGAGCAGCGTCGTCTTGTGAGATTTGGTAGACTTCAGCCACCCCATTTCAGTGGCGTTGAGGGCGAGGATGCCCGGGGTTTCTTGGACAAGTGTCAGAGGATGTTGCGGACGGCTGGTATTCTTGAGTCCAGCGGAGTTTCATTTACTACCTTTCAGTTCACCGGTCCCGCATTTGATTGGTGGGAAGAGTTTGAGAGGCGTAGGCCTGCAGGAGCAGCACCTCTCACATGGCAGCAGTTCTCTACTCTCTTTCTAGAGAAATATGTACCTCAGTCTCGTCGCGAGGAGCTACGTCGCCAGTTCGAGTGGTTGGTTCAGGGCAACATGTCTGTGACTCAGTATGAGCTTAGATTCACACAGTTGGCTAGGCATGCCACATGGATGATCCCTAATGATAGGGAGAGGATCAGGAGGTTCATTGATGGCCTCAGCTACTCTATCCGTATTCTTATGACCAGAGAGAGAGAGTTTTGTCATCATCATTTGAGCAGGTTGTTGATATGGCACGGTCCATTGAGGTGGATCGTCGCCGAGAGAGAGAGGAGCGGGAGGCCAAGAGGCCTCGTGGTTCTGGCAGTTTCAGTGGTGCTCCATCTAGAGGGCATTCTCAGCAGAGCAGAGGTCGCTCATCTAGACCTTCTCATTCAGGCCGCCCAGAGCAGAGCGGAGGTTCTTATGGTCGTGGTCGACAGGGGTTTCAGCAGGGTCGGTCATCGCTTAGTGCCCTTCCAGCCCAGGGTGCAGCACCTACTTCATCAGCCCAGGGTTCTTCTGTGGCGAGGGGTTCTCTTCAGT
>JASVEL010004161.1:0-13295 GCA_032618575.1 Nicotiana noctiflora | reverse complement strand
ATTTCAAAATATGAAACAATAGTAATACTTATACCAACAGCGGGGAGACCAAGTCCCAAAATATACTAACTCCCATAGACCGAAGGGTCAAGAGTCATGAGCCTCTAAAGAACATAAGTGTAATAAAGTTTATAACAACTCAGTGCGGAAAGGAAAGACAACAAGATAAGAAATGACAGCTAGAAGGGGAGTCAGGTCCTGCGGACGCTGCAGCTACCTCGACTATCCCGCACAATGCCTCCAAGTAGCTACCGAATCAAGTCTGCCGAGAGGTACCTGGATCTGCACACAAGGTGCAGGGAGTAAAATGAGTACTGCCAGACTCAGTGGTAATAAACAAGGGTAAGACAGCGCAGATAAGAAATCCGCAATAAAGCACTATGTAAAACTATAATCAGCTACCCTGTCATAGAATATATATTCACTGTACCTGTACCAACTAATATCAATAAATAGCATAACAGCTAGCATATGTAGCTAAATGCAATACAATGCATGATATGACCGCTACGGCGCGTAGCCGACTCCAATTTTGGGTACCCGTGCTCACTGTGGGGGTTCAGACTCCGGAGGGGCTCCTACAGCCCAAGCACATCTCATAGAGATATTCCTGCGGCGTGCGGTCCGATCCAACATATATCTCGCTGCGGCGCGCAGCCCGATCCACTACTAGTCAGCTAATATGCAGATACAGCCTCGCAGGCTCAAAAGTAGTTTTTGAAAACTCTTTTATCATTTTTCAGTTGGAAAACACTAATATCAAGTTCCAGAGATTGGAATTAGCATAATAACAAAAATAGCTGCGGACTAGTAGTAAACTAGCATGTCTATATGATATGACAATGATAACGATCCTCGCGGGATCCAATAACTGGCTCACGGCCCACAAGTATACTCAACCGCCCAAGAAGGGGGTTCAACGGCTCGAGAATAGCCAATAATACAGTATCAACAGGTCGGACTAATATATAGTCTCCAGTTCATGATCGACCCCGCACTCTCAAGAGTGTGCGTGTCTCGCCGCTATACGGCGTCACAAAGTGGTATACCGGGGTTTCGAACCCGCTGGTCATCACCCACATCTATTACTCACCTCAATACGGCGCGACGACTACTCCGCAATGCCCTTGCCACGAGAATCAAGCTCCGCACGCGTAGAATCTGATCAAATACAGTAGAAATACAACAAATTAGGCCAATGGGACGACACCCAATCAATACAACTCAATTTACATCAAAATTCCCAAAGTTGTCAAAACCCGACTTTCGGTACGCTTGTCGAAAAATCACGAAAGTCACATATTCGGAACCCTCATCTCAATACAAGTCTAAGAATATCAATTTTACCAAATTCGGACTCCATTTGCCCATTCAAAACCTTGATTTTCTAAAGTTCAAGCCTAGGGCTAAATCCTCCATAAATTACCCCAAATTCCTCCATTTTCATGATATAATTGGATAATATTACCAATACTAATCATAGTTTAAGTCCATAGTTGATTACCCGATGATTTCCCTTGAATTTCTCTTCAAAATCGCCCAAATCGCCTCTAAAGCCGAGACCCAAATGTGTGAAATGTTCTGAAATTTTTCTAACTTCTGATACACTTACTTACAGCGATAAAATTCCGCCCCTGCGGAACCGCTTCTGCGACCTTTTGGTCGCTTCTGCGAAACCAGGCCCTTTTGACCATTTCCGCACCAGCGATCAAGGGACCGCCCCTGCGCATCCGCTTCTGCAAAAACAAGTCCGCTTATGCGGAATGATCCGCTTCTGCGACCAAGAGTCCGCTTCAGCGGACTCGCCTCCGCGATCAATCACCCGCTTCTGCGGACCTCCCCATCGCGCCTCAGGACCGCTTCTGCGATCGCCCACTCGCTTCAGCGAAGCCGCTCCTGCGGACCAGGCTTCGCTTCAGCGGTCTAGCCCGCTTCTGCGCCTTCTTGTCCGCTCCTGCGGACTCGCTCCTGCGCTCCCATTTCCGCAGGAGCGAAAACAACAGAAGCAGTGCACCAGTTCTGCAATTTTCCATATTTTTCTCGTTTAGCTATCCGAAAACACCCCGAGGCCCCCGGGACCCCAACGAAAACCACCAACATACCCCAAAACATGATACGAACTTGTTCCAATCATAAAAACACCATCCTAAACATCAAAATCACCAATTACACACGGATTCAAGCCTAAATTTCTTAAAACTTTCCGAATTACACATTCGATCAAAAACCCGACGAAACGACGTCCGAATGACATGAAATTTTGCAGGCACATCCAAAATCACCTAACGAAGCTACTGCAACTGTCGGAATTCCATTCCGACCCCTGGATCAAAATCTCACCTACCGATCGGATTTCGCCAAAATTCAACTTTAGCCAATTCAAGCCTAAAACTACACCGGGCCTCCAAATTCAATTACGATCACTCCCTAAGTCACAAATCACCTCCCGGAACTAACCGAATCATCAGAATTCGATTCCAAGCCCTCTAACCAAATAGTCAACTCCGAGTTGACTTTCCTTATTCAAGTTTCCTTCAAAAAGGCTATATGCCTCATTTTCAATCCATTTCACTCCTAACTCACCCGATAGATTCTAACACTGATATAAAATCATAAAACATGTATTTACAACATAACGGGGTGGTACAGTAAATGCTGTTAATTTTTGGATTCTTCTTCTAACTTTAAGTGGTAAAATCCTGATTTACAATCAAATTTACTAAAATAGTTATATCCTTGGATTTGTCTTATTTTTAGTTTTTTATTTGGTATTGGGTAATTATATGTCTTAGTTTTTGCATTTAGATTTCTATAATCAATAACCATTCTACTTTTTCCTCTTTTTTGTTCACTATGTTTATTTACTATAAATGCTGGACTTGTATGTTTACTATTACTTTCTTGTATATAACCTTGTTCTAGTAATTCGTCAATGTGTATTTTAAATTCATTTAAATCTTTGAAATTGTATTTTAAAGGTTTTTGTGTTATTATACTATTTTCATCAATTAGCTCTATTTTTACCTTTGTTTTATGTTTTTCCCAACCTTGTAATGGGTTTTCACTATACAATGGTTCTAGTTTTTCTTGGATTATTTTAACTGTATTTATTGAAAAGATAATTAATTCTATTTTATTATCATCTTCTTTTTCATTTTCTAATTTTTGTGTTATTTTCTCACTTCCTTTTATCCAATCAGTTGTTTTTCTTTTCTTTTTTAGAACTCTTTTTTCTCCTATTTTTTGTTTACATGGTGTTGTAAACCACCAATGTGTTTTAGTTATTACATGTGGGTATAGTTTATCCAAGAATGGTATTCCTAGTAAAATATCTCTTGTGGGTAATTCAAAATTGTATATTTCTTCTATAGTAAGTATTTTATCCCATATTTGTATTTTTATTTTTTTTGATTTGTGGGTAATTATGCTTCCTTCGTTGTTAAATCCTGTTACTGGTAAGGGTGTTCTAAGTTTTTCCCATTTCTCTTCTGGTAGGCAATTATATCTACATAAATTTACTTCTGATCCTGTGTCTATCATAGGTGTGTAGTATCTATTGTAGTATCCTTCCACTATTATTTTTACTAGTATATGTATTTTCATATTTATAATATAGTTCTTTTTATTGTTACTTTCTTATTTTCATAATGTATGATTAGTTGTTCAATATCTAAGTTGTATGGTTTAACTTTTTCTAGCCATTTTATTCCTAATATAATATTTTTATCTTCTTGGTATATTTTAAATCTTATTATCATAATTATTCCTCCTATAATTATTTCTTTTTCTGCTATTTCTTCACTAGTTATCATTCCTTTAGGTAATTCGGGGTATAATTTTTCACTAGTAAGTATCTCATCTTCTGTGATTAATTCTCTTGTTATATAATTTTCCTCTTGTCCTGTATTTATTAGTATTAAGTATTTTCTTCCATTCATTACTCCTGTTATGTAATAATGATGATGTTTTATTTCTCCTGGTAATTGCTCTATAAGTTTAGGTATTTTATATCCTACCTTATCTGATGTGTTTGTTTTATTTGATGATGTTTGTCCTACTTCAAAACTCAATCTTTTTGATGTGCTTAGTCTTTCTTTTACTATGTCTAAATCTTCTTCTATGTCCAGTTCATTATAACTATACTCATTGTTACCTATAACTGTAACTATTCTTTTGTAACGACTCGGCCCGTCGTTACGGGAATTTCCACCCTGTTACCTTGCATTTACATATCTTATGCTTTTATATCAGTGTTAGAACCTATCGGATGAGTTAGGAATGAATTGAATTGAAAATGAAGCAAATAGCATGTTTGAAGGAAGTTTGAATATGGAAAGTCAACCTAGAGTTGACTATCGAGTTAGAGTGCTCGGAATCGGATTCTGATGATTCGACTAGTTTCGGGGGATCATTTATGACTTAGGAGAGCAATCGGAATTGAATTTGGAGGTCTGGTGTAGTTTTAGGCTTGAATTGGCTAAGGTTGAATTTTGGCGAAATCCGAACGGCAGGTGAGATTTTGATCCGGGAGTCAAAATGGAATTCCGACAGTTGCAGTAGCCCCGTTAGGTAATTTTGGATATGCCTGCAAATTTTCAGGTCATTCGGATGTCGTTTGGTCGGGTTTTTGATTGAATGAGCAATTCGGAAATTTTGAAGAAACTTAGGCTTGAATCAGTGTGTAATTGGTGATTTGGATGTTTAAGATGGTGTTTTTATGTTATGAGAAAGTTTGAATGAGGTAATGTGATATACTGGTGGCTTTGATTGAGGTCCCGGGGGCCTCGGGGTGATTTCGGATGGCTAACGGGAATTTTTGATTTGAAAAATGCAGCAGAAAATTGCAGACAGTGATTGCTCTATGCGAACGCATAGAGTCATTGCGATCGCATAGAAGAGCCTGGAGGGGTGACAAAAATGTACTATGCGATCGCATAGCAAGGGTGCGATCGCATAGGCTTATCAGACTGTACATTGCGAACCAGTGATGCGATCGCAGAGAAGAAAAGATGAGGCCTGGAAGGTTGTGCTATGCGATCGCGGAGGTGCATTGCGATCGCATAGAAGGGGAAATTGGCAAGAAAAATTTAACTCTATGCGATCGCATAGGGCCATTGCGATCGCATAGAAGGAATGGTCTGGCAGTGAAATTAAAACCAGAACAGAACCAGTCGCGGGTTCATATACCCAAAACACCATTTTTGAGCCCTAGAGAGAAGAAATCACGGGAAAACGCTGGGAAATTATCAGGTATTCATTGGAGGTAAGTTTCTTGACTCAAAAATATCATTTTATGGTAGAATTAACATCAGTCTTCATGAATTTGGGTAGAAATTATGAAATTGTGGCCTAGATATTGAAAACAAAAATTTGGGTTTTGAAAGGCCAATCGAACTCCGATTTGGTAAATTTTATATGTATGGACTCGTGGCGAGACGAGGATTCTGGAAATATGAGTTTCAAAATTTTTCGAGATGTGGGCCCGGGGCTCGGGTTTTGCCAATTTCGTGATTTTTGATATTTTTCGAGTTCTTTCGATTGGGTTATGTTCCATTAGCCTATTTTGATATATTTGTACTGATTTTGACTAGTTTTGACGTGCGTGGATGCCGGTTCGAGGAGCTAAGGTGTCGCGGGCATGAGTTTTCGTCGGTTCGAGGTGGGTAATACTTGTAAATGATGTCCTGAGGGTTAGTAAACCCCGGACTTGCACATCTTAGTGCTTGTGTTGAGGTGACTTGCACGCCGAATAACGGGCGTGGGGTAGAGCACCATTGGGGATCATGACTTGGCCCGTCCCGCGTAATAAATAATAACACCTAATTGTTGAAATGAATTGGACTAATTATCATGTTTGGGCTTCGTGCCAATTATTTGAATCCTTCGGGGATTGGTATCACTGTTTTGATAACACTGTGCATATTTTATTCTAAATTTAAGGTTTAAAATGGTATTTTGCTAATCAGTATTTTTGTAAGGTTAGGAAAAACTTGAAAAAGGTCTTAATAACATTTTTAGCTGTGAGCTAATATGATATTGTTGCTCGTAGGGCTTTCTTGATTATTTGTTAGACTGATTAGGCCGAGGACCATATGTTAGGGCATGACATTTCATGTGAGCATATGCATACACATGCATGGATCGGAATGCACGCTGCAGTGGTATACGGATCGGGTTGCGCGCCGCAACAAGTGTGATATTAATATTGTGCTTGGGCTGTAGGAGCCCCTCCGGAGTCTGAACCACCACAGTGAGCACGGGTACCCAAATTGGATCGGGCTACACGCCGTAGCGGTCATATGCATTGCATGGCATACATACATTGGTTTACGTGTTCTACGTGACATAACATTCAGCACTCATACATTACTGGCACACATGCATTAGTTGCCTTATTGACTAGATCTTCTGATGTAAATTGATAAGGAGTGCTGAGCCCGAGGGGCTGATTTGAATGCGGACTTGCACTGCTTGAGATTGTATCCAGGTATTATTATGAAAGAAATTAGCTAAAATTGAGATTTCTAAATAATCTACTCACATATGTTTGAAAGGAATAAAAAGATAGTTCTGTATTGTGTAGCATGAGATAGTGCCTATCGTGGTTTTCTTCCCTTCGGCATTATTTACTTTTATTACTGCTGAGTTGGAAGTACTCACACCCGACTCCCTGCACCTTGTGTGCAGATCCAGGTACATCATAGTGGAGCTGATTCTATTGCGGCTCGGGAGTGCTTTTGGACAGTCGAGGTAGCTGCCAGCGTTCGCAGGACCTGATTCTCCGGTTTGCCTGTATTTTTGTTCTGATTATCCGACACTTGTGCACAATTATATTCACTATTTACACTTTGTATACTTTGGATAAAGTGAGCTTGTGGCTCCGTGATTATTGTTGATTGGTCGGGCTGGCCTAGCGGTGTGCTGGGCGCCATCACGACCGGATTTGGGGTCGTGACAAGTTGGTATCAGAGCCTAGGTTTACTAGGCCTCATGAGTCTTGAGCCGGTTAGTAGAGTCTTGTGGATCGGTACGGGGACGCCTGTACTTATCCTCGAAAGGCTGCGAACCTTTAGGAAACACTTCACATTTCTTGGAATTCTTATCGTGCGCACTTGATTCATCTTGAGATATAATTTTGAAATTCCTTCCGCACGTCTGTGTACGCATCGAGTGCTCAGTAATATAATTGACTTATGGCTTGCAATTCCTCGATCGGGGGGGGGGGGGCGAGATATAATCTCTGTGAATTCATGTTGGGCCAGTCAGGAGGACTCGAGGCCAGATCCTTGTCTATGGCTTGAGCACCAAAGTACTAATTTCGCGAGCCGGTATTATGAAGTTCATACGATATTGATCTTTATTGTGATTTGATATGTAGCCCTAGCTGTGGGCGTGAGAAATATTTTCATCGCCTCTTAATTGGAAGGTAAAGTGCCTTATGTGTAGTGGAACGAGTTCAAACTCAGGAAGACTAAAATGATTATGCTATGTGTATCCTAGTGGAAGGTATTGTGCTGAAATGCTAAATTGAGGCGAGGGAGATGGATTGATTCTCATGTGTAATTAAAAGGTAGTTGATATGTGTTATGATCCGAGCGGGTACAACGCATGTTCATGTACCAATTATGATAATATGATTTGTGTAGTATTGAGACTAATGTTGTCGATATGCATTGTGATGTCTTGTCGAGTTGTGAATGTATTGCTATGATGGTTTTGGTGATTCTCTAGCAGGTGGATAGGCCAAATTACAAAGGAAACTCTACCAAAATTTTTGGAAAATTTGGGACTTAGAAAAGATTTTGTCACCGAAAGAGTGGGCGTAACTGTTGTGTGTGAATGAATGCAAGAATTGCAAAAGAGTTAATATTTCTGATGATTCGAATCTCCATCGAAGCTTGTAAATGACTTGAGTTTAATCTAACTAGAACTTTGTGGCATCATTTGAGTAAGAATGCTATGAGTAGCTAGAAGTGCCTTGATGTATGGCTCCGAGCCAAGTTGGGGAGGTTGTTATTGATTAACTGATTGCACTGTTGTGTGCTGTGTTGGCTCTGTCTCTAAGTATGTTGGGAAAATTCTGATAAGGGTTATGGTGCTTCGTAGATGTGAAGAAATACTAGGATGTTTTGAACTGATGTTGGTAAGGAATGTTTGGTGTATAGAAAAGAGTGATAGCTAATCGTGTCTGTAAGTAATCATGTTCTGCGATGTCAGAAGTTCTAACAAAACACGAGGGGTTCCACTCAATAGGACAATTGAATTACAGCTGAATAAGGGTGAATGATGCCCGATAATGGTTTTCCAGTGTTCAAGATTTTTCTTGTAATAGTCAGATGCCTTAAGATTTGTATATGTGGCTAAAGATGGCGGTTTCGTTAGGGAAGATCAAGACTTGTGTTATATCATGTGAATGGTGGGATTCTAGGTATCCGTATTGGGAAACATTGAGAGTGTATTTAGTGGCCTATGGGTCTTAGACCGTGTGGTCTTGTGTACGAGTCTCGTGTGGTAACATGAGTTGATGTATTATGGTACTACAGTAAAGACGGATATGAAAATAGAGATGAATCAGAAAGGAAACTGGGTAAATGGAACAGCTGGTTAATAAACCAGAATGGTATAAAAAGGAATACGATTGATTCCTGGTATGTGGAATGTGTAATGAGTTTTCTCTATATGGGATCATGAAAGTCCTTGACTAGTTGAGTGCGTCGATGTTTGCGGCGTAGGAAAGGGATAAGAATTTCCATGTTATCTTAAGTATGGTATTGTATATGCGATAGGTTATGGAAAAGTTGATAATGGCATATTCAAGGTTTTGAGATCATTCCATAATATATGGGAAGTCATTAAAATTATTGAGCAGCGCGGGCAGCTGCAGGTGATTTAAGAATCGGTCTTTCTGGTGATTAAGGAAAATGGTACTGCTATTCTAGTAATTTGGCAGGGTATATGGTCCAAAAGGACAAGGTAATGTAAACTTATAATATCCAGTGGTATGGTGGTATTCTCTTGTTGGATCGACTATAATAATTGAGTCGTTGATGGCATAGTGAAATTTCTGAATGGTTTTCGTGGTATGAATGGACGCTTGATGTGCGTTATGTATTTGTATGGTGAAGTACGGAATCAAGCATGGTGATTCATGTGTTATATGTGTGTTGGAGACTAGAAGTTCTTGTAACCCGCCTACGCGGCGGTGGTATGTCGTGTGTACCGGCACCGTTTAGCGGTAATTGGAAATCGGAAGCCCTAGTGGCTCTCTCTTAGCTTGATATGATGAATTTGGGTTATGATACCTTATTTCAGACTGGTTGACATAAGCCAGGTCGTCTAGAGTAATGTGATATGGGCTATGTCGGAAAATGGCACAAATTGTGTAGCACAGAGCATCAGAGTATGCTCCAACAGAGTAGTTGTACACAGGACCAGCGGACGGCTGGTAGGCATTGCTTTGTTAGTTGGACCTTAGGGGCGGATGTTAGTATAGAGGTATCTACCATTGATTCAGTTCCAGTATTGAGAAACGTTGTCAGATGCATTTCATGTGGCCGAGCTTGAGGCTATATATATATATATGTTTGCTGTAATGAGAAAATTCGACTCGATATGCATTTCCTTTCTGCGAGATTTATACGTGGATCGGGTGGCACGCCGCCACAGGTATGGTATCTAGATTGGGTGGCACACCGCCACGGGTATGTCATTGGAGCGGGTTGCACGCCGCAACAGAATATTGTGAAAATATAGTTAGTTATATGCTACTGGGTATACAATACTTCCCCACTTCTGAGGAAAAGTCCCGTTTTGAGTATCGCTTGGCGAATGGCACGTCGGTTGTGTCCTTTCAGGATTTGATAGCATACGTTAATTGTTTCACCGTGGGTAAGGTTGATTGCTTGGGTTCAAGACCTAGATCTGTGCGTGGCTAACCAGTTTGAGCTTAGTGGCTTGGGGTGCTTCATGAGTAATAATGTTTGGGTAGAATCACGAATTGTGGCAAGGCCACGTGATGTTATGACCTCTAGAGGAGGATTCAGGTACTCTATTTCTATAATGCGAGATGCGATCTCAGTTCTATATTATGATGGTACAGAGGGATTAAATTGCAGCTCTAATTGCTGGAGACAATTGTCATGATTTGAGCTGTCATGATTCGAGTGTGTGCAGGCGTTTCTATTGGAGCCTATGTTGTGCTCGTTGTGGCTTAGGCCGGTGTTGAGGTGTCATATCACCAGTGCGGTGTGTTATAATCGAAATGACCGTTGGAGTTATTAATGAATACGAACATATTGGATCTTAGCTTGTTAGAAAGGTAAAAATCGAGGTTTGGCTCCGAAACCTATCGTGGTATGAGTTTTAAAAAGGGAAATAGATTCACGAATGGTTAACCTGAGAGATCGGTTCGGTATATCGCGTGCTTCAGCTACCGTGGGCAGGATATGGAGGTGTTGGAATAAGACTCTATCTAATGAAAGAGGTTTTCAGGCTAGTATTTGGTGATTGTGGCCAGTTGTTGTGATTAGAAACTATCGTCTCGAGTGATTGGGTTGTTGATACATCATATGATCTCACCCGGAGTAGTGAATATGGGTTATTGCAGTAGATTCGAGTGTATCCAGAGTATAGGCATGGAATTAGCATTTGGCATATGATTTCAGAAAGTGCATTGTGATTTATGGTTCAGATGGTCTGTGAAATTTTGACTATATGGTGTTTTCGTTCTTATGTGAGATAGGGTGACGTATGATCGCCCGAGTATATACTTGGTAAGGTCATTCAGCTATTGGGTTGCTTCTAGTACAACTCTGAGTCCGCTCGAGGATGAGCGTTTGTTTAAGTTGGGGAGAATGTAACGACTCGGACCGTCGTTACGGGAATTTCCACCCCGCTACCTTGCATTTACATATCTTATGCTTTTATATCAGTGTTAGAACCTATCGGATGAGTTAGGAATGAATTGAATTGAAAATGAAGCAAATAGCATGTTTGAAGGAAGTTTGAATATGGAAATTCAACCTAGAGTTGACTATCGAGTTAGAGTGCTCGGAATCAGATTCTGATGATTCGACTAGTTTCGGGGGATCATTTATGACTTAGGAGAGCAATCGGAATTGAATTTGGAGGTCCGGTGTAGTTTTAGGCTTGAATTGGCTAAGGTTGAATTTTGGCGAAATCCGAACGGTAGGTGAGATTTGATCCGGGAGTCGGAATGGAATTCCGACAGTTGCAGTAGCTCCGTTAGGTGATTTTGGATATGCCTGCAAATTTTCAGGTCATTCGGATGTCATTTGGTCGGGTTTTTGATTGAATGAGCAATTAAGAAATTTTGAAGAAACTTAGGCTTGAATCAGTGTGTAATTGGTAATTTTGATGTTTAGGATGGTGTTTTTATGTTATGAGCAAGTTTGAATGAGGTAATGTGATATACTGGTGGCTTTGATTGAGGTCCCGGGGGCCTCGGGGTGATTTCGGATGGCTAACGGGAATTTTTGAGTTGAAAAATGCAGCAGAAAATTGCAGACAGTGATTGCTCTATGCGATCGCATAGAGTCATTGCGATCGAATAGAAGAGCCTGGAGGGGTGAGAAAAATGTGCTATGCGATCGCATAGCAAGGGGTGCGATCGCATAGGCTTATCAGACTGTACATTGCGATCGCATAACCAGTGCTGCGATCGCAGAGAAGAAAAGATGAGGCCTGGAAGGTTGTGCTATGCGATCGCGGAGGTGCATTGCGATCGCATAGAAGAGGAAATTGGCAGGAAAATTTAACTCTATGCGATCGCATAGGGGCATTGTGATCGCATAGAAGGAATGGTCTGGCAGTGAAATTAAAACCAGAACAGAACCAGTCGCGGGTTCATATACCCAAAACACCATTTTTGAGCCCTAGAGAGAAGAAATCACGGGAAAACGCTGGGAAATTATCGGGTATTTATCGGAGGTAAGTTTCTTGACTCAAAAACATCATTTTATGGTAGAATTAACATCAGTCTTCATGAATTTGGGTAGAAATTATGAAGGATTGTGGCCTAGATATTGAAAACAAAAATTTGGGATTTGAAAGGCCAATCGAACTCCGATTTTGGTAAATTTTATATGTATGGACTCGTGGCGAGACGAGGATTCTGGAAATATGAGTTTCGAAATTTTTCGAGATGTGGGCCCGGGGCTCGGGTTTGCCAATTTCGTGATTTTTGATATTTTTCGAGTTCTTTCGATTGGGTTATGTTCCATTAGCCTATTTTGATATATTTGTACTAATTTTGACTAGTTTTGATGTGCGTGGATGCCGGTTCGAGGAGCTAAGGTGTCGCGAGCATGAGTTTTCGTCGGTTCGAGGTGGGTAATACTTGTAAATGATGTCCTGAGGGTTAGTAAACCCCGGACTTGCACATCTTAGTGCTGTGTTGAGGTGACTTGCACGCCGAATAACGGGCGTGGGGTAGAGCACCATTGGGGATCATGACTTGGTCCGTCCCGCGTAATAAATAATAACACCTAATTGTTGAAATGAATTGGACTAATTATCATGTTTGGGCTTCGTGCAAATTATTTGAATCCTTCAGGGATTGGTATCGTTGTTTTGATAACACTGTGCATATTTTATTCTAAATTTAAGGTTTAAAATGGTATTTTGCTAATCAGTATTTTTGTAAGGTTAGGAAAAACTTGAAAAAGGTCTTAATAACATTTTTAGTTGTGAGCTAATATGATATTGTTGCCCGTAGGGCTTTCTTGATTATTTGTTAGACTGATTGGGCCGAGGACCATATGTTAGGGCATGACATTTCATGTGAGCATATGCATACACATGCATGGATCGGACCGCACGCCGCAGTGGTATACGGATCGGGCTGCGCGCCGCAGCAGGTGTGATATTAATATTGTGCTTGGGCTGTAGGAGCCCCTCCGGAGTCTGAACCCCCACAGTGAGCACGGGTACCCAAATTGGATCGGGCTACACGCCATAGCAGTCATATGCATTGCATGGCATACATACATTGGTTTACGTGTACTACGTGACATAATATTCAGCACTCATACATTACTGGCACACATGCATTTGTTGCCTTATTGACCAAATCTTCTGATGTAAATTGATAAGGAGTGCTGAGCCCGAGGGGCTGATTTGAGTGCGGACTTGCACTGCTTGAGATTGTATCCATGTATTGGTATATTATTATGAAAGAAAGTAGCTAAAATTGAAATTTCTAAATAATCTACTCACATATGTTTGAAAGGAATAAAAAGATAGTTCTGTATTGTGTAGCAAGAGATAGTGCCTAT
>JASVEL010004160.1:0-30944 GCA_032618575.1 Nicotiana noctiflora | reverse complement strand
ACCATAAGAACCTCCGCTCTGCTCTGGGCGGCCTGAATGAGAAGGTCTAGATGAGCGACCTCTGCTCTGCTGGGAATGCCCTCTAGATGGAGCACCACTGAAACTGCCAGAACCACGAGGCCTCTTGGCCTCCCGCTCCTCTCTCTCTCGGCGACGATCCGCCTCAATGGAGCATGCCATATCAACAACCTGCTCAAATGATGATGACAAAACTCTCTCTCTGGTCATAAGAATGCGGATAGAGTAGTTGAGGCCATCAATGAACCTCCCGATCCTCTCCCTATCATTAGGGATCATCCATGTGGCATGCCTAGCCAACTGTGTGAATCTAAGCTCATACTGAGTCACAGACATGTCGCCCTGAACCAACCACTCGAACTGGCGACATAGCTCCTCATGACGAGACTGAGGTACATATTTCTCTAGAAAGAGAGTAGAGAACTGCTGCCATGTCAGAGGTGATGCTCCTGCAGGCCTACGCCTCTCAAACTCTTCCCACCAATCCAATGCGGGACCAGTGAACTGAAAGGTAGTAAATGATACTCCGCTGGACTCAAGAATACCAGCCGTCCGCAACATCCTTTGACACTTATCCAAGAAACCCTAGGCATCCTCGCCCTCAACGCCACTGAAATGGGGTGGCTGAAGTCTACCAAATCTCTCAAGACGACGTTGCTCGTCGTCGGGCATAGCCTGAACCATATGCTCTAGAGCTAGAGCTGGTGCAGCTGGAGGAATAACCGGTGCAACCACCCGAGCGGGGACCGCCTCTGGCATCCTGAAGTCCCTGAACAACCGACTCGGGTGTGCGACCTGCAGGGGTCTGCTGACCACCCCCTGACTGAGATGTCGCTACAGTAGCGGTAGCCGAAACTACCCGAGCCAAACCGGAACACATTGATAATATCCGAGCAAGAGTCTCCCGAAGACCGGGAATAACAATAGATACGGTCTGGCCCCTGAACTGGGGCCGCTGGAGCATCAACCACTGGGGGCTGCTCCTGAACTGGTACAACAGGCGGGTCAGCTGGCACTGCCTCACCCGCCCTACCTCTACCTCTAGCACGACCGCGCCCACGGCCTCTAACATGTGGCAATGGAGGTCGTCCACCTCGTCCTGATGCTCGTGTTCTCGCCATCTGTGAGAGAATAGAATATAGAAGTTCGGTTCTCGGAACAACAAGATCGCACGACAGAGTTCAAGAAAAGTGAAGTGTTTCCTAAAGGATCGCAGCTTCCCGAGGATAAGTACATGCGTCCCCGTACCGATCCACAAGACTCTACTAACCGGCTCAAGACTCATAAGGCCTAGTAAACCTAGGCTCTGATACCAACTTGTCACGACCCCAAATCCGGTCGTGATGGCGCCCGACATATTGCTAAGCCAGCCTAACCAATCAATAACAATAACGGAGCTAGAAGCTCTCTTTAGCCCATTTAAGCATATCAAGTCACAGAATCAATAGCGATGCAAATAACGAAAACAGGGAACCAAGTCCCATAATACATCAACTCCCATAGACCAAGGGTCAAGAGTCATGAGCCTCTACTGAACATGAGTGTATAAGGGTTTACAAAATACCAAGTGCGGAAAGAAATGTCAATACAAAATCCAAAGACAGTAGGAAGGGATGTCGGGTCCTGCGGACTCTGCAACTACCTCGAATATCCACAAACGTCGCCTCGCATAGCTACTGGATCACTGCTGAGAGGTACCTGGATCTGCACACAAGGTGCAGGGAGTAAAATGAGTACCGCCAGACTCAGTGGTAATAAACAAGAGTAAGACAGCGCAGATAAGAAATCCGCAATAAAGCACTATGTAAAGCTATAATCAGCTACCCTGTCATAGAATCAATCTTCACTGTACCTGTACCAACAAATACCAATAAATAGCATAACAGCTAGCAGATGTAGCTAAATGCAATGCAATGCATGATATGACCGCTACGGCGTGTAGCCCGATCCAATTTGGGTACCCGTGCTCACTGTGGGGGTTCAGACTCCGGAGGGGCTCCTACAGCCCAAGCACAATATCACTGCGGCGTGCAGTCCGATCCAACATATATACTGCCGCGGCGCGCAGCCCGATCCACTACTAGTCAGCTAATATGCAATCACAGCCTCGCAGGCTCAAAAGTAGTTTGAAACATCTTTTATCATTTTTCAGTTGAAAACAGAAATATCAAGTTCCAGAGATTTGGAAATAACATGATAACAGAAATAGCTGCGGACTAGTAGTAAACTAGCATATCAATATGATAAGACAATGATAACTATCCTCGCGAGATCCAATAATTGGCACATGGCCCACAAGTATACTCAACCGCCCAAGAAGGGGGTTCGTCGGCTCAATAGTGGCCATTATCACAATATATAATATGCAACCATCCGAGAAGGAGGTTCAACGGCTCAAGAATTAGCCTAACATCATAACACAGTATCAACAAGTCGGACTAAGCCATAGTCCCCAATCACAATCGACCCCGCACTCACATGAGAGTACGTGTCTCGCCGCTATACAGCACGTCACAAAGTGGTATACCGGGGTTTCGAACCCGCTGGTCATCACCCACATCTATTACTCACCTCAATACGGCGCGACGACTACTCCGCAATGCCCTTTCCACGAGAATCAAGCTCCGCACGTGTAGAATCTGATCAAATACAGTAGAAATACAACAAATTAGGTCAATGGGACGACACCCAATCGATACAACTCAATTTACATCAAACTTCCCAAAGTTGTCAAAACCCGACTTTCGGTACGCTTTTCGAAAAATTACAAAAGTCACATATTCGGAACCCTCATCTCGATACGAGTCTAGGCATATAAAATTTACCAAAATCGAACTCCATTTGCCCACTCAAATCGGTGTTTTTCTTCAATTTAGGACTAGGGCTCAAACCCACCTTTAATCTTTCATTTACAGGGATTTAACCAAGGATTTCATGTTAAAATGTTGTAATTAAGCCACAAAACTTACCTCCAACGAAAACCAGATGATTTCCCAGCAATCTCCCGTCAATTTCTTCTCTTGGAACTCAAAAATGGAGGTTTTGGGTATTAAACCTGTGACTGGCCAGTTCTGGTTTTTAATTTCACTGCCAGGTACTTTAACCCTACGCGTTCGCGATGTACCTCACCCAAACGCAATGCCTTGATCCTTTCCTTCATCGCGAACGCGACATGATGTCACGCGTCCGCGAAGGCCAACTCCCCAACTCCGGATTTTTACTCTATGCGAACGCGTCCCTGACCACGCGAACGCGATGCTTCCCTTCCTTCTCTTACGCGAACGCGTGACTCCCTCTCGCGAATGCGATGACCACGATGACCAGCCTACGCGAACGCGAGCCTTGCCCTCGCGAACGCGAAGGCTTAAAATGTGCCCAGTGATCTGCAGATTCCAGCAGACCCTTTCCTTGTTTCAAAGTGCCGGATAATGGTCCGGATTCGCCCCGAGGCCCCCAGGACCCCAACGAAAACCACCAACATACCCCAAAACACGATACAAACTTGTTCCAATCATAAAAACACCATCCTAAACATCAAAATCACCAATTACACACGGATTCAAGCCTAAGTTTCTTAAAACTTTCCGAATTACACATTCGATCAAAAACCCGACCAAACGACGTCCGAATGACCTGAAATTTTGCAGGCACATCCAAAATCACCTAACGAAGCTACTGCAACTGTCGGAATTCGCCAAAATTCAACCTTAGCTAATTCAGGCCTATTTCTACACCGGGCCTCCAAATTCAATTCCGATCGCTCCCCTAAATCACAAATCACCTCCCGGAACTAACTGAATCGTCAGAATCCGATTCCGAGCCCTCTAACTAAATAGTCAACTCCGGGTTGACTTTCCTTATTCAAGTTTCCTTCAAGAAGGCTATATGCCTCATTTTCAATCAAATTCACTCCTAACTCACCCGATAGACTCTAACACTGATATAAAATCATAAAACATGTATTTACAACATAACGGGGTGGTAATTCCCGTGACGACGAGCCGGGTCGTCACATGTAATTAGCCAAAGAGAACACATAATAGACTGTAAATATACCAAAGGAAAAGCTAAAATACCAATAATAAATAAACGTATAATAAATAAAGAAATACAGGATATAAGGGCAAAAAACCCAATTAAATATGTACATCTAGGAGGAACAAAAATATTAATAAAAGCATATTTTAGAGAATGGATAGATACACCACTAGAAATTTATCTAGCAGATGATAGAATTATACAACCTATAGAAAAAAGTATAATAAGTGTAGTACGAGGAAATTTGATATATCAAAAATTTAAGTTCATAATTAGTGCTAACTATTCAGTAGCGATAAATGATAAAAATATAGATAAATCACTTGTATTATACTGGAAAATGTTAGGAATAGAATTAACCCCGGGTAGTAAGATATTCACAGCAAGATGTAAAAATCTATATATATTAACAACTAAACATAAGATAATGGCAAGAAATAAAATAAACAAAATAAAGACAGAAAATCCTTTTGAAAGATGTCACGACCCCAAATCCGGTCGTGATGGCGCCCAGCACACTGCTAGGCCAGCCCGACCAATCAAAAATAATCACGGAGCCACGAGCTCACTTTATCCAATTTAAGCACAACAGTAATAGATATATTAAAAACAGGGAACCAAGTCCCAACATGTGCCAACTCCCATAGACCGAAGGGTCAAGAGTCATGAGCCTCTACAGAGTATACTGTCACGACCCAAACTGGAGGACCATGACTAGCATCCGACCATACTTGCCGAGCACCAACGTACATTTTATCTAACCTTCTTTATTATCTTTTAGGCCGACGAGACCAATATAAATGGTAGACATGGATCATGAACAACCAACAATAAAATATGATTGCATGAACCTACATAACATGGGATGACCAGGAAAATCAAGAAACTATATACATATGGTACAAGCTACCACGCTAAAACGAAAGACTATGCAACAAAAACCAGCCGACAAGGCATACCAAACTATACATGAGTCGACACTTGTCTATGAGCCTCTAAAGGAACATAAGTGCTGCAACATAGCCGGAACAGGGCCCCGACATACCCATAATGTCTATAACAAAAATGCATACCAAGACCAAGGCAAGTCCGGAGAAGGGATCTCGCCAATCACCGCTGAACTGGACAACCTACTGTGATGGGGGAGCTACACCTGCCTGTCTATCAGGACCTGCAGCACGACATGCAGCGTCCACAAATAAAAGGACGTTAGTACGAATAAAGTACTGAGTATGTAAGGCAGAGAACCATAAATATGAACAACAATGTGAGCAGGGATAGAGAATATACAACCTGTAACATCTGAGTACCTCTGAGGGCTACTGACATGAAATACATGATACATATGTATAAATACATAATCTTTTAAAACATACGCCTCTGTGGGCATCATCATCATCATATCGTACCCGGCCGTAATAGGCTCGGTAAAAACATACCCGGCCATTATAAGGCTCGGTAGAATCGTACCCGGCCACGTGGAGCTCGGTAAAACCCAACTGATCGGTGGTTGCACAATAGGTGCCGTACCCGGCCGACTATAGCGCGGCTCGGTAGAGTAAAATAGATACATATATATAATGCATGCTCGACTCATGGAAACACCTTGTAGACCTTTCGGAGTGACGTAAGGTCGGTATCCTATGTACACCTTATTAGGACTAACTCTTCACTATGAACCTTATAGGAATCAGGAAGTACCAACAAGATTGATAACTTAAGAATAAGAGAAGCAACATCAACTTCAATCGTTCCATAAGAGGGAAAACAATGTAAGTACTCCTAGCTTCTAAGAATAGAGTATCTTTGGAAGCTCGTTCATTACATTATATACAATCGCAGTCGTGTAAAAGAAGGAAAGGGATAGCCACACATACCTTGTATATACTGCCACAACCTCAAGCTATTGAAACGTCACGACTCCTTAGTCTACAATAGGAGAAATGACACTATCGTTAACGTTTAAGCTTCGCAACTATTATGTACCAATCACAACCTATTTTGTGATGAAACGGACAGCACCTCCCCTATATGTATGACTTCACACCATTCAAAACAATCACCAAACAGCCTAAACAACATCAATAATAAACATATTGAGCCTCCCAAAACAGTCCACACACAACCTAATCACATCATACATATGACGGCCACTATAGTCGTACCAAATGACCCAAAAATATTACGAAGAACTAGCAGACCACAACCCAACATATATATGGTGTTTCTCCACACCCTGCCTCCTCCAAAACTCAACAAAACAGTAATAAAAACGCAGCCCAACAGCAACACAAAACAGTCCACAAAACAGTCCGCTACAAGTGAATAACTTGAACTCACGGCTTCCGATCACCGTCCCGTGAGTTCTTACATGTATATAACGAATTGCCATGAATTTAAAGCATAATAAATGTATGAATTATAGCAGTAAACTCACCTTTGTTGTTGGATAACTCAGCCTTTAACTTGGTTCTTCAAACTCTAGTGTTTACCCCCAATTTGAACTTGAAAGAGAGGGAAAATCAATTAGGGTTTGTGGATAATTTTTGGGAGGAATTTTGCAGGGTCTTAGGTCTGGTTATTTGTGAAATATAAAGAGGTATATATTGCAGAAGATAAGCCTTTTAATGGGCTGCTTATCTGACCCGAAATTCCCTCTTTTGGGCCGACATCTAACCAAGTAGGTGACTCACCTACTTGCACCTAGCAGCTTGTGCAGTCTCACGAAAATGTCTATATCTCTCTATTCCAATGTCGTATTGCTAAACCGTTTAATGCGTTGGAAACTAGACTCATAGATCTTCAATTTGGTGGGTAGATCACCCCGTAATTCCAAGTATATTGGGAGAAATACTTAATAACATTTGACCTAAAGTTTAGGTAAAACTATGAACCTAAGTTGCAACAACTTTTGTCGACTTTTGTTTCATAACTCGTTTGACTTCAAGAATTATGATACGGATATTATATGATTCAAATACCTTAAATCATGACCTCCTAAGTATACTAAGCATTTATAGGTTTACCCAAAAGTACGAGTTACAGCATCCTTGATTCGTTTAACTTCTAATACTTGTTAATCACCCTTATGCACCCTTGTATCACTTGAGATTAATCGGATTAACTTCTTATCATCTCAAGGATAATTCCTTCTTGGATTTGTGTTATCTAACTTATGGAATGAACTAACGTGTGTGGATATGGGTTATAACACCCTCCCCCCTTTAGGAACATTCGTCCTCGAATGTAAGGGTTTATGGGGAGTCCAAATCATCGTGGATTCTAGAGAAATATTTGGTCAATTTTCCCCTATAAAATGGTCACTAGCAAAATTTGCAAGCAGCGAAGCTCAAAGTATGACCACACAAGGCTACACAAAGCATTATGGACATGGACATTATTTACATATCACCACTTTGTATTAAGGAAGAGAGTTCTCAAGTTATTGCTTACCTCGTAAAGCCATTTCACCTTTATAATGTATCTTGCGTTCCACTAACATCCTTGTTATCATCATTCTGGAATAGGTAAGGGTGTTTAGACTTCATCTCTTCTTCTGCTTCCCATGTCATTTCTTTCATATTCTTGTTCCTCCACAATACTTTGACGGAAGCTACATCTTTTGTTCTCAGCTTGCGGACTTGTCGATCTAATATGGCCACTGGCACTTCTTCATATGATAGATCCTCTGTAACTTGAACATCTTTGATAGGAACAACTCGAGAAGGGTCTCCAATACATTTCCTCAACATAGATACATGGAATACCGGGTGGACAAATTCTAATTCGGATGGCAATTCTAACTCATAAGCAACTTGTCCAATTCGTTGAAGAATTTTATACGGACCGATATACCTTGGACTCAGCTTACCTTTCTTCCCAAAACGCATAACACCCTTCATTGGTGAAATCCTCAGGAAAACCCAATCACCAACCTCAAATTCTAGATCACGGCATCGGACATCGGAATAAGACTTTTGCCTGCTTTGTGCCATCCTCAATCGTTCCTGTATCACTTTCACCTTCTCAATGGCTTGGTGAATCAAATCTGGCCCATATAATTCTGTTTCACCAACTTCAAACCATCCAACTGGTGATCTACATCTCCTCCCATATAGTGCCTCATATGGGGCCATTTTAATACTGGAATGGTAGCTATTATTGTAGGCAAATTCTATGAGTGGAAGATGGTCATCCCAATTTCCCTTAAAATCTAGAACACATGCTCGTAGCATATCTTCCAATGTCCGAATGGTACGTTCAGCCTGTCCGTCAGTCTGCGGATGAAATGCAGTGCTGAGATTCACCTGTGTGCCTAAACCTTTCTGAAAAGACCTCCAAAAGTTAGCCGTAAATTGAGCTCCTCGATCTGATATAATAGATACCGACACACCATGAAGCCTAACAATCTCCTTGATATACAACTTCGCATAATCTTCAGCCGAGTAAGTTGTCTTAACTGGCAGAAAATGAGCACATTTTGTAAGTCGATCAACTATCACCCAAATAGAGTCAAACTTATGATAAGATCGAGATAATCCAATAACGAAGTCCATATTAATCACCTCCCATTTCCAGGTCGGAATTTCTATATTCTGAAGCAATCCACCGGGTTTCTGATGTTCTATCTTTACTTGTTGACAATTGGGACACTGGGCTACAAATTCCGCAATAGACTTTTTCATGTTATCCCACCAATACTGCTCCTTGACATCATGATACATCTTTGTTGAGCCAGGATGGATGAAATATCGGGATTGATGAATTTCATTCATAATCTTTTCTCGCAACCCTGCTACATTCGGCACACATAATCGGCCCTGGTATCTCAGTGCCCTATCTCCTTCGATCTCAAAAGCCGTAATTTTACACTGCTGAATGTTCTCTCTCAATCGTAGTAAGATAGGATCTTCATATTGCCGTGCTTTTACCTCTGCTACCAAAGATGATTCTGGTGTATTCTGTACAGTAACACTTCTGCCATCAGAGTCTAACAATCTGATTCTCATATTGGCTAGCTGATGAAGCTCTTTAGTCAACCCCTATCTACTTGCATCAATATGTACTAAGCTTCCCATTGACTTACGGCTGAGAGCATCTGCCACAACATTGGCTTTACCGGGATGATACAATATCTCGACGTCGTAGTCCTTCAGTAATTCAAGCCACCTACGCCGCCTCAAATTCAACTCTTTCTGCTTGAAGATGTATTGTAGACTCTTGTGATCTGTGTAGATGTCAACATGGACGCCGTATAAGTAGTGCCGCCATATCTTCAAAGCATATATTACTTGCAGCCAATTCCAAATCATGGGTTGGATAATTCTTTTCATGCTTCTTCAATTGTCTTGATGCATATGAAATCACCTTCCTATGCTGCATCAACACACACCCCAAACTTATACCTGAGGCATCACAATATACCACAAATCCTTCTGTTCCTTCAGGGAGAGTGAGCACCGGTGCGGATGTCAATCCATCCTTCAGCTCCTGAAAACTACGTTCACAAGTGTTAGACCACTGGAACTTGGTAGCTTTATGTGTTAACTTAGTCAATGGTGCTGATATAGAGGAAAACCCTTCTACAAACCGCCTATAATATCCTGCTAGCCCCAGGAAGCTACGAACTTCTGATGGTGTTGTAGGTCTCGGCCAATTCTTTACTGCATCAATCTTCTGAGTGTCGACACTAATACCCTCGTCAGATATCACATGGCCAAGGAATGCTACCGAGTTCAGCCAGAATTCACATTTGGCGAGCTTAGCATATAACTTACGATCCTGAAGCATCTGTAATACTATCCGCAAGTGGCTCGCATGTTCCTCCTCCGAACGAGAATACACCAGAATATCATCAATGAATACAATCACGAACACATCAAGATAGGGCCTGAATACAGTATTCATGAGATCCATAAAAGCTGCTGGGGCATTTGTTAGACCGAACGACATCACCAAGAACTCAAAGTGTCCATATCTTGTCCGAAAGGCCGTCTTTGGAATATCCTTCTCCTTAACCCTCACCTGATGATACCCTAAACGTAAGTCAATCTTGGAGAAATACTTGGCACCCCGGAGTTGGTCAAACAGGTCGTCAATTCTTGGAAGTGGATACTTGTTCTTTATAGTAAACTTATTCAACTGCCGATAGTCGATACACATCCGTAATGACCCATCTTTCTTCCGCACGAATAGGACCGGAGCACCCCAAGGTGAAGTGCTAGGTCTAATGAAGCCCTTATCCAGCAAGTCCTTTAACTGCGCCTTCAACTCTCGCTGCTCTGCCGGGGCCATTCTATATGGAGGGATAGAGATCGGTTGAGTGTCAGGCAACACATCAATGCTAAACTCAATCTCCCTTTCCGGAGGAAGGCCTGGGAGTTCATTTGGGAAAACATCTGGAAATTCATTGACCATGGGGATAGATTGTAGAGTAGGCAGCTTCGCCTCAGCATCCCTAACGCGAACAAGATGATAAATGTAACCTTTTGAGATCATTTTCCTTGCCTTAAGATAGGAAATAAACCTACCTTTCGATGTAGAAATGTTCCCCTTCCATTCAATGACGGGTTCACCAGGAAATTTAAACCTAACCATCTTCATGCGACAGTCAACATTTGCATAGCATGAGGCCAACCAGTCCATTCCCAGTATCACATCAAAATCAACCATTTCTAACTCAAATAAATCTGCCGAGGTTTGACGACTACAAATCATCACAGTGCAACCTCTATATACCCTTCTAGCAATCACAGAATCTCCTATTGGAGTAGATACCGCAAGGGGTTTACTTATCAATTCGGGTTCAATGCCAAACTTATTAGCCACAAAGGGTGTAACATATGATAATGTAGATCCCGGATCAATCAACGCATATACATCATAAGAAAACACAGATAATATACCTGTAACAACATCCGGAGACGACTCGAGATCCTGTCGACCTACTAGAGCATATGTTCGATTTTGAGCACCACTCGAACTCGGTCCTGCACCTCTACCTCTACCACGACTTGTCGACTGCTGAAAACCCCGTGCTGGAGGTCGAACTGATGAGGAAGAACCAGACACAGATCTAGTCGGCTGAGCCATACCATCACCTCCCCTGTTAGGACAATCCCTCATCATATGGCCAGGTTGTCCGCAAGAATAACACGCATCAGAACCTCGACGGCACAGTCCAAAGTGGGCCTTGCCGCACTGATCACAACGTGGTGTTGGGGGTTTCTTCTGACTAGTATCCCTGTGATGTTGCGATCCAGATGCCTGCGAACTCTGACTTGGACCAGAATAGGATCGATCATATCGAGGCCTCTGAAACTGTGGAGGAGCACTAGCTACAGATGGCGCCGAACTCCTCGAAGACTGGGGCCTGGGGCTGCCTCTTAAGTCATCAGAATACCTTGCAAATCTCGCCCTCTTATGCTGGACCCTATCCTGCTCCCTATCTGCCCTCTGCTGGCGCTTACGATCCTCTAGGGTCTGAGCATAAGCTTGAATACGGGAAATATCCATGCCTTCTACCAAGGAGGCTGTCATACACTCATTTATCAGATGAGGTCCCAACCCGTTCACGAACAAATGCACCCTATCACTCATCTCGGCCACCATATGGGGAGCATACCTTGCTAAAGAATCAAACTGCATACTATACTCTCGCACACTCATATTACCTTGTCTAAGGTTCAAGAACTTATCAGCTCTAGCTCGTCGTATCTCAACTGGCAAATAGTGACGAAGAAAGGCCTCAAAAAAATCCTTCCACACAGCTGGAGGAGCGTTCGGACCCCTAGATCTCTCCCAACTATCATACCAAAGAACCGCTAAATCCCGTAGCCGATAAGAAGCCAACTCTACTGCCTCTGTATCACTAACATGCATAACCCGTAGTGTACGATGAACCTGGTCAATAAAAGTCTGCGGATCCTCCTTGGGGTCTGATCCGGTAAACACCGGAGGGTCTAAATTAATAAAATCACGAACTCTTGTACTAACTGGTTATCAGCAGCACCTGTATTCTGCCTCTGAGCCTGAGCAGCTACCAAGCTAGTCAATAACTGCAAAGCACTCCGCATATCCTGGTCTGTAGTGCCAGATGGAGGAGCTGGAGGTGCTGGGTGCCACCTAATATCCTCTGGAGGAGACGGAGTAGATGAGGTATGAGACGGCATCTCACTCTGAGCCTCACTTTGGCCTGCTCTGGCTTGGGGCACCTGACTGGTACCCTCTCCTGAAGCTGTATCAAGCCGTCTACTAATTGTTTGTTTCCTAGTCGAAGGCATTGCTGAAAGAAAACAAGGTGAATATTAGAGACGAACACTTACGACTCAACTCTATGCACGATCTAGATTCAGGAAGAAGGTAACAACCCTAGATGTCATGTAGCCTCCTGATTATAAATGTGGCGCGCTACACATCCATAATCAAGACTCTACTAGACACGGCTCATAGACAATCCCTAGGACAGACTTGCTCTGATACCAAGTTTGTCACGACCCAAACCGGAGGACCATGACTAGCACCCGACCATACTTGCCGAGCACCAACATACATTTTATCTAACCTTCTTTATTATCTTTTAGGCTGACGAGACCAATATAAATGGTAGACATGGATCATGAACAACCAACAATAAAATATGATTGCATGAACCTACATAACATGGGATGACCAGAAAATCAAGAAACTATATACATATGGTACAAGCTACCACGCTAAAACGAAAGACTATGCAACAAAAACCAGCCGACAAGGCATACCAAACTATACATGAGTCGACACTTGTCTATGAGCCTCTAAAGGAACATAAGTGCTGCAACATAGCCGGAACAGGGCCCCGACATACCCATAATGTCTATAACAAAAATGCATACCAAGACCAAGGCAAGTCCGGAGAAGGGATCTCGCCAATCACCGCTGAACTGGACAACCTACTGTGATGGGGGAGCTGCACCTGCCTGTCTATCAGGACCTGCAGCACGACATGCAGCGTCCACAAATAAAAGGACGTCGGTACGAATAAAGTACTGAGTATGTAAGGCAGAGAACCATAAATATGAACAGCAATGTGAGCAGGGATAGAGAATATACAACCTGTAACATCTGAGTACCTCTGAGGGCTACTGACATGAAATACATGATACATATGTATAAATACATAATCTTTTAAAACATACGCCTCTGTGGGCATCATCATCATCATATCGTACCCGGCCGTAATAGGCTCGGTAAAAACATACCCGGCCATTATAAGGCTCGGTAGAATCGTACCCGGCCACGTGGAGCTCGGTAAAACCCAACTGATCGGTGGTTGCACAATAGGTGCCGTACCCGGCCGACTATAGCGCGGCTCGGTAGAGTAAAATAGATACATATATATAATGCATGCTCGACTCATGGAAACACCTTGTAGACCTTTCGGAGTGACGTAAGGTCGGTATCCTATGTACACCTTATTAGGACTAACTCTTCACTATGAACCTTATAGGAATCAGGAAGTACCAACAAGATTGATAACTTAAGAATAAGAGAAGCAACATCAACTTCAATCGTTCCATAAGAGGGGAAACAATGTAAGTACTCCTAGCTTCTAAGAATAGAGTATCTTTGGAAGCTCGTTCATTACATTATATACAATCGCAGTCGTGCAAAAGAAGGAAAGGGATAGCCACACATACCTTGTATATACTGCCACAACCTCAAGCTATTGAAACGTCACGACTCCTTAGTCTACAATAGGAGAAATGACACTATCGTTAACGTTTAAGCTTCGCAACTATTATGTACCAATCACAACCTATTTTGTGATGAAACGGACAGCACCTCCCCTATATGTATGACTTCACACCATTCAAAACAATCACCAAACAGCCTAAACAACATCAATAATAAACATATTGAGCCTCCCAAAACAGTCCACACACAACCTAATCACATCATACATATGACGGCCACTATAGTCGTACCAAATGACCCAAAAATATTACGAAGAACTAGCAGACCACAACCCAACATATATATGGTGTTTCTCCACACCCTGCCTCCTCCAAAACTCAACAAAACAGTAATAAAAACGCAACCCAACAGCAACACAAAACAGTCCACAAAACAGTCCACAAAACAGTCCGCTACAAGTGAATAACTTGAACTCACGGCTTCCGATCACCGTCCCGTGAGTTCTTACATGTATATAACGAATTTCCATGAATTTAAAGCATAATAAATGTATGAATTATAGCACTAAACTCACCTTTGTTGTTGGATAACTCAGCCTTTAACTTGGTTCTTCAAACTCTAGTGTTTACCCCCAATTTGAACTTGAAAGAGAGGGAAAATCAATTAGGGTTTGTGGATAATTTTTGGGAGGAATTTTGCAGGGTCTTAGGTCTGGTTATTTGCGAAATATAAAGAGGTATATATTGCAGAAGATAAGCCTTTTAATGGGCTGCTTATCTGACCCGAAATTCCCTCTTTTGGGCCGACATCTAACCAAGTAGGTGACTCACCTACTTGCACCTAGCAGCTTGTGCAGTCTCACGAAAATGTCTATATCTCTCTATTCCAATGTCGTATTGCTAAACCGTTTAATGCGTTGGAAACTAGACTCATAGATCTTCAATTTGGTGGGTAGATCACCCCGTAATTCCAAGTATATTGGGAGAAATACTTAATAACATTTGACCTAAAGTTTAGGTAAAACTATGAACCTAAGTTGCAACAACTTTTGTCGACTTTTGTTTCATAACTCGTTTGACTTCAAGAATTATGATACGGATATTATATGATTCAAATACCTTAAATCATGACCTCCTAAGTATACTAAGCATTTATAGGTTTACCCAAAAGTACGAGTTACAGCATCCTTGATTCGTTTAACTTCTAATACTTGTTAATCACCCTTATGCACCCTTGTATCACTTGAGATTAATCGGATTAACTTCTTATCATCTCAAGGATAATTCCTTCTTGGATTTGTGTTATCTAACTTATGGAATGAACTAACGTGTGTGGATATGGGTTATAACATATACAAAGTGTAAATAGTGAATATAATTGTGCACAAGTGTGGGATAATCAGAACAAAAATACAGGCAAACTGGAGAATCAGGTCCTGCGAACGCTTGCAGCTACCTCGACTGTCCAAAAGCACTCCCGAGCCGCAATAGAATCAGCTCCATTGTGATGTACCTGGATCTGCACACAAGGTGCAGGGAGTCGGGTGTGAGTACTTCCAACTCAGCAGTAATAAAAGTATATAATGCTGAAGGGAAGAAAACCACGATAGGCACTATCTCTTGCTACACAATACAGAACTATCTTTTTATTCCTTTCAAACATATGTGAGTAGATTATTTAGAAATTTCAATTTTAGCTACTTTCTTTCATAATAATATACCAATACCTGGATACAATCTCAAGCAGTGCAAGTCCGCACTCAAATCAGCCCCTCGGGCTCAGCACTCCTTATCAATTTACATCAGAAGATTTGGTCAATAAGGCAACAAATGCATGTGTGCCAGTAATGTATGAGTGCTGAATATTATGTCACGTAGTACACGTAAACCAATGTATGTATGCCATGCAATGCATATGACTGCTACGGCGTGTAGCCCGATCCAATTTGGGTACCCGTGCTCACTGTGGGGGTTCAGACTCCGGAGGGGCTCCTACAGCCCAACCACAATATTAATATCACACCTGCTGCGGCGCGCAGCCCGATCCGTATACCACTGCGGCGTGCAGTCCGATCCATGCATATGTATGCATATGCTCACATGAAATGTCATGCCCTAACATATGGTCCTCGGCCCAATCGGTCTAACAAATAATCAAGAAAGCCCTACGGCAACAATATCATATCAGCTCACAGCTAAAAATATTATTAAGACCTTGTTCAAGTTTTTCATAACTTTATAAAAATACTGATTAGCAAAATACCATTTTAAACCTTAAATTTAGAATAAAATATGCACAGTGTTATCAAAACAGCGATACCAATCCCTGAAGGATTCAAATAATTGGCACGAAGCCCAAACATGATAATTAGTCCAATTCATTTCAACAATTAGGTGTTATTATTTATTACGCGGGACGGACCAAGTCATGATCCCCAATGGTGCTCTACCCCACGCCCGTTATTCGGCGTGCAAGTCACCTCAACACAGCACTAAGATGTGCAAGTCCGGGGTTTACTAACCCTCACGACATCATTTACAAGTATTACCCACCTCGAACTGACGAAAACTCATGCTCGCGACACCTTAGCTCCTCGAACCGGCATCCACGCACATCAAAACTAGTCAAAATTAGTACAAATATATCAAAATAGGCTAATGGAACATAACCCAATCGAAAGAACTCGAAAAATATCAAAAATCACGAAATTGGCAAACCCGAGCCCCGGGCCCACATCTCGAAAAATTTCGAAACTCATATTTCCAGAATCCTCGTCTCGCCACGAGTCCATACAAATAAAATTTACCAAAATCGGAGTTCGATTGGCCTTTCAAATCCCAAATTTTTGTTTTCAATATCTAGGCCACAATCCTTCATAATTTCTACCCAAATTCATGAAGACTGATGTTAATTCTACCATAAAATGATGTTTTTGAGTCAAGAAACTTACCTCCGATAAATACCCGATAATTTCCCAGCGTTTTCCCGTGATTTCTTCTCTCTAGGGCTCAAAAATGGTGTTTTGGGTATATGAACCCGCGACTGGTTCTGTTCTGGTTTTAATTTCACTGCCAGACCATTCCTTCTATGCGATCGCATAGAGTTAAATTTTCCTGCCAATTTCCTCTTCTATGCGATCGCAATGCACCTCCGCGATCGCATAGCACAACCTTCCAGGCCTTATCTTTTCTTCTCTGCGATCGCAGCACTGGTTATGCGATCGCAATGTACAGTCCGATAAGCCTATGCGATCGCACCCCTTGCTATGCGATCGCATAGCACATTTTTCTCACCCCTCCAGGCTCTTCTATGCGATCGCAATGACTCTATGCGATCGCATAGAGCAATCACTGTCTGCAATTTCTGCAGCAACTTCATGATCAAAACTTGCCCATTAGGCATCCGAAATGATCCCGAGGCCCCCGGGACCTCAATCAAAGCCACCAGTATATCACATTACCTCATTCAAACTTGCTCATAACATAAAAACACCATCCTAAACATCAAAATCACCAATTACACACTGATTCAAGCCTAAGTTTCTTCAAAATTTCCGAATTGCTCATTCAATCAAAAACCCGACCAAATGACATCCGAATGACCTGAAAATTTGCAGGCATATCCAAAATCACCTAACGGAGCTACTGCAACTGTCGGAATTCCATTCCGACTCCCGGATCAAAATCTCACCTACCGTTCGGATTTCGCCAAAATTCAACCTTAGCCAATTCAAGCCTAAAACTACACCGGACCTCCAAATTCAATTCCGATTGCTCTCCTAAGTCATAAATGATCCCCCGAAACTAGTCGAATCATCAGAATCTGATTCCGAGCACTCTAACTCGATAGTCAACTCTAGGTTGAATTTCCATATTCAAACTTCCTTCAAACATGCTATTTGCTTCATTTTCAATTCAATTCATTCCTAACTCATCCGATAGGTTCTAACACTGATATAAAAGCATAAGATATGTAAATGCAAGGTAGCGGGGTGGAAATTCCCGTAACGACGGTCCGAGTCGTTACATTCTCCCCAACTTAAACAAACGCTCATCCTCGAGCGGACTCAGAGTTGTACTAGAAGCAACCCAATAGCTGAATGACCTTACCAAGCATATACTCGGGCGATCATACGTCACCCTATCTCACATAAGTCCGAAAACACCATATAGTCAAAATTTCACAGACCATCCGAACCATAAATCACATTGCACTTTCTGAAATCATATGCCAAATGCTAATCCCATGCCTATACTCAGGATACACTCGAATCCACTGCAATAACCCATATTCACTACTCCGGGTGAGATCATATGATGTATCAACAACCCAATCACTCGAGACGATAGTTTCTAATCACAACAACTGGCCACAATCACCAAATACTAGCTGAAAACCTCTTTCATTAGATAGAGTCTTATTCCAACACCTCCAAATCCTGCCCACGGTAGCTGAAGCACGCGATATACCGAACCGATCTCTCAGGTTAACCATTCGTGAATCTATTTCCCTTTTTAAAACTCATACCACGATAGGTTTCGGAGCCAAACCTCGATTTTTACCTTTCTAACAAGCTAAGATCCAATATGTTCGTATTCATTAATAACTCCAACGGTCATTTCGATTATAACACACCGCACTGGTGATATGACACCTCAACACCGGCCTAAGCCACAACGAGCACAACATAGGCTCCAATAGAAACGCCTGCACACACTCGAATCATGACAGCTCAAATCATGACAATTGTCTCCAGCAATTAGAGCTGCAATTTAAGTTCCTCTGTGCCATGATAACATAGAACTGAGATCGCGTCTCGCATTATAGAAATAAAGTACCCGAATCCTCCTCTAGAGGTCATAACATCACGTGGCCTTGCCACGATTCGTGATTCTATCCCAACATTATTACTCATGAAGCACCTCAAGTTACCAAGCTCAAAATGGTTAGCCACGCACAGATCTAGGTCTTGAACCCAAGCAATCAACCTTACCCACGGTGAAACAATTAACGTATGCTATCAAATCCTGAAAGGACACAACCGACGTGCCATTCGCCAAGCGATACTCAAAACGGGACTTTTCCTCAGAAGTGGGGAAGTATTGTATACCCAGTAGCATATAACTAACTATATTTTCACAATATTCTGTTGCGGCGTGCAACCCGCTCCAATGACATACCCGTGGCGGTGTGCCACCCAATCTAGATACCATACCTGTGGCGGCGTGCCACCCGATCCACGTATAAATCTCGCAAAAAGGAAATGCATATCGAGTCGAATTTTCTCATTACAGCAAACATATATATATATAGCCTCAAGCTCGGTCACATGAAATGCATCTGACAACGTTTCTCAATACTGGAACTGAATCAATGGTAGATACCTCTATACTAACATCCGCCCCTAAGGTCCAACTAACAAAGCAATGCCTACCAGCCGTCTGCTGGTCCTGTGTACAACTACTCTGTTGGAGCATACTCTGATGCTCTGTGCTACGCAATTTGTGCCATTTTCCGACATAGCCCATATCACATTACTCTAGACGACCTGGCTTATGTCAACCAGTCTGAAATAAGGTATCATAACCCAAATTCATCATATCAAGCTAAGAGAGAGCCACTAGGGCTTCCGATTTCCAATTACCGCTAAACGGTGCCGGTACACACGACATACCACCGCCGCGTAGGCGGGTTACAAGAACTTCTAGTCTCCAACACACATATAACACATGAATCACCATGCTTGATTCCGTACTTCACCATACAAATACATAACGCACATCAAGCGTCCATTCATACCACGAAAACCATTCAGAAATTTCACTATGCCATCAACGACTCAATTATTATAGTCGATCCAACAAGAGAATACCACCATACCACTGGATATTATCAGTTTACATTACCTTGTCCTTTTGGACCATATACCCTGCCAAATTACTAGAATAGCAGTACCATTTTCCTTAATCACCAGAAAGATCGATTCTTAAATCACCTACAGCTGCCCGCGCTGCTCAATAATTTTAATGACTTCCCATATATTATGGACTGATCTCAAAACCTTGAATATGCCATTATCAACTTTTCCATAACCTATCGCATATACAATACCATACTTAAGATAACATGGAAATTCTTATCCCTTTCCTACGCTGCAAACATCGACGCACTCAACTAGTCAAGGACTTTCATGATCCCATATAGAGAAAACTCATTACACATTCCACATACCAGGAATCAATCGTATTCCTTTTTATACCATTCTGGTTTATTAACCAGTTGTTCCATTTACCCAGTTTCCTTTCTGATTCATCTCTAATTTCATATCAGTCTTTACTGTAGTACCATAATACATCAACTCATGTTACCACACGAGACTCGTACACAAGACCACACGGTCTAAGACCCATAGGCCACTAAATACACTCTCAATGTTTCCCAATACGGATACCTAGAATCCCACCATTCACATGATATAACACAAGTCTTGATCTTCCCTAACGAAACCGCCATCTTTAGCCACATACACAAATCTTAAGGCATCTGACTATTACAAGAAAAATCTTGAACACTGGAAAACCATTATCGGGCATCATTCACCCTTATTCAGCTGTAATTCAATTGTCCTATTGAGTGGAACCCCTCGTGTTTTGTTAGAACTTCTGACATCGCAGAACATGATTACTTACAGACACGATTAGCTATCACTCTTTTCTATACACCAAACATTCCTTACCAACATCAGTTCAAAACATCCTAGTATTTCTTCACATCTACGAAGCACCATAACCCTTATCAGAATTTTCCCAACATACTTAGAGACAGAGCCAACACAGCACACAACAGTGCAATCAGTTAATCAATAACAACCTCCCCAACTTGGCTCGGAGCCATACATCAAGGCACTTCTAGCTACTCATAGCATTCTTACTCAAATGATGCCACAAAGTTCTAGTTAGATTAAACTCAAGTCATTTACAAGCTTCGATGGAGATTCGAATCATCAGAAATATTAACTCTTTTGCAATTCTTGCATTCATTCACACACAACAGTTACGCCCACTCTTTCGGTGACAAAATCTTTTCTAAGTCCCAAATTTTCCAAAAATTTCGGCAGAGTTTCCTTTGTAATTTGGCCTATCCACCTGCTAGAGAATCACCAAAACCATCATAGCAATACATTCACAACTCGACAAGACATCACAATGCATATCGACAACATTAGTCTCAATACTACACAAATCATATTATCATAATTGGTACATGAACATGCGTTGTACCCGCTCGGATCATAACACATATCAACTACCTTTTAATTACACATGAGAATCAATCCATCTCCCTCGCCTCAATTTAGCATTTCAGCACAATACCTTCCACTAGGATACACATAGCATAATCATTTTAGTCTTCCTGAGTTTGAACTCGTTCCACTACACATAAGGCACTTTACCTTCCAATTAAGAGGCGATGAAAATATTTCTCACGCCCACAGCTAGGGCTACATATCAAATCACAATAAAGATCAATATCGTATGAACTTCATAATACCGGCTCGCGAAATTAGTACTTTGGTGCTCAAGCCATAGACAAGGATCTGGCCTCGAGTCCTCCCGACTGGCCCAACATGAATTCACAAAGATTATATCTCGCCCCTCGACCAGGGAATCGCAAGCCATAAGTCAATTATATTACTGAGCGCTCGATGCGTACACAGACGTGCGGAAGGAATTTCAAAATTATATCTCAAGATGAATCAAGTGCGCACGATAAGAATTCCAAGAAATGTGAAGTGTTTCCTAAAGGTTCGCAGCCTTTCGAGGATAAGTACAGGCGTCCCCGTACCGATCCACAAGACTCTACTAACCGGCTCAAGACTCATGAGGCCTAGTAAACCTAGGCTCTGATACCAACTTGTCACGACCCCAAATCCGGTCGTGATGGCGCCCAGCACACTGCTAGGCCAGCCCGACCAATCAACAATAATCACGGAGCCACGAGCTCACTTTATCCAATTTAAGCACAACAGTAAATAGTGAATATAATTGTGCACAAGTGTCGGATAATCAGAACAAAAATACAGGCAAACTGGAGAATCAGGTCCTGCGAACGCTGGCAGCTACCTCGACTGTCCAAAAGCACTCCCGAGCCGCAATAGAATCAGCTCCACTGTGATGTACCTGGATCCGCACACAAGGTGCAGGGAGTCGGGTGTGAGTACTTCCAACTCAGCAGTAATAAAAGTAAATAATGCTGAAGGGAAGAAAACCACGATAGGCACTATCTCATGCTACACAATACGGAACTATCTTTTTATTCCTTTCAAGCATATGTGAGTAGATTATTTAGAAATCTCAATTTTAGCTACTTTCTTTCATAATAATATACCAATACCTAGATACAATCTCAAGCAGTGCAAGTCCGCATTCAAATCAGCCCCTCGGGCTCAGCACTCCTTATCAATTTACATCAGAAGATCTGGTCAATAAGGCAACTAATGCATGTGTGCCAGTAATGTATGAGTGTTGAATGTTATGTCACGTAGAACACGTAAACCAATGTATGTATGCCATGCAATGCATATGACCGCTACGGCGTGTAGCCCGATCCAATTTGGGTACCCGTGCTCACTGTGGTGGTTCAGACTCCGGAGGGGCTCCTACAGCCCAAGCACAATATTAATATCACACTTGTTGCGGCGCGCAACCCGATCCGTATACCACTGCAGCGTGCATTCCGATCCATGCATGTGTATGCATATGCTCACATGAAATGTCATGCCCTAACATATGGTCCTCGGCCTAATCAGTCTAACAAATAATCAAGAAAGCCCTACGGGCAACAATATCATATTAGCTCACAACTAAAAATGTTATTAATACCTTTTTCAAGTTTTTCCTAACCTTACAAAAAAATACTGATTAGCAAAATACCATTTTAAACCTTAAATTTAGAATAAAATATGCACAGTGTTTATCAAAACACAGTGATACCAATCCCTGAAGGATTCAAATAATTGGCACGAAGCCCAAACATGATAATTAGTCCAATTCATTTCAACAATTAGGTGTTATTATTTATTACGCGGGACGGGCCAAGTCATGATCCCCAATGGTGCTCTACCCCACGCCCGTTATTCGGCGTGCAAGTCACCTCAACACAGCACTAAGATGTGCAAGTCCGGGGTTTACTAACCCTCAGGACATCATTTACAAGTATTACCCACCTCGAACCGACGAAAACTCATGCCTGCGACACCTTAGCTCCTCGAACCGGCATCCACGCACGTCAAAACTAGTCAAAATCAGTACAAATATATCAAAATAGGCTAATGGAACATAACCCAATCGAAAGAACTCGAAAAATATCAAAAATCACGAAATTGGCAAAACCCGAGCCCCGGGCCCACATCTCGAAAAATTTTGAAACTCATATTTCCAGAATCCTCGTCTCGCCACGAGTCCATACATATAAAATTTACCAAATCGGAGTTCGATTGGCCTTTCAAAACCCAAATTTTTGTTTTCAATATCTAGGCCACAATTTCATAATTTCTACCCAAATTCATGAAGACTGATGTTAATTCTACCATAAAATGATATTTTTGAGTCAAGAAACTTAACTCCAATGAATACCCGATAATTTCCCAGCGTTTTCCCATGATTTCTTCTCTCTAGGGCTCAAAAATGGTGTTTTGGGTATATGAACCCGCGACTGGTTCTGTTCTGGTTTTAATTTCACTGCCAGACCATTCCTTCTATGCGATCGCAATGGCCCTATGCGATCGCATAGAGTTAAATTTTCCTGCCAATTTCCCCTTCTATGCGATCGCAATGCACCTCCGCGATCGCATAGCACAACCTTCCAGGCCTCATCTTTTCTTCTCTGCGATCGCGGCACTGGTTATGCGATCGCAATGTACAGTCTGATAAGCCTATGCGATCGCACCCTTGCTATGCGATCGCATAGTACATTTTTGTCACCCCTCCAGGCTCTTCTATGCGATCGCAATGACTCTATGCGTTCGCATAGAGCAATCACTGTCTGCAATTTTCTGCTGCATTTTTCCAATCAAAAATTCCCGTTAGCCATCCAAATAACCCCGAGGCCCCCGGGACCTCAATCAAAGCCACCAGTATATCACATTACCTCATTCAAACTTTCTCATAACATAAAAACACCATCCTAAACATCCAAATCACCAATTACACACTGATTCAAGCCTAAGTTTCTTCAAAATTTCCGAATTGCTCATTCAATCAAAAACCCGACCAAACGACATCCGAATGACCTGAAAATTTGCAGGCATATCCAAAATTACCTAACGGGGCTACTGCAACTGTCGGAATTCCATTTTGACTCCCGGATCAAAATCTCACCTGCCGTTCGGATTTCGCCAAAATTCAACCTTAGCCAATTCAAGCCTAAAACTACACCAGACCTCCAAATTCAATTCCGATTGCTCTCCTAAGTCATAAATGATCCCCCGAAACTAGTCGAATCATCAGAATCTGATTCCGAGCACTCTAACTCGATAGTCAGCTCTAGGTTGACTTTCCATATTCAAACTTCCTTCAAACATGCTATTTGCTTCATTTTCAATTCAATTCATTCCTAACTCATCCGATAGGTTCTAACACTGATATAAAAGCATAAGATATGTAAATGCAAGGTAACAGGGTGGAAATTCCCGTAACGACGGGCCGAGTCGTTACAAAAGAATAGTTACAATTATAGATAACAATGAGTATAGTTATAATGAACTGGACATAGAAGAAGATTTAGACATAGTAAAAGAAAGACTAAGCACATCAAAAAGATTGAGTTTTGAAGTAGGACAAACATCATCAAATAAAACAAACACATCGGATAAGGTAGGATATAAAATACCTAAACTTATAGAGCAATTACCAGGAGAAATAAAACATCATCATTATTACATAACAGGAGTAATGAATGGAAGAAAATACTTAATACTAATAAATACAGGACAAGAGGAAAACTATATAACAAGAGAATTAATCACAGAAGATGAGATACTTACTAGTGAAAAATTATACCCCGAATTATCTAAAGGAATGATAACTAGTGAAGAAATAGCAGAAAAAGAAATAATTATAGGAGGAATAATTATGATAATAAGATTTAAAATATACCAAGAAGATAAAAATATTATATTAGGAATAAAATGGCTAGAAAAAGTTAAACCATACAACTTAGATATTGAACAACTAATCATACATTATGAAAATAAGAAAGTAACAATAAAAAGAACTATATTATAAATATGAAAATACATATACTAGTAAAAATAATAGTGGAAGGATACTACAATAGATACTACACACCTATGATAGACACAGGATCAGAAGTAAATTTATGTAGATATAATTGCCTACCAGAAGAGAAATGGGAAAAACTTAGAACACCCTTACCAGTAACAGGATTTAACAACGAAGGAAGCATAATTACCCACAAATCAAAAAAAATAAAAATACAAATATGGGATAAAATACTTACTATAGAAGAAATATACAATTTTGAATTACCCACAAGAGATATTTTACTAGGAATACCATTCTTGGATAAACTATACCCACATGTAATAACTAAAACACATTGGTGGTTTACAACACCTTGTAAACAAAAAATAGGAGAAGAGTTCTAAAAAAGAAAAGAAAAACAACTGATTGGATAAAAGGAAGTGAGAAAATAACACAAAAATTAGAAAATGAAAAAGAAGATGATAATAAATAGAATTAATTATCTTTTCAATAAATACAGTTAAAATAATCCAAGAAAAACTAGAACCATTGTATAGTGAAAACCCATTACAAGGTTGGGAAAAACATAAAACAAAGGTAAAAATAGAGCTAATTGATGAAAATAGTATAATAACACAAAAACCTTTAAAATACAATTTCAAAGATTTAAATGAATTTAAAATACACATTGACGAATTACTAGAACAAGGTTATATACAAGAAAGTAATAGTAAACATACAAGTCCAGCATTTATAGTAAATAAACATAGTGAACAAAAAAGAGGAAAAAGTAGAATGGTTATTGATTATAGAAATCTAAATGCAAAAACTAAGACATATAATTACCCAATACCAAATAAAAAACTAAAAATAAGACAAATCCAAGGATATAACTATTTTAGTAAATTTGATTGTAAATCAGGATTTTACCACTTAAAGTTAGAAGAAGAATCCAAAAAATTAATGTGACGACCCGGCCCGTCGTCACGAGAATTACCACCCCGTTATGTTGTAAATACATGTTTTATGATTTTATATCAGTGTTAGAATCTATCGGGTGAGTTAGGAGTGAAATGGATTGAAAATGAGGCATATAGCCTTTTTGAAGGAAACTTGAATAAGGAAAGTCAACTCGGAGTTGACTATTTGGTTAGAGGGCTTGGAATCGAATTCTGATGATTCGGTTAGTTCCGGGAGGTGATTTGTGACTTAGGGAGTGATCGTAATTGAATTTGGAGGCCCGGTGTAGTTTTAGGCTTGAATTGGCTAAAGTTGAATTTTGGCGAAATCCGATCGGTAGGTGAGATTTTGATCCGGGGGTCGGAATGGAATTCCGACAGTTGCAGTAGCTTCGTTAGGTGATTTTGGATGTGCCTGCAAAATTTCAGGTCATTCGGACGTCGTTTGGTCGGGTTTTTCATCGAATGTGTAATTCGGAAAGTTTTAAGAAATTTAGGCATGAATCCGTGTGTAATTGGTGATTTTGATGTTTAGGATGGTGTTTTTATGATTGGAACAAGTTCGTATCGTGTTTTGGGGTATGTTGGTGGTTTTCGTTGGGGTCCCGAGGGCCTCGGGGTGAATCCGGACCATCATCCGGAATTTGGAAGCATAAAATGGTCTGCTGTAATCTTTTCGCTCCTGCGGAAATGGGAGCGCAGGAGCGAGTCCGCAGGAGCGGACAAGAAGGCGCCAGAAGCGGGCTAGACCGCTGAAGCGAAGCCTGGTCCGCAGGAGCGGCTTCGCTGAAGCGAGTGGGCGATCGCAGAAGCGGTCCTGAGGCGCGATGGGGAGGTCCGCAGAAGCGGGTGATTGATCGCGGAGGCGAGTCCGCTGAAGCGGACTCTTGGTCGCAGAAGCGGATCATTCCGCATAAGCGGACTTGTTTTTGCAGAAGCGGATGCGCAGGGGCGGTCCCTTGATCGCTGGTGCGGAAATGGTCAAAAGGGCCTGGTTTCGCAGAAGCGACCAAAAGGTCGCAGAAGCGGTTCCGCAGGGGCGGAATTTTATCCGCAGAAGTGAAAATCGCTGTGAGTTAAGTGTATCAGAAGTTAGAAAAATTTCAGAACATTTCACACATTTGGGTCTCGGCTTTAGAGGCGATTTGGGCGATTTTGAAGAGAAATTCAAGGGAAATCATCAGGTAATCAACTATGGACTTAAACTATGATTAGTATTGGTAATATTATCCAATTATATCATGAAAATGGAGGAATTTGGGGTAATTTATGGAGGATTTAGCCCTAGGCTTGAACTTTAGAAAATCAAGGTTTTGAATGGGCAAATGGAGTCCGAATTTGGTAAAATTGATATGCTTAGACTTGTATTGAGATGAGGGTTCCGAATATGTGACTTTCGTGATTTTTCGACAAGCGTACCGAAAGTCGGGTTTTGACAACTTTGGGAATTTTGATGTAAATTGAGTTGTATTGATTGGGTGTCGTCCCATTGGCCTAATTTGTTGTATTTCTACTGTATTTGATCGGATTCTACGCGTGCGGAGCTTGATTCTCGTGGCAAGGGCATTGCGGAGTAGTCGTCGCGCCGTATTGAGGTGAGTAATAGATGTGGGTGATGACCAGCGGGTTCGAAACCCCGGTATACCACTTTGTGACGCTGTATAACGGCGAGACACGCACACTCTTGAGAGTGCGGGGTCGATCATGAACTGGAGACTATATATTAGTCCGACCTGTTGATACTGTATTATTGGCTATTCTCGAGCCGTTGAACCCCCTTCTTGGGCGGTTGAGTATACTTGTGGGCCGTGAGCCAGTTATTGGATCCCGCGAGGATCGTTATCATTGTCATATCATATAGACATGCTAGTTTACTACTAGTCCGCAGCTATTTTTGTTATTATGCTAATTCCAATCTCTGGAACTTGATATTAGTGTTTTCCAACTGAAAAATGATAAAAGAGTTTTCAAAAACTACTTTTGAGCTTGTGAGGCTGTATCTGCATATTAGCTGACTAGTAGTGGATCGGGCTGCGCGCCGCAGCGAGATATATGTTGGATCGGACTGCACGCCGCGGGAATATCTCTATGAGATGTGCTTGGGCTGTAGGAGCCCCTCCGGAGTCTGAACCCCCACAGTGAGCACGGGTACCCAAAATTAGAGTCGGGCTACGCGCCGTAGCGGTCATATCATGCATTGTATTGCATTTAGCTACATCTGCTAGTTGTTATGCTATTTATTGGTATTTGTTGGTACAGGTACAGTGAATATTGATTCTTTGACAGGGTAGCTGATTATAGCTTTACATAGTGCTTTATTGCGGATTTCTTATCTGCGCTGTCTTACCCTTGTTTATTACCACTCAGTCTGGCAGTACTCATTTTACTCCCTGCACCTTGTGTGCAGATCCAGGTACCTCTCAGCAGACTTGATTCGGTAGCTACTCGGAGGCATTGTGCGGGATAGTCGAGGTAGCTGCACCGTCCGCAGGACCTGACTCCCCTTCTAGCTGTCATTTCTTATCTTGTTGTCTTTCCTTTCCACACTGAGTTGTTATAAACTTTGTTACACTTATGTTCTTTAGAGGCTCATGACTCTTGACCCTTCGGTCTATGGGTGTTAGTATATTTTGGGACTTGGTCTCCCCGCTGTTGGTATAAGTATTACTATTGTTTCGTAAATTAATATGCTTAAACGGGTTAAAGAGAGCTTCTAGCTCCGTTGTTGATATTGATTGGTCGGGCTGGCTTAGCAATGTGTTGGGCGCCATCACGACCGGATTTGGGGTCGTGACAAATTGGTATTAGATCCTAGGTTTACTAGGCCTTATGAGTCTTGAGCCGGTTGGTAGAGTCTTGTAGATCGGTATGGGGACGCCTGTACTTATCCTCGGGAGGCTGCGAACCTTTAGAAAACACTTCACTTTTCTTGAACTCTGTTGTGCGATCTTGTTGTTCTGAGAACTGAACATCTATATTCTATTTTCTCGCAGATGGAGAGAACGCGAGCATCAGAACAAGGTGGACGACCTCCATTGCCACCTGTTAGAGGCCGTGGGCGCGGTCGTGCTAGAGGTAGAGGTAGGGCGGCCGAGGTAGTGCCAGCTGACCCGCCCGTTGTACCAGTTCAGGAGCAGCTCCCAGTGGTTGATGCTCCAGCAACCCCAGTTCAGGGCCAGACTGTATCTATTGTTATTCCTGCTCTTCAGGAGACTCTTGCTCAGATATTATCAGTGTGTTCCGGTTTGGCTCAGGTAGTTTCAGCTACCGCTACTATAGCGACATCTCAGTCAGGGGGTGGTCAGCAGACCCCTGCAGCTCGCACACCTGACCCGGTTGTTCGGGGACTTCAGATGCCAGAGGCTGTCCCCGCTCAGGTAGTTGCACCGGTTATTCCTCCAGCTGCACCAGCTCCAGCTCCAGAGCATATGGTTCAGGTTATGCCCGATGACGAGCAGCGTCGTCTTGAGAGATTTGGTAGACTTCAGCCACCCCATTTCAGTGGCGTTGAGGGCGAGGATGCCCAGGGTTTCTTGGATAAGTGTCAGAAGATGCTGCGTACGGCTGGTATTCTTGAGTCCGGCGGAGTTTCATTTACTACATTTCAGTTCACTGGTCCCGCATTTGATTGGTGGGAGGAGTTTGAGAGGCGTAGGCACGCAAGAGCAGCACCTCTCACATGGCAGCAGTTCTCTACTCTCTTTCTAGAGAAATATGTACCTCAGTCTCGTCGCGAGGAGCTACGTCGCCAGTTCGAGTGGTTGATTCAGGGCGACATGTCTGTGACCCAGTATGAGCTTAGATTCACTCGGTTGGCTAGGCATGCCACATGGATGATCCCCACTGATAGGGAGAGGATCAGGAGGTTCATTGATGGCCTCAACTACTCTATCCGTATTCTTATGACCGGCGAGCGAGTTCTGTCATCATCGTTTGAGCAGGTTGCTGATATGGCACGCTCCATTGAGGCGGATCGTTGCAGAGAGAGAAAGGAGCGGGAGGCCAAGAGGCCTCGTGGTTCTGGCAGTTTCAGTGGTGCTCCATCTAGAGGGCATTCCCAGCAGAGCAGAGGTCGCTCATCTAGACCTCCTCATTCAGGCCGCCCAGAGCAGAGCGGAGGTTCTTATGGTCGTGGTCGACAGGGGTTTCAGCAGGGTCGGTCATCACTTAGTGCCCTCCCAGCCCAGAGTGCAACACCTACTTCTCCAGCACCAGGTGCATGTTATGAGTGTGGTGAGTTTGGCCACATGAGGAGACAGTGCCCTCGACTACGTAGGGGCAGGACTCAGCAGAGGGATCAGCCCTCCTCTTCAGCACCATCTCAGTCTAGTAGAGGTGGAGGTCGGTCTTCTCGTGGTCGCCCCAGGGGCGAGGAGAGATCTGGTGGAGGCCAGGCGCGATTCTATGCACTTCCTGACAGGCGTGATGCAGTTGCCTCCGATGCAGTGATTGCAGGTATCATTTCTGTCTGTCACAGAGATGCCTCTGTTCTATTTGATCCAGGATCCACATATTCTTACGTGTCCTCTTATTTTGCACATTACTTGGGTGCGACTCGTATTAGTCTTGATTTACCTGTTCATGTATCCACCCCCGTGGGTGATACGATTGTTGTGGATCATGTCTATAGATCCTGTGTTATATCTATTGGGGGTATGGAGACCCAGGCAGATTTGTTATTGTTGGGGATGGTGGACTTTGATGTTATATTGGGTATGGACTGGTTGTCTCCGTATCATGCGATATTGGATTGTCATGCTAAGACAGTTACGTTGGCCATTCCTGGTATTTCTCAGATTGAGTGGCGGGGTTCGACCGATTTCGTCCCTAGTCGTGTTATTTCGTTCTTAAAGGCTCAGAAGATGGTTGAAAAAGGGTGTTTATCGTACTTAGCTTTTGTGAGAGATGTGGGAGCTGAGTCTCCTAGCATTGATTCTGTACCTGTTGTGAGGGATTTCCCAGATGTATTCCCCTCAGACCTGCCGGGCAT